>MWVB01000055.1:0-97327 GCA_003054985.1 Leucosporidium scottii | reverse complement strand
GCGCTCACTCCCCTCCTCCTTCCCGCCGTCTCGCCTTCTTGTACGCCTGTCCCTCCCGCCTCGTCCATTCCTCCTTCCACTTCGACAGCCGCTCCCTTCGCTCCGCCCCCTTCCTCCATCGGGCCACCCCCCTCCTCGACTAGTGCGCCGTCACCTGTCGTCGCCCATTCCTCCTCGACCGCTCTCAGCACCGCCGCGCTCCAGCAAGTCGGATCCACGCTCGCTCGCAAGACGCCCCGTCAACCGACCTCGCCTCTCTCTTCGGCGATGAGCATCTCGTCGGATGAGGATGGCGATATCCCTCTCGTCCAGCTGTCGGCGAAGGCGAGGGAGGCGAGCAAGGCCAAGGAGGAGGTCGACTCGGTCGCTCAGCTTCGGGAGCTCGTCCTCACTTACGCCGAGGGCTTTTCATCGCCAGAATACCGCCATGGCAGGGAAAGCGACAAAGACCAGACGCTTCGCATGTTCGACAGCGTCGCATGGACCGCCGTCAGCGCGGAGCACCGACATGACTTTCGACTCAAGCTCGAGGCGGTCATCGACGCGCGGCAGAAGTTCAAGGACTCTGACGAAAACGAGGATTCGTTGGCTTTCAAGTGCCTCATCATCTCGATTGCCGAGCAGGAGGACGCCATCTTGACGCTGTTGCGGAGCCGAAGCGAGCAGCGCGCCTTGGAGCCCATCAGTCTCATCAGCGACGACGACCGGCCGGCAAGGACGAACAGCAAGGGCGTCGAGGTGGACGATGGAGCCGACAGCCCAAGGGATGGATCGGCCGACGAGCTTCTCGTCACCGCCGTTCACCGCTCTCCTAAGGTCATCAACGGCGCCACCTCTCCCAAGATCTCTCGGTCGCGCACGTCTTCCAACTCCTACTCGCCGTCTCCTCCCTCCCGCCCTTCCACCGCCAACTCTAACGCCGGAGTTCGCTCCTCGGTCGGCGGCGCTCCCGCCAAGAGCGGCCCTCCTACCAAGATCGACGTAAAGAGCGCTGTAGCTCTCGCTTTTCGCAAGGCCTCGACGGGTGGAGTCGATGGAGTCTCTTCCGCCCCTGCCTCGCCGGCGCAGAGTCCGACGACCTCGACTCGTGATCCTCCCGCCTCCGCGTCGAGCAAGCGAGCTCGTTCTCCGACGCCTCCTCCCGTCTACCCCACTCTCGGCAAGCCTCCTCTCCCACCTCATGCCTCTTCTCCCGGTCCCAAGATCGAGTCGGCTGGCGACAAGGTCCGTCGCGAGCTCGCCTACCGCCACACCCCTCCTCCGCCGAAAAGCAGCCCTCGTCCTCCCAGCGGCACCATCATTCCCTTCCCGACTGGTCCACCAAAGGAGAAGAACCCTCCTCCTGTGCCTGCTCCTCGTCCTCCTCCGCCGCAGCCAAAACTCCCTTACGAGCCCGTCTCGCCGGCGATTCGTCAAGCTGCCGCCTCGGCCGTCACTTCGGCAGCCTCCGCCGCCGCCACTTCTACCACCACTCCTCGCTCTTCCTACCCTCCTCCTCGCCCCAGCGGCACTCCTGTCGGTCCCGACCCCTCCATCCGCATCAAGACTCCCGCCAACTCACTCTCGTCAAGCACTTCTCGTCTCTCGTCGACTGAACCTCGCTATTCCAACAGCAACGGCGACCAAGCGAGGCGATCGTCGTGGTACGGACCAGGAGGAGGCCGCGACGACGACAGCTACGGTGGTATCCCTGGTCTCTCGCCTCCGCCTCCGCCTGCTCCCTCTCAGAACGGCGGAGGAGGAGGGAATGGGCCGAGATATGGAGCGAACGGCGGGTCAGGGGGACCGAGGGGAGGGTACAGCGATCGGTGGGCGCCTCAATCGAACGGACGAGACGACGGGTATGGTGGAGGGCAGGCGAAGAGGAGGAGGAATTGAGGTGTCGGTGGAGTCGAGCGTTTGAAAAGTCGTTGCTTGTAGTGCTGCACCCCCTCCCCCTCCCCTCTTGTTCTTTGTGCTTTCTATGCAAACGAAGCTAGCCGTTTTCGCTGGTCGATTCGGCTCGTGTACTACGAGAGCCCGATTGCCAGAGACGCGAGCTTCGCCGAGAGACTCGTCTCCCATGTCGCTGAACAGGCGAGGATGCGACATGCTAACGCATAGGGCGCTGCGCTCCACTCTGATAACGTGAACTACTATGTCGCGGTTGCTGACCGCTCTCCACTCGGCTACAGGAACCTTCCTCAACTTCGTTTCCTACGCCGCCGGAGCGGTCCGTCTCGCTGCTCTCTCCCACCAGCGTGTCATCTGGGTCGCCACCCACGACTCGTATGTTCTCTCTATCATCACCATTCTATCTCACTACAGCTCGCTGATTTGCTCGCTCCCCTTCCCCGCCTGCCCTCGTCGTCTCGGATTAAAAAAGCATGGGACTGGAGAGGACGGCCCCACGCAGCGGACGCCAAAGCGATGAGGGCGCAAATCTCAATGAAGCCGTACTGACGGACTGCATAGTCGTCGTCTCTAGAGGTGCGATCACGGTGGAACGTTAGATGAGCGTGTCCGAATCTCCGAAGGAGGCGAGCTGGAAGCGAGAGCGTGTCTAGCGAGCTTGGGAGCGACCGAAATTCGGGTGTCGGAGTGACTGCATGTCGAGATCTACCCCGATCTTTGAGTACGCGGAGCTGGGCGGTCGAACGACGAAGCTGCAGCTGGGGTACCGCTCGGACGACACGCCGAAAGGGAGCTGATACTCGGGTCGAAGCACTCGGCTGCTCATCCTCGCAAGCTTCTCGCGAATTCGCTTGCTCAAGACAAAATGACGGAGGAGACTGCTTCAATCTAAAGAGATCATTGGCACCGAAAAAGCGAGAGAAGAAGGGAATCTACAAAGATGGAGAGAGCCGCTTAGATGGCCTTGTTGAGGGGGGACAGGAGGGCGGTGCTCTTGTAGAACTCGACAACCTTCTTGGCCTTGGTCGAGATGACGCTGGAAAGAGAGTTGGGGGTCAGCGAGGGGAGAGACGAAGGGAGGCGAGTGAACTCACTCGGCGGTGAGTCCGAACTTCTTGTAGACGGCGGTAGCGGGCGCGGAGGCTCCGAAGGTGTTCAAACCGACTTGCTCGTGAGCGTACTTGCCCCATCCGAAGGTCTGCAGAAGTAGCAGAGAGTCAGTCAAGGTGAAGAGAGAGGAAGGAGGCGGCGCCGAAGCGAAGGCGGCGAGAGAACGTACAGTGTAGGCCTCGATCGAGACGATGGGGTGTCCATCGGGAAGGACCTGAAGCTGGTACTCGCGCGACTGCTGGTCGAAGATCTCGAGGCAAGGGGCGGAGACAATGCGAGCAACGACGCCCTCCTTGGCGAGAGCATCGGCGGTCTCGACGGCGAGGGAGACCTCGGATCCGGTGGCGATGAAGGTGAGGGCGGCATCCTTGGCGTCGCGGAGGACGTAGGCTCCCTTGATGGCGTTCTCGATGGACGAGCCCTCGAGCTGGGGAAGGTTCTGGCGGGTGAGGCTGTGGACGAGGGGCGGGGAGGATCAGCGAGCTGTAGCGGGGAGGGGATCACGTACAGCGATGAGGACATCCTCATCGTCTGTATAAGAGTATGCACCACTGTACGACAACCCTACATCTCCCTTCACTGCAGGCGAAGAACGGAAACTCACGCGAGGATCGAAGGAGTGCGAGTCGAGGTGAGAGCCGACTTGTATGCTCCCGAGGTCTCGTTACCATCAGCAGGTCGCCAAACGTTGCAGTTAGGTAGAGCGCGGAAGTGAGCCACCGTCTCTACGGGCTGGTGCGTGGGGCCGTCCTCTCCAAGTCCGATGCTTTTTTAATCCGAGACGACGAGGGCAGGCGGGGAAGGGGAGCAAATCAGCGAGCTGTAGTGAGATAGAATGGTGATGATAGAGAGAACATACGAGTCGTGGGTGGCGACCCAGATAACACGCTGGTGGGAGAGAGCAGCGAGACGGACCGCTCCGGCGGCGTAGGAAACGAAGTTGAGGAAGGTTCCTGTAGTCGAATGAAAGGTGAGCGATCGCTTCATGACATCAGAAGTAGAACACAACCCACCAGCAGCGGGGATGACCAGGTTGGGTCCGTAGGCGGCGAGACCGTTCATGATGGCGCCCATACCGTGCTCACGGACACCGTAGCGGATGTAGCGTCCCGAGTAGTCACCGAGACCCGAGGAAGGAGGTTGGAAGTCGACAGCGTTGCCCCAGCGGGTCAAGTTGGAAGGGGTAAGATCGGCGGATCCCGAAACGAGCTCGGGGATGGCGACCGAGAGCTTGGCGAGGAGGGTCTCGGAGAGCTTGCGCGAAGCGACGGCGGGGTCGGAGGGGGTGAAGGTGGGGAGAGCCTTCTCCCATCCCTGAGGAAGCTTGCCCTCGATGCGGCGCTTGATGTCGGCGGCCTCCTCGGGGTACTTGGAGCTGTATTCGCCAAAGGTCTTCTCCCAGGCGGCCTCGAGCTCGGCTCCCTTCTTGGCGATGGCGCCGTAGATCTCCTTGGTCTCGTCGGGGACGGCGAAGAACTCCTCGGGGTTGAAGCCGAACTTCTTCTTGATCTCGATGGTATCGTCCTTCTTGAGGGGGTTGCCGTGAACGCCGTGGGTTCCCTGGTCCTTGGATCCGAATCCGATGGTGGTGCTGTAGGTGAATGAGGTGAGTCCGAGCGTCATCGAAGGAAAGGAGAAAAGGAAACGAACCGGAGCTGGATGATGGAGGGCTTGGAGGTCTCGGCCTGAGCCTTAGCAATGGCATCGGCGATGGCGGTGAGGTCCGAGTCTCCGTTCTCGACGCTGTGATGGTGTAGACGCGAGTGAGCGAGTGAAGACTAGAGAGGAGAGTAGGGAGAGCGGCCTTACACGATGACCTGCCAGTCGTAGGACTCGAAGCGCTTGGCGACGTCCTCGGTGAAGGCAATGTTCGTGTCTCCATCAATGGAGATCTTGTTGTCATCGTAGATGGCGATGAGGTTGCCGAGCTTGAGATGACTATTGGAAAAGCGACGGGGATCAGTTTCGCTCGTGCTTCGACTTCGGCGATAAACGAGACGTACCCAGCAAGGGAAGCGGCCTCAGCAGAGACACCCTCCATCAAGCAACCATCACCAGTGAACATGTAGGTGTGGTTGTCGAAGATGGGGAAGCCGTCCTTGTTAAAAGTGGCGCCGAGGTGAGCCTGGGCGATGGCGAGTCCAACAGCGTTGGCGAATCCTGTAAATGAATACGTGGAGAGTCAGCGATGGAAGCACACTCTCGCCTTCCGCCCAACTCACCCTGTCCGAGAGGACCGGTGGTGACCTCGATACCGTCGGTAACGCCGAGCTCGGGGTGACCAGGGGTGATCGAGTCGAGCTGACGGAACTGTACACATGGAATAAGGCGGTGTCAGCTTCCTGCTCTCGATGCCGTTGCGAGCCGAAAGAAAGCCCCAATGAGGAAACGCACGCTCTTGAGGTCATCGAGGGTGACCTTGTAGCCGAGAAGGTGAAGGAGGACGTATTGGAGAGCGCAAGCGTGTCCGTTGGAGAGGACGAAGCGATCACGGTTGGCCCACTGCGAGTTGGAGGGGTTGCACTTGAAGAACTTGGCTACGAGAGCGAAGCGGAGGTAAGGGTCAGCCAGGCAAGATCTTGCGATTGCAGAGAGGAGTGGCGACGAGCTTACAGAAAAGAACGTGGGCGGCAGGGGCCATTCCCATGGGAGCTCCGGCTGTAGTGCATAGGTATCAAGTCAGCAGGGAAACCTTTCGAATCGAACGAGCCGTGACGAACGGTGTCCAGAGTTGGCCTTTGGAGGGACAGATACAGCGAGTTAGCATCGGTCTTCGAGCAGAGCAGGTCCTGCAAAGCTCACCTTGTTGACAGTGCTGTTGAAAAGCCATAGAATGCCATCAGTACAGCCCCCGACGAAAGGATGACGGAACCACGCCCCCCGCGGACGCGAAAAGTCGCCTGGAAAGGCTACAGCTGTGTAGCAACTCGGTACTCACTCAAGGGCAAGGGTCCTGATGGTCTGGATTGCCTTGATGTCGTTGTCGGTGAAGGAAACCATGATGACTGAGGATAGCGAAACGAGCGGCGCCAAAGGTCGTCGGAGATGCAGGTCGATCGAAACGACACGGGCGAGATGTAGCAAAGTACGCAGGCGATAGGAAGGAGCAGTCAACGAGATTCCGAGGCCGTTGGACGTGTAGCGAAGCACAGAAGACGAGGAAAGAACGACGAGACCGAGGGACGCCGTTGGGGAGGCGACGTCAGTGGGTGCGGTTTGAGAGTGATGATGATATGTAGGAGAGCGGGAGCACGGTCAGCGAGGCCAGGCCAGCTTGCTGTAGCTCTCTACGTACGTGTTTGAAGAAGGGAGAAGGGGGGAAGAGAGGGAGAGGAAGGAGAGCCGTGGAAGCTCGAGGGCCAAGTAGTCGAGATTCTGAGCGAGCTGTCCATCTGAACTCCGTCCATAACCCAGCTGTATCTCGCTACAGCTGCATTCACTCGCCCGTAAGGTCACAGCCAATTTGCAACTGCAAGCGACTTTGCTGCACCGCTCCAGCTCGCTTCGGAGGGTCAAGGTGTTCCCCTACAGCTTGGAAGGTCTCGCCGGTGCTCGCGGGAAGCTCCCGTGGCACCTAGCATGCTCTGATGGCTTTTCCGAATCGTTCCAGGTGAGCTGCATCTCCTCAGCGACCTGTTCCGTCTCAAAAGATCATCGCCGAAGAGCCTCCTTTCCGTCGAGCTTCAGCAGCGCTCTCTGCACCTTGAAGGACCCGTATCGGTGAGCTCTGAGGCCAGCAAACTTGTTGCACTTGATCGTATCTCTCGAGCTCTCCTTCACTCCCGCCGAGCCTTGCTACATCCCTCGCCTGCCGACCGAGCTCGTTCATCCAATTCTCGCTGCAGGCTTCTGTGCTGCGACGTACAGCGCCCATTCGGCCATTACTATCCTCGGTCAGGTAAGGCTCACTGTAAAGAACTGTTTGACGCTCGACATCTTGACGCTGCTTGTGGCGTGCAAGAGCGAGGAGTTGCTAGAGCTGGAAGAGCTGAGGCTGTCGAAGAGCTCATATGGGGAAGTCGACAGAGCTGAGGAGAGAGAGATCAATGTGCTGTGTATCGAGCGTGCTTGGAGCTGTCGGGAACGATTGAGGGCTCCCACTCGGCGCCGAAAGGCTGAGTCGACACCGAGCATGAGCTTGCCGAGGTAAGCTGGCTTCAGTGGGCGTGGCTTGACAGCCGCCATTCGCCGAGTGGAGGTGAGAATTTAGACATGGTGCAGCATCTACGGTCACCACGTCTGCGCCTCTGCACCTTCGCGAGGAATCTGAGATGACGAAAGGAGGTGTGCGAGCTCGGTGCGGCTCTTGGATCCCGCGTTGAGCTGTAGGTCGGCTAAGGGTGCAGCTGAAAGCGGTTGTGACTCTGGCACTCGCGTGTACGATTTAGCATCGTTCGCTGCACAAAGGCTCACAGAGCCGACTCAGCTCTTCTTCTCCTGCTTCTCGCTACTCTTCGCTTCTCTCACCTCCGGCTCGCTCGGAAAGCTCCATAGATTACCTCGGTGCTCCCGCGACTGCCCTACAGCTGGAGCTCGCCGTTGCTTCGACGCGTCAACGCCAAACCGCACCGCCTTCAGCTCGCCAGACGTTCTCGAGCTGTTGTAGAGGACAGGATGCCTAGCTGGATCTCCAGAGTGCTTCAGAGTGAGTCCGACCATGCTGGCTGCCGGCCTACAGCTTCCCGTCGGATCCGAAGCTCCTCGAGCCCGTATTATCCTCTTGAGCCGTCTACTCAACCGCTCTTCGCATTTATTACCGAACCTTTAGGTTAGGTTCTTACGAAAATTCCATTTTTGCCCCCTATCCAAGTTTCTGCGGGAGCTCTCCCAAACGCTTCCGGTTTGGAGCAGGTCGTTTTTTGTCTAGACCCATGAGCGAAGGCCCATGAGGGTCGACCGACCTTTCGCCAGCTGCCTTGCAGTACAGTAAAAGCAGGAAGCTACTAATCTCCGCACGGGCGCTTAAGGAAGCTGTACACTCTCTCACCCGCTCTCTGTCCCTGTGCTTTGCTCAACAAGCTCCGCCGAGCACCTCTCGACTCCCCCTTGTTCTCGGACAGAGCTGCAAGCCAGTCTGACACCTTTCCCTGCTCTTCACAAATCTACGCCTGCTTATTTGCTACATCACTCACTTGGTATGCTCCCTGCTGGCTGAGGGGCGCGCGAGCGAGCGGAGCGAGCGCGCCGAAGCCTTCTGCGAGCGCCGAGCTACTGGAAAGGTTTGCTCCTTGGCTCACCACACCCAATCAGCCCAGCCGATAGCAAAAGCCGCCACTTAAGCTGCACAGAATGGCTACGACGCCTCTCCCGAGGGGGGTGAGCGGCGAGAGGGAGCGAAGCGAGCTCGAGCGCGAACCCCCCGAGGCTTGCAGACTCAGAGCAGGTAGCAATTGAGGCAGGGCAGCCATGTGACCACTGCCATCCCCGAGCCTCCCTCAAGACTGTCTCGGCCCGCTTGTAGGGGCTCTCCACGCAGCTCAGTCCCTCCTCCTTCGCCTCTGAACCGAGAGAGCAAACGCCGAGAGAAATAAAGGTTCGGTTCCCGCCGGCTACGGACGGCCCCCTCTACTCATAGGAACAAGGAAGAAACCAACCAAACCTCTCTGTCCGGCTCCACCAGCTCTCGCCATCCTCAAACGCTGCCACATCGCCGAGCTCCCCTACGAGCTGCTCCTCCCCATCCTCGACTTCGGCGCAGAAGGCTACTCAGCTGGGCACCGCCAGCGTCGACTTGCTTCACTCTCCCTAGTCTGTCAAGCCTGGCGCTCGGTTGCGCAAGCTCTCCTCTGGCGTGACCCGACGTTCGTGTCGAGTAAGGCGGCTCGGCGCTTCTTGGAAGTCGAGCTGGAGGGCGACTACGTGAAGAGGAGCTTGTCAATCTACGTGCCGAGAAGTGGAGATCTGAGAGGAAGAGTTACGCTGGATTTGGTGCAGATGCTGGTGGAGCGTTGTCGGCCTCGGGAGCTCAACCTCGATGAGCTTGCCGGTTCGGTGCTCGCCTCTCCGGGACTGGCAGGTGAGTGATGCGTTCGCTCGGGCGATGAAAACAACTTGAATAGTCTCATCTTACAGACCTGAAGAGTCTACGCTTCGAGGAGACCCGCTACAGCCATCCCTATCCTCAATCGGTTCCCTTCTCCCTCGACCGCCTCTCAATCAGCACATACAGCAGCCATTACGAGACGACATTACTCGCTGAATCCCGACAAGTACTCTTCGACTTGCTTGTTTCCGCCTCGATCCACACCCTCACTCATCTAGACGTGCAAGACGTCGTCGACACCCAAGCCTTCTCCTTCTGCGTCCCCTTCGCTCGTTCCCCTCACCTCATATACCTCACCCTTCCCACTTATCCCAATCAACGTACCCTTCCAACCTCCACCGAGCCCTGGGACCACCTCGTTGGCACCTTCTTTTCCCTTGCGACTCGACTCACTCATCTCAGCTTTGGCGACCTCACCGCCACCACTTTCGGGCACATCCGGTCGGCACTTCCTTCGACATTGAAGGTACTCACCGTTCGCCAATACGCTGAGCTTCAGCTTGCAGTGCTGCTGGAGACTTTGCGGGACGGGAATGTCGTTTTGGAGGAGCTACGACTACCGAGGGGCTCGTTGAGGGGAGGAGAAGAACGAAGGTGGATTGGGTTAGACCAGGAGTGTTGGTGTGTATGCTATTGAAGCTCGAGTCTCATTTTGAGTGAAGTACTGGTATATGGGAGGAGGAGCGAATGGATGGCGCCTACGAGGGGCCGGACCTCCGAGGTTCCGATTCCGTACTCTTGCTCCCCTCTGGTCATTGCTCAGTCGCTCGCCTCTATTCGCGGGGGCAAAGTTGAGAGCACATATTCTCTGTAGCAATGACCTGAAGCACCATAGACCTGCCTTGTTCCGGCCACCTTCGATTTCGGCTCTCGCGCAAGCGAACGCCGAAGCGCTTCGCTGCTCGAATGAGAGTACTGAGCGGCTCTCACCGCGCTATAACACACTCGCTGATGTTTCTACTAGCCTTTATTGGGCCAGCAGCGCCAGTCAAGCCTCGCTTTGGTGCAGGATCTCGTGATTTGAGCAGACGACCCGCTCCCCCGAGATTCGAGCTCTAGATTCCCCCGGGATGGGCCCCCGTTCTGCTTTGGCTGTCGAATCGGCCACGTTACCACCAGCTCGCTCCTGTGCTATGCAGTGCTAGCGCGTTTGCCAGCTGGTTGGGAGGGTGAAAAAAAGTCCCTCCGGACTTGGTCCGCTGGCTCTCCTACAGCTTTTAAAACCTTTCTGCATGTACGACATGTTTTCTCTTTGCACCTTTGCACACTTATCGACCGTCCCGCTGCCACCAGGGTGTCAAGGCGGAGGCCCCGGGGGGTCGGCCCGCGCCCCAGCATGTGAGGTTCAAAGTCTCGCTCTCGCTCTTCTTCTCCTGCATCTCACTCGTTCATCCTCAACTCGACAATCAAGACTTCAGGATGCCAACTCGCACAGCTGTCTACAACTGGTGAGCCTTTCCTCCACACTGAGCCCCGCTTGAGAAGAGATCGCTGACCACAAAGCCCCGCTTCTCTCTCCTCGTCCTCGTCGTGTTGCTGCTTCCGGGCTACAGGTATGCCGCCATGGTGGCTGCTGGATGCATGGTACTCTACGGATACGACGCCAGGTAAGTCTAGAGGTCGAGCTCGCCGCCATGAGCTTGGGGCGCCAGACGACGGCGGGATCCATCGCAATGGCTAACAACATCCTTCTTTTCGAACTCCAGTGTATTCAACGCGGTTCAAAACTCCAAACACTGGGTGGCCTACTTCGGTAACCCCTCAGCCAGTCAGGTGAGTTGCCGGCGCTTGCCCTCTCCGGTTCCCCTCCCTCGCTGATATCACGGCGCTCTGCTGCAGATCGGTACCATCAACTCGGTCTACATCGTAGGAAACATCGTCGGTAAGTTGTCGATCCCAGCGTCGTGATCGCCTCGCATCTCGAACCGGAAGCTCACCTCGTGCTCGCTCCCTCCCAGCCGGATGGTTTTTCTCAGCTCCTGTATCCACCTACTTCGGTCGTCGCGTCGCTATGGCCACTGGATGTCTCTTGGTTATCGTGGCTACCCTTGTGCAGACCTTCGCACCCCGTGGTAACCTTGGAGTGAGTGCTCGTTGCGCCACCTCCAAGGGCTCGGCCTAACTCCGAGCTTTCCTTACTCCCTCACAGGCCTTCCTTGGTGGTCGCTTCATCGTCGGTCTGGGACAGGGTGAGTTTGATGCACCTGACAACACCCTCGACAGGCTCTCCTTCGCCCAACTCGCCCCCGTTCACCTTCCATTCAATGCGCCGGCGCCTCTTTGCTCCAGAACTAACTCGTCGCTCTTCACCAACAGGCATGGCTCTACCCGTCGGTCCCGTCTATATCTCGGAAATCGCTCGCTCTAAGGTCCGTGGACAGGTGCTTGCCTTCTGGCAGCTCTTCTACTCGTAAGCCGCCGACGCCGGCGCTCACCTTCGGCGCCTCGCCCTAGGCGCCCTCCTCGCAAAGATGCTGATCCTTGCTTTGCCGCCTCTACAGGGTCGGCTCGTTCATTGCCTTCTGGATTGCCTACGCTACCGCTCGTCACCGTATGTCCCTCTGGTCCCCTCCCCTCGCCGAAACCGCCGCTGATTTTCTCTTCCCTCACAGCCGAGCTCGGCGAGTGGGACTGGAAGCTCATCGTCATCTTCCAAATGCTCGTCCCTATCATCATCATCGCCCTCATCTTCTTCATTCCCGAGTCGCCTCGCTGGTTGGTTCAGAAGGGACGCATCGACGACGCCCGCGCCGCGCTTCGCAAGTTTCGCGACACCGAGGACGAGATTGAGACCGAGATTCTCGAGATGCGCGAGGCTATGGAGTACGAGGCTCAGCAGACCAAGGGCACGAGCATCTGGAGGGTCTACAAGCAGATCTGGAGCGACAAGTCGCTTCGCTGGCGCATGTTCCTCGCCGTAAGTCTTCCCTTTCCGCCGACCACATGCACCAGAAGCTCATCTTGTTCGGTTCTACACAGCTCGTCATCAACGCTGGTCAGCAGCTCACTGGACAAGGCTCCCTCAACTCTTACTCGTCCGTCATCTACAAGAAGGTCTTCAACTCGGCGTCGACCATCTCCCTCATCAACGCCCTGAACGCCACCTTCGGTATAAGTGAGTCTCCCTGTCTCCTTCATTTTCTCGACGTGGGTGGCACGACTCCCGTGGGAAGGCTCGAGGAATCTACCCCTCGCCAAGCTCCGGCGCCGAGCTCCCATCGCCGAATCCTCCCCTCGAACCAACGCTGACTGCCTCTCTCCCTCTTTTACAGTCTTCACTCTCAACGCTGCCTGGCTCGTCGAGCGCATCGGACGCAAGTGGCTCCTCGCTGGTGGAGCTGCTGGACAGGCCATCTGCATGCTCATCGTCGCTCTCGTCGGAATGCTCACCCCTGGAGGAGACTCTAAGAGCGAGCCGGTCGCGATCTCCATCGTCTTCCTCCTCTTCCTCTTCATCCTCTTCTACAAGCCCACCTGGGGAGCCACTGTTTGGATCTGGACCAGGTGAGCCTTTCTTTTCGGCGCTCCCTCCCTCGCTCGTCTCTTGCTTTTTGCTGATCGATCTCTCATTGACAGTGAGGTATTCTCGATGAACGTCCGCTCTTACGCCGTCGGAGCCGCTTCGCAGACCCAAAACGTTGCCAGTGAGTAACTCTTCGCCTCTTCGCCGAGCCCAGTCCTCGTCTCGCCAAAACGAGCACTTGGCGGCTTGATCGGAGGAACTTTCTCGGCTCAATCAGAATCAGGAGACCCGCCCGCTGACGCTCTCCTCTCTTCCCAGACATCATCGTCAACCAGTTCTTCCCCCAGCTCATTGCTGCTGCCGGCTTCAAGTCGTTCTTCCTCTTCTTCGGCATCAACATCTTCCTCTTCCTCTTTGTTCTGTTCCTCCTCCCGGAGACCAAGGGGTGAGCTCTATCCCTACGCTTTTGACGGTCCACAAGACGCTGACCTTCTCCCGCTTCTTCGTAGAGTTCGCCTCGAGGAGATGTGAGTTCATCGGCAAAGGCTCCAGCGAAAGAGCTGTACTGACCTGCTTAACCTTGTAGGGACACCCTCTTCGGCGGAGTCAACCACATCAACGCTGGAGCCGACATCCTCGGCGCCCAGTCCACCTTCTCGGGCGACGTCGACAAGGCCGCTCCCGCCGAGCACAGGGAGAACCTCCACGCTCTCAACGAGGTCGAGGGCAACAACAACAACGAGAAGGCCAGCAACAAAGTCTAAATGGGTCTGTAGTCACGTTTGTATTATGTACGAAAGGCAGGAGAGCAGCAGAGGCAGCTTAGCATCTCGCTTCGGTTGGAATTCGTATTTGATCGCATCGATCTCATCTCTTAAAAAGAGGCCAAGGTTCCGCGAGCCAGAACAGAGCGAACCTCTTAGAAGCGACGTCACCTGGCGGACGACAGGTTGAGGAGGCTCTGACAGCGTGCTGGAGGGTGAGCGGCTCAAACTCGGCGATGACTGTGGCCCTCGCCCGACATCGCTTCGCCATGCTTTGCCCCATCTCTCCACTCTTCCGCTGCGATGCTCTCACTACACCGCTGCGGTGGCTGCTATATGCATGGTACTCTATGGATACGACGCCAGGTGAGTGTAGAGGTCTAGCTCGCCGCCATGAGCTTGGGGCGCCAGACGACGGCGGGAATCCATCGCAATGGCTAACAACATCCTTCTTTTCGGACTCCAGTGTATTCAACGCCGTACAGAACTCCAAACTCTGGGTGGCCTACTTCGGTAACCCCTCCGCCAGTCAGGTGAGTTGCTGGCGCTTCCCTTCCGTCGCTGATACCCCACTGCATTCTTTCTTTGGTTTAGATTCAAGGCTCACTGCTATTGAGCGGACTGAAGCGACCTGGATCTCTCCTGACCTGCATCTCGAGCTCGGCGTTCACTTCGGCGCTCGCTTTTGACCGTCTCTTCGACGTCCATTGAGGGGGACATCGAAGCAAAGCAGAACTGATGGGCAAGGAAAATAGTGTCCCCTTATCAATCCCTATAGAAAATGACTCTGTGATCCACCCATGAAGTCTGTAAACTGGTAGCGAAGCTCGCCTACTTTCCTCTCCCGATGTCTCGCCATCCACTGCTCCTTCTCCCTCGCCTTTTGCTTAGACACCTCCTCACTCACAGCCACCGGTAGATCGTCCTCGTCTTCGTCGAAGGATGCAGCGGTGCTGCTATGAGGGGAAAGACCCGCGCCGAGTCCCAGCTCTTGTTGGACAGCCGAGGCGTCGACGGGCGTGGTCGGGACGACCTATGAGGTTGAAAAGAGTCAGTAGATGAGTGGAGAGACGAGGAGAAAGAGATGGACTCGCCCCTTCGAACCACCTCTCACCGCCGCCGCGGTCGATGCCGCCAGGGAGCCTTTGCAAAGCCTCCCTTCCCTTGACGATGCGACCGAGAACTTCTCGAGTTTGACACTCTCGACCATCTAGAGCGATGCCAATACCACCGACTGAAGAGATATTCGGTGCAGAGGGAAAGAGCGAAGGAAAGAGGTCAGCTCAACGCGAAGGCCGTGAGCAGGCGCGCGGGGAAGAGACTCACGAAGCGACTTGAACGGATCCTCCTGCCTCATGGCTTCCTCGGTCTTGGCTTGCAAGAAGCTCAGGGACCTTGAAAGGATGAGCAGCGGGAAGCTGCTGAGTTTGCTGAGCTCGGAGAGGAGGAGAAAGCCTCGATCGTAGGGCGCGGGCGGGGTGGGGCTGAGAAGGACCTGTACCGCCTCAAGGAAAGGTATCGGCGCAGGGTGGACCGGAGACACGATGAGGGCGAGCCACTCGGGAGCTGAGCGGGCGTTTCAAAGGGTGTCGGAGGACGGAAGGTCGATGTCTACCTCGGAGAAGGAGAGGAAGGGCGAAGTCTCGAAACGAGTAGCCGTCTCGACATCGGTGAGGAAGACGATGAAGCAGACACTGCGAGATCAAAGAGTCAGCCATCTTTTTGTGCATCAAAGCTCCATCAGAGCCCGAGGACGCACCGACGCCAAGTCTCGACCTCAATCCACGCTTTCCAAGCCGCCTCGAGCTCGGCGCCTTGCATTAGACGGTGAGGTGTGACGAGCCGAGCTTCTCTGATCTTGCGCGGGAGGCTTAGCTGGCGCATCATGGATACGAGGGCACCGTGGAAGGTGTGCGAGAGGATTCGTTCTGTCGAAGGGAGGACTTAGCTCGAGCTCCCGAGCGTAGAAGAGGGGACAGACTCACGCTGCTCGTCGCGATGAAAGAGGCCGAGAAGCTGGTAGAGGAGCATCGACTGAAGAGTACCAAAACGATCTTCGTCGCTCATGCCGCTCATATTGTAGTCTGCAGATTTTGGCAGTCAGCGCTTTCGCCGAGATCCTCCCTCCTGGGGTCGACTCACGGCGAACGAGGAAGACTCGCTTCTCCACGAGCATCTCGTTGGCGAACATGTGTCCCTCGGGCGAGTAGGAAGCACCGGCGACGGTGATGGCGAAGGCGAGCCAAATTGGGAGGCGCGAGAGTTGAAAGCTGAGGTGGAGGAGAGGAGCGTTGGGAAGGAGATTGTGTGCTGCCGCTTTGCCGAACTTGCTGAGGGTCTCGACCCTGGGCAAATTCCAAGGGAAGAGGTCTGCGTGAGGTAGGCGGTAAGCGAAGCTCACCGAGCGCCGGAGGCCGAGCCCCGAGGAGGGTGAGCTGGCGAGAGAGAGCGCTTACAGCTCATGTAACACTGCTCGTTTCGAATGTAAAACTGCTCCTCGTCCAGGTGCTTGTAGCGAGGCTCGAAGAGGTGGTCGGGGTAGAAGCTCGGCGTGGAAGAGAACCCGAAGTCGAGCGCCGAGATGCCGCCCACGCCGCCCTTGTTGAAGTAGTCGGCTAGCGCAACTGCCGCTTCACTTTCTTCGATGGGCTTCTTGTCTTCTGGTGTGAGGTCCCATCCCGAGCAGGACATCGACGACGAGCCGGCGACGGGGCCTACGCCAAGCCACGAATCGGCGTGTAGCGAGGCGCCA
This sequence comes from Leucosporidium scottii, assembly GCA_003054985.1. Classification (NCBI taxonomy): domain Eukaryota; kingdom Fungi; phylum Basidiomycota; class Microbotryomycetes; order Leucosporidiales; family Leucosporidiaceae; genus Leucosporidium; species Leucosporidium scottii. The sequence goes on along the minus strand of MWVB01000055.1, from coordinate 81,302 downwards.
GGACCTGTGACGGCACTCTCGGCGAGATGAGAGAGACTTGGCGGACATTCCTCGTGGTGAGACGACGACGGCGGTTTGCGAAGAAGGTCCTGCAAGCACGAGGGTCAGCTTCATCGACTCCCCGAGCTTGGCGGTTGGAGCTTACCTCGAGCACTTCTGTCGCCAAGACCTCTTCTTGGGTAAACGAGTGAGAGAAGACGTAGTCTCTATGGGTTTGCGAACCCGATGGAAAGGCGTCGGCAGGCGTTGGGAGCGCTGGCAGTGAGCTCGGCGAGCTGAAGCTGAAGGCGGCCGGCAGAACGCTCGTGGAGCTGGTGGGCGGTATGGAAGGAAGTGACGGTAGTTCGAGAGAGTTGTGAGGCATCGAGATCGGATTGTCGTTCAGCGAGGGAAGAAGATCGAGAAACGGCTGCTGCTGCTGCTGCTCGGCGAAGGGATCGATGGCGGCTGGAGGAAGTGGTGCAGATTCGGACGGCTCTTCTTCCTTCATCGACGGTGCTTCTTCAGCCGATCTTCCGCTACAGATACGCTCATGCCGCTTCAAGAGGTCTCTGTAGGCGTAGAAGGTCAGCGGCGGCGAGAGCGGAGACGCTGCGGGGGACTGACGAGCGGGCGAAGCTAGCATCGCACATATTGCAAGGGTACGGCCTCGCGCCCTGATGCACTTGACGAGCATGGCGAAGTACGTACTCGTTCCGCGAGAACCGGCGGTCGCAGCTGGCGGCGAAGCGCCGGCGAAACAACAAAAACAACAAGGTGGAGGCCTACTTCAGCAGAAGAGCGGGTAGAAAGGACTGTAGCGACTCACTCTGGGCATTTGAAAGCTTTCGCTGAAGCAGCGGATCCTCTTCCTGCAGCCGGCATGTCGTTCGAAGCGTAGGGGAAGAGAGAGAGTCGCGGAGTTGGAGGCCTCCACCTTCAAGTTCGAGAGCCGAGAGAAGTTTGAGATACCGGCTGTACATGTCAAGCAGAGCGGATAGGAAACGGCGATGTCGAGGTCTGTACTTCAGCGCGAGATTCGAGGTCAAATCCGGACGCAACCCCTCTCGGAATGGCTGCTCTCTTCGCCGAATCAGTCTATCGACAACAAATCGCACTGCACAGACTCGAAGGGGAACAAAAGCTATACAAAGATTTCCGAGAGCCTACCTCCATCAAAAGGCGCTGTAGTTTTGCAAGCCAGGCAGCATGAAGTCGGGAAACTCGTTCATGACCTGTCCCGCCCTGCGCTCGCGATGCTTGGCCATGGCGTCCATCTTGGCCTGGAGCTTCTTGTTGTACTCCTCCTGGTTGCCGATGATGGGCACCTCCTGATTCCTGCTCGCGCTGAAGTCGTAGAAGGTCTCCGAGGGGCTCGTTGTCTGCGAAGGCGCGGTAGGATCGACGGGAACGACCTGTGAGAGACCGGAAAGGTCAGCCTTGTACAGCGATGTTGAGAGGGCTCGAAGCTCACCCCTTCGAACCACCTCTCTCCGCCACCGCGCTTGACTCCTCCCGGCAGTCGCTTGAGTGTCTCCCTTCCCCTGATGATGCGACCCAGCACCTCGCGGTTCTCCTGCTCACGTCCTTCGAGGAGACCAAAGCCGCCGACTGTGGAATAGACGTCCGTCAGTGCTATCGTCGTCGAGGAGCAGCAGGCGAGAACCTACGCATCGTCCTGAAAGGATCGGCCTGCTTGATCGCCTCCTCGGTCTTGGCCTGGAGGAAGCTCAGCGTCCTTGAAAGGATGAGAAGTGGGAAGCTGCTCAACCTCCCGAGTTCGGCGAGGAGAATGCCACCACTCTCGAACGGCGCCGGTTCGGTCGGGCTGAGGAGCACTCGGACGGCTTCGAGGAAGGAGACGGGAGTGGGGTTGAGAGGCGAGACGATGAGGTTGAGCCATTCTTGGGCGGATCCAGCGTTCCACAGAGCGTCGGAGGAAGGTAGGTCGAGAGAGAGGTCGGAGAAGGGGAGGAAGGGGGAGCTTTCGAAGCGAGTGGCCGTCTCGACGTCGGTGAGGAAGACGATGAAGCAGACTCTGCGAGAGGAAAGGGTCGGCTCCCGCTCTACTCCTTTAGATACTGAACAACTCACCGACGCCATGTCTCGACTTCGATCCAAGCTTTCCACGCCGCCTCGAGCTCAGCCCCTTGCATCAAGCGATGAGGCCGAGCGAGCTGCCTCTCCTTAATCTTGCGCGGGAGTTCAAGTTGACGAAGCATCGAGACCAGGGCGCCGTGGAAGGTGTGCGAAAGGATTCGTTCTGTTGAGGGGAGGAGTTAGCTGGCAATCTCGAGCAGAGAAGGGCGGACAGACTCACGCTGCTCGTCGCGATGGAAGAGGCCGAGAAGTTGGTAAAGGAGCATCGACTGTAGGGTGGCAAAGCGATCCTCGTCGCTCGTACCTTCCTTGTTGAAGCCTGGTGAAGGACAGTCAGCGACTCGTCTACGAGGTGATCCTCCTCAAGACTCACCTCGAACGAGGTAGACTCGTTTCTCGACGAGCATCTCGTTGCTGAACCCTTCTCCGTCCGGCGAATAAGCAGCACCAGCAACAGTCAACGCGAAGGCCGAATGCGTGGGCAACTCGGAGAGATACATCGTCCCAGGGTGGATGATGGGGACGGAGGGGAGGAACTTCTCGGCCGCCGTCTTGCCGTACTTGGAGAGGGTGTCAATCTTGGGGACGTTCCAGGGGAAGAGATCTGGGATGCGAAAGGTCAGCGATGGAGTAGACGAGAGAAAGCTCGGTGGCTCACAGCCCATGCAGAACTTCTGCGCCGGGAGGAAGAACCGCTCCTCGCCCGGATGTACGTATTGAGGCTCAAAGACGTGGTCGGGGAAAAGGCTAGGCGTATGACTGAATCCAAGGTCGAGCGCCGAAATCCCTCCGACACCACCCTTGTTGAAGTAGTCGGCGAGAGCCATAGCGGCGGGCGAGTGCTCGATGCCCTCCTCGCCGCCGTCGAAGATGTCCCAGTTCTGTGATCCAATCGCCGACACCGCCTCGTTCGATGCGCCCGTCCTAGCCATCGCACCGTGCCATGGCTTGTCGCCTTGCGAGATGTTGGCGGAGGCATCGGCGCCGAACGACGAGGGGTCGAGGAAGCCGGTCGATTGCTGAGCGTACTGAGGCGGCGAGCGGAGAAGGTCCTGTGTGGTAGTCAAGAATGTCAGCTCTCCTCTCGCGTTGACTGTACCCTCTCGAGGCACTTGTCAGCCGAGTCTTTACTCACCTCGAGAACCTCGGAGGCCAGGATCTCGTCTTGCGAGAAAGAGCGAGTGAACTCGGGCGCCAAAGTCTGCTCCTTCCCCTTCCCTTTGGAGGGTGCAAAAGCGTTCAGGGGAGCGGAGAGCACAGGCGCATCGTTCGGAGGGCTGTAGGGCGTGTCCGGCGATTCTGCCGACATTGAGCTGTCGGCCGAGGCGGGCGAGAGGGAGGGGAGGGTAGGGGAGACGTAGGAGGTGGTGGGCGGCGCTGAGGTCGGAAGAGGTGGAGGGTAGTGGTAGAGCTGCTGGTGGTCGGCGAGAGTGGGGAAGGAGGGTCCGCCAGGCGTGAAGATGGGCGGATTCTCGGACGGGCTGTTTCTCAACAGGTCGATCTGGTCGTTCTGCTGCTCCAGCTGCGCGTTGCCCGTCTGCTCCTCCATCTTGGCGTTGCACGTCTTCTCATGGCGTTTTAGAAGGTCGGAGCGAGCGAAGCCGGCACTACAGACGGAGCACGAGTATGGCCGAGCACCTTGATGCGTCAAGCGAGCGTGTCGGACTACGTACTCCTTGCGACTGAACGTCTTGTCGCTGATGAGAGCGCGAGATCAAGCGATGCAGCGGGTTAGGCGGGGTCAGCGCAGTTCTGAAGTTTCGGCGAGTCGGAGGAGATACAGCATACCAATCAGGACATTTATGAGACTTGACTCCAGCGCTGGCTCCTCGAGCGGGCGGCATTTGGAGCAGAAAGTCGAAGAGCTTGGGCTGGGCGGCGAGCTCGAGGGGTCGGCAGGTGGAGGCGTGTTCCTCAAGTCGACTGCAGGGCCAGTGAGCGTCAGCGGATGGTCCGAACAAAGCTACAGACTTTGGTACACTGCTCAATATCCTTCTGAGCGCCGAGACAGAAGCTTGCAAGACCGAACTGACCCTGTAGAGCTTGTTGTTTCACCAGAGAAAGAGCGGTGGGTCGTGAGAAAGCTGTAGGCGGGCTGTAACGCAGCACACCGGTCCTGTAGGTCGAACAAGCGCGCTGTCGGCGGCGAAAGGCGAAACGAGGCGAGTGGAAGGAGGCGGAGAGGCGATTCAAGCTCGAGCGTCCAAGTCAGCGCTCCCGAGCGCATGTGGAGGTACTTCGATTTTCTCAAGACGGATCAGGGTACAGCTCTTTCGATGTGAGACGATACGAGGACAACATTGAACGATTTTCGCGCCTTTTGACCGCCTCGTTTAGTGCAGAACACCTCCCTCGGCCGACTCGGTCTTCGCTTCTTCGGCTTCCTCTCCTTATACCTCAATAAATTGATTCAGAGCACATGGAGAGATACAGCCGCTTGAGTACCTGTCAAGCCTTCCTACAGAAATGCTTGTGTAGCGGATAGTGCGCCTTCTGGCATCTGAGAAAGCCCACGCCGAGGAGGTCAGCGCCGAGTTAGCGAGACTCGCGCTCAAGGAAGCGTCAGAGTGAAACTAGAAGCAACTTACGATGCGCTACAGTATCTTGCCTCGTCTGCGAGTGAGGATGGCGCGTCAATTCGAGCAATAAAAGCGACCCTTCGGACTTGAACTCACGACAGCCTGAGCACTTGAGCAGCTTCGACGAGGACAAGGTGGCATAGCAGCCTACGCAGTAGAAGCTGTCAAGTGGAAAAGGTCAATCTTCGCAACTTCCCCCCGCCGACGGCTTAAAGCTCACAGTCGCGCTGTTCCTCCGCTGACGAGGGTAAGCTCCTTCGGCTGACTTGCCGCGCCCAAAGAGTGGTCTCCACACTCGGTGCAGCAACCTAGCTCCTTCGGCTGACTTGCCGCGCCCAAAAAGTGGTCTCCACACTCGGTGCAGCACCCTTCGCCGAGGGCTGGCTCTGGAATCCCGACTCCTGGAGGCGGCGGAGGCAAGCCCGGCGAGGCGTCGACCTGCCAGATGGGATCCCACTCGGCGGCGGCAGCGGCGTAGAGCTGGACGCAGAGCTGAACGCTACGACCTATGCACTTGTTGCGCTCGTTAAGGTTATCGTGCCTCCCGGACGAGTCAGGCTGACCCAACCAATAAGTCCTGACCCTCTTGGCGAAGGCAGCGAGCTCGTCCAGCTCTCGGAGGTCGAGGGAGAGGCTCTTGCCGCCGAAAATGAGGACCATGGCGCCGAGCTCCTGAATTTGCCGGCCAATCTCATTGGTATCGATTGAAGTGGTGTCGAGGAAGGAGCGGTAGCTGTCGTAAGCTCGGCGAAGGAAGACGGTCGATTCTTGTCGAACCACTCCAACGGGCAGATGAGAACCGCCGGCGAGACTGAAACCGGCGTTGATTGACTGATTGATGTGCATGCAGAGTAGGAGAGTTTGCGTGAAGGCGGAGGGATTCGAGTCGAGACCCTGCGCGTAGAAGGTCAGTCGAGCGCTCGGCACCGAGCCCGAAAGTCTCAACTCACTGCTTGAAGATAAGTGTGGACCTTTCGGCTGTGCTTAGTACCCTGTGCCGCTCTGGCCATGATGTAGTAGAAGACACCGGAAGGAGGAGGGCCGTGGTGCGCCAAGTAGCGTCGGCCGATATCGTGCGCCTCCCTGTCTTGACCGGCGCCGAAGAAAGTCTTCATGCGAAGGAGACACGAGACAAATGAGAGACGGCCTCCCGCCTTCTCATGCTCCACGATGGCGAGCTGTATGCGGCGAAAGATCGTGTCGTCGCCGATGCGGATCTTGCATGTCTCCGCGTCGTGGAGGGTGTTGTGGGGAAGCTTCTCGTTGTGAAGAGTGAAGCAGAGGAGAAAATTGAGCTCGAGGAGGTGGGCCAAGAGATTGCCGAGCTTCAAGAGGAAAAAGACGGTCAGCGCCGAGAAACCTCGATTCTTCGGCGATCGAAGTAGCGCGCACCCTGAGCATATCGCCATCTTCCGAGCGCAGAACCTCCTGAAACGCCTTTTCGACTCCTCTCGTCCACCGAGTTGAGGGGCCGAGCTCGCTGACCTCGTTACAGACTTCTTGGTCCTCGGCGAAGGCGGGAGCGAGCGCCGAGAGATCCTTGTGGGAGCGGCATTGCGGGTGGAAGGCGCTAGATGGTGTAAACGAAGGTTAAGCTCATCTTATCCCAAGCCACAGCGGAAACACTCACTTCAACAGGATCGTAAACGAGTAGGTCCTCATGAAGATGTCGGGGTGGCGCTGCAAACCGACGAGGAAGAGAAGGGAAGGGCGGGAAGAGAGAAGAGCCTCCTTGTAGTCGTACGCATGGACGAGATCGCTAATATAGGGCAGAATTCGATCCCGAAGGTGAGCGTTTGGAGGCCTGCAAAAGTGACAGCCTGAGCTCGGCGATCGAATGCTGAGCGTTGAAGGAGTAGGGGAGACGAACGGTCGCTTGATCACAGACATGAGGGTATCGAGCACGCGACCAGGATCTTTCCGCTGTGAGGAAGAATATACACGGGCTGAACTGACCCGAAACTCGAGACGGCCTCACCAGGTAGTCCTTCGGTGACTGGGAAGCCTTGTAAAGGAGCTCAAGCGCGTGTACGAGGGGCCTCGACGAGAGAGAAGGGATCGCTTCAATAATTTGTCGACCGCAGTTCTTTGCCAGAGCGTTGCGAGTCCCGTACTTGAGCGTCTCCCCCGAAGCGTAGACGATGTCGGCGAGCGCTGCTAGGGCGCTCTCCCTTGTTTCGGCCGATTCGAGCTGATCTCCTAGAAACTCATAGAGACCTCTGGAGCGTAGAAGCTCCTCAATCGTCCCCGACACCGCCATGCGCGCCGCCAACGAGCTAGCCGCCCTCTTGATACGAACGTCCTCGGCGCCGAAGAGGGTCCTCAAAGTCGTCGCATGCCGATCTATCGCTTCCTCGAGATGACTGTAAACGTGCTTGTCCTTCTTAAAGACTGCAGCGGAAGCAAGTCAGCCCGTGTTTGGCTAATCGCTCGGGGGTCGAGACGCGCCTGGGATTTGTCCCCACTTTGCAGCAATCCTGGCGCAGGCGCTGGTTTCCTGCTCAGTCCCTAGGGCCTCCAATAGCGGTCCGAGATCCTGCTTCGGCGGCATAGGCGAGAGGAACAGAAACGAGTGAGGTGAAGGAAGAGAGGCGAGACGGGGAAGGCGGGCGCAAGTCAGCCAGCCGCTCGAGTGGGGCTGCAGCTGGACGAGTGGAGGATTTGCAAGAGGCGTCGAGTGAGCTGCAGAGCGTGCAGAAATATGCTCAGAACTCGGCCTACAGCTTTGATAAGAAGGTTGTAGCTGTAGAGAAGCCGAGGTGGAGGTGCACTCTCTTTGAGCGAAGTCCGAAGCTTGACCGGCGCCGATCCGTGGTACAAAGCTTCATTCTCGCGATTCAGAGCACACTACAGATCCTTATCGGTCTTATCGGGGGCGCAGAACCTCTTGTGGAAGCGGTGATGTCCCTTCTGGCAGCTATCGGCGAGAGAAGGTGGTCAGCGCCGAGAACGGGTGGACGAAGTCTAGGCAGAGAGAGGCAGAAAATAAGACTCAACAAGGTGCTGCAGTACTTGACTTTGTCTGCGGGCGAGGGAAAGAGGTCAGTCAACAAGGGTTTCTCGAGCGGCGGCCTCGGCGAAGACGTCGGACGACTGACGGCAACGGGCACACTTGAGGAGCTTTGAAGATGTAGCGTAACATCCATCACAGGTCTCGCTAGATGAGTGATACAAGAAGAACATTAGCTATCGAGACTTGTTTCTCATCTTCTCTCGAAAGACTGGGGGGAGAACTTACAGCAACGCCGAACCTCCGCTCGAAAGAGAAATCGACCTCTTTTCGTACCCTTGACCCAACATGTCTCCACATTGCGCACAGCATCCCTTCTTCTCATGCTTGTGGGGCAAACCGACTCCAGCAGGCGGGATGGGTAATCCAGGCGAGGCGTCGATCCAGATCGAATCCCCTTCGGCGGCAGCAGCGAAGTGCTTGGCGATGAGCCCCACGGTTCGAGCCGAGCGACCTTCCAAAGCGAGTAGGTTGTAGTCGCGAGTGCCGGAAGAGTCTTGTTCTTGGCAGAGCCAGTAGGCTTTGACCTTCTCGGCGAGGAGGTTGATCTCGTCCAGCTCGTGGAGGTCGAGCGAGAGGTTTGGGCCGCCGAAGAGGATGATGAGGACGTTGAGCTCTCCGAGGAGCTCGGCGAGGTGGGTGCTGTCGATGGGAGTGGAGTCGAGAAGAGGTCGAACCGAGTCGAAAGCTCGGCGAAAGTAGGTGACGGCCTCGGTCTGAGCGGGGGGGCTGGGGAGCCAGGAGCTGTTGATGGTATCCCACCCAGACTGCACGGAGGCGTGGATGCGCTGGACGTGGAGGAGCGACTTGGTGAAGCGAGAGGGATTCGAGTCGAGGCCCTTTTTCGGCGAGAGAAGGATCAGCGTCAGCCGTCTCGAACGTCTGCAGCCACTCACAGCTTGGACGAAAGTGTGAAGCTCGAGGTTCTTGTTGGTATCGTATGATGCCTGCGCCATGAGAAGACAGAAGACTGCCGACTTGGGACGACCGAACGCCTGAATGTGCTCGAGGCCGGCTTCGCGCGCCTCGCTGGCTTGCTGTGCTCCGAGGAGGGTCTTGATGCGGAGGAGGGTGGGTACGAACGAGCGAGGGCTGAGCTCCTCGTGCGCTGCGATAGCTCCCTGGATGAGGTTGAAGGCGTGGTGGTCGACGATGCAGCTTTTCTTCGTGACCGAGTTGTGAAGAGCGTGCTCGACATTTGCCTTGTGAAGCGAGAAGCCTGTAGGAGCGAGAGTCAGCAAAGATTACACCCTGTCAGCTGATCATACTTGCAGATGGTCGGGTCGAGCTCGAGGAGGTCCGCCAAACGCTGACCGAGCTGCTCGAAAAAGGTTTAGCGCCAAGCTCGTCAATCACATAGAGATGATGATGATGTACCTTGATGAGATTCTTGTCGCGATCACAGTCGGCAAAAGCGACGTTCGCCATGATGTTGATCTGACCAGTCCAGGCGTTCCACCCTCCCGGAAGGTCGAGCGGGGGTCGACGAGCGGGAGTCTGGATGGGCGGGGGAGGCTGAGGTTCGCTCTCGGCGACGCTGCGCAATTCACTCTCGTGAGCAACCTTCCGCGTCCTTTGAAGAGAGAAGGGCTTGCCGGTGACGAGGCGGAAAGCGACCAATCTCCAAAAAGGGTCGGGCGCTCGGAGTCGGACCACACCGACGAGGAAGAGGATGGTCTCGGGGTGATTGGCGACGGCTTGGGTGTAGCCAAAGAGCTCCATGGGCTTGCGGAGCTGAAAGACGATCTGGTTCCGCAGATAGCTGTTGGGAGGACTTGGAGAAGCGGAGGTCAGCTTAGCGCCGAGCTTCGAAGGAAGTGAACGCGACGGACGGAAGCTTGGCGCAGCGCATGAGGGCGTCGAGAACTCGACTAGAGTCATCCGTCTATAGTACAAGGGATTGTGTCAGCTCAATGACCTTTTCAAGCGTTCGGCGAAGCTCACCATCGAAAGAGCGGCCTTCAACAAGAGCTCGACACAGTCGACTAGGAGGAGCCTGTCCTCGGGTGTACAATCCTCGAGAGTCAGAGTCAACTTGATGAGCTGTTGTCCGCATCCTTTGGCGAGCGCATCGCAGACCTCGGGCTTGTCCACACGACCCATGCTGTGGAGCCGGTCGCAGCAACGGCGCATGCTCTCGTCTCGGGCGACTCGAGCTGCTTTCCCAAGAGGTCGTAGAACTGGGAACTCCTGAGCCTCTCCTCAATTCGGCTATCCACGCCGAGTTTTCCTGCAAACACGGCCGCCGCTTGCTGCAAGCGAAGGTTGTCCGAGTTGAAGAGCAAGCGAAGGGTCGTAGCATGCACCTCGAACGATTTGAGGATCGCTTTGTAAGCCAGCTGCAGCTCCGCTGCAGGCTTGTACACTATGCAAGAAAGGGTCAGCGAGCGACGTGCAGCAGCGGCGGAAGGACGACTCACGCGGCAGGTCGAACAAGCTCGCTGCCACCCTGGCGCAAGCTCTGATGTACTGCTCGTCGCCTAGAAGCTTCAGTAGAGTCCCGAGATTCGGCTTGTGCTGCTTGGTAGCCCCAGGACGTTTCTTGGGCGCCATCGAGTTTGAGACGAGGTGGGGGGAGGAGCAAGAGGCGACTCGGAAAGGGTCCCTGACTCCGAGGACAATGGGGGGGCGGGTGCGGAGATGACTGATGACTTACAGTATACTTAATATCGCAAAGGGTTGCTTCCGACCGTGCAACGAGCTGGCAAGGCGTGGATGGGGCAGTGAGTCGAGCTCTGCTCCGAGGGAGCTTCGTACCATTTGGGCCGAGCATGAGTTCAGCGAAGACGAAGGAGAGTTCTGTAGGCATTTGAAGCAGGACTGAAAACGCTCAAGCTGGGACCAAGAGCTCTTCCGCAATCTCCCACCCTCACTGTACGGAAGCCGCTCCTTCGGCGTTGACCTCGACTTCTCCGCATCGCCTTCAGACCATTTTCCGATCCCTCACACCCGACACCCCGACACATCATGTACATCACTTTGCTGGCATTCCAGTTCACAGCACACGGTCGGCGCCATCTCCAAAGGCGGCCTTGCGAGAGTGAGCCGCCTGGTCTCGGAGCCAGACGCGGTAGAGTCGGAGGCTCGAAACGTGCTCGGCGTAGTACTGATGGAGAGGAATGGTGGGGATACGACGTTGTGAGTTTGGGCGATGAGGCGGAAGGACGAGGAATGGCGAGTGAAAGGCGAGGAGCGGAGAGACGAGGGCCGAAAGGAAGAGGTGGCGAAAGATGGTCAGCGGAGGTTTTGAGAAGCGCAGAGGGTTCTCAACATACATCAGGGACCGGGTTCGACACGGACTGCCTCGAAGGATCCGCTCGGTTACGCTTGATGTGCTCGAAGAAGTCTGTTCGGCGAAGAGGTCAGCGTGGCCTCCTCCGTGCCGTGCCCGCCGTCTCGAATGAACGAAAGCTCAGACTAACCCTTCTCCTTGGCCTCAAACGCCTTCAACGCCTTCCTGTGGGTCAACCTCCAGATCTGATTGCCGACGACAGGTCCAACGAGCCATCCTACAACACCGCACCCAAGGGCAGCAGCACCGAGGACGTAGACCGCTTCCACGCCCATGATGAGAGAGCCTGCGTCGGCTTCAATGCTGGCAAAGTAGTTGACACCAATCCCGAGACCTGCGAGCGGATCGGGAAAGGCGAGCAGAGGTCAGCGGTCGGCGTTCGGCTTGGGATGGCTCCGAGCAGCAAAGGAGTACTACGAAAGGTGTAGGAGAATGCAGCTGCTACTCACCGACGATGGTAGTTGGTACAGAAGCCGCGAGACCGATGATGCGCTGCTGTTTCCTCATCTTGAGGAAAGTGGGCCAATCGAGCTGCTGAGTCTGTACAGGACGAGGTGCTGGTGCTGTAGAGTCATACATTATATTGTCAGCTACCTCTGCTGCACCGCAGGCTCTTGATGAGCTGTTCGACGAGCTACTCACCAGCCGCCTGCCTGAAAGCAGCAGAGCTCGAAAAGGGGCGCCGAACGAGAGGCGTAGCGGTAGGCAGCCGAGAGATGAGAGATACGGTCCGGAACGACATGTTGGTAGTGCTGTAGCTTTCAACGAGATGAGCGCGGGAGACCAAGACTGGCGCTTTCGAAGCTGAGAGAGGTTGCCTTCCGTTCGTTTCCTACTTGTACCGCGTCGTCGCTTGTGAGGGCTTCCAATCGACTTGTAAGTAGTGTAAGAGTATGTAGCATCACGCCCAGGCTGACTCTGCTCTCCTACAGCTTCTTCGTCGCCAAGAAACGCGTACTTTCCTTCTCGACTCTGCACGCGCCGTTTCCCGCTCTCAAGGTGAGCTACAGAGCTTGGTGTAGGCTTTCGGGTCCATGATTGACGATTCTAGACCTCTGCCGCTTTCCCCTCCCTCGTCGCAGCTCACTCAAACCCTTCGACGCGTCGTCCTTCCTCCTTCCCTCGCCTTTCTCACCTCGCTCCGCCATGTCGCAACGCTACAGCGTCCTGGAGGACTCGGAAACTCTCGATGTGACATCCAAGACGACATTCAGCAAAACTTGGACCATTTCGTGGACGTTCGAAGCCAACCTCGGCGATCTCGAGGACTCCGACATCCCCAGCGTTGACGATCTCGACATCGACCTGCCCGGCAAGTGGAGCTTCATCGTCAAGAGTCGCCCTCACGACCCGCAGAAGCAGACGCTGCAGTGCGGGTTGGCGTGGGAAGGCAGCTCGGTCGGCGCCGTGGGTAGTCAGGGATGCACGCTTGTCTACCGCTTTTACGCCTTGGGTGTCGGACATCGCCGTCAGGACAAGATGCTGGCTTCTCAGGAGATCACACCCACTACTCTGGAGTGCTGGCCACGGGCTGCATCTGGCGAGGCAACGGACTTCAAGTTCGACTTGCGCGGAGTCAGCATCGAGAGCTACTCGAGGGTTGACGTCGACATGCACCGTTCGTGGCGCCTCACCTTGAGCATGAAGACCGAGGACGCCGAAGCCATGTCTCGCCCCGGCAAGGTCAAAACGGCTCTCGCTTTCAACGGTACGTTTGAGATCCCGCCTTGCTGTACCAAACTCGGCTTGCTGATCACTGTCAATCTCTCCATTACCTCTTCTTCGCGACCTTTCCTCTTCGTTTCTCTTCCCACCCTGCTCAGCCTACACCCTCTCTCGTCAAGCCTCGGACGTTCGCTTCGTCTTCCCCAAGCGCAACCTCGAACTCTGGTCGACTACCAACGCCCTCGAGACCGTGTCCCCTACTCTCAAAACCCTCTTCGCTGGAGGCATGGTCGATGTCAAGCCCAACATCAACGGCAAGAGGAGGAAGAGCGAGGGACCGTCGGCGACCGCTACCCCCGGCATCGAGGAGGAAGACTTTGACGATTCGGACGACGAAGGAGATGACGTCTACTGTGGCATCGACGAGTTCACCGTCATCGAGGCGGATGAAGCGTCAGGCGAGGAGGGCTCGACCGAGAAGCGCGCGACAAAGCCGAACCGCGACTTGCCTTCGGTCGAGGATGAAGCGGTCTACCAGGAGCTCAGTATCACGACCTCGGCGTTCACCACCTACCGTGCCGTCCTCCTCTAACTCGCCTCTTCCCACATCGACTTTGCGCCCCTCCGCTCTTCCTCCACCTCGACCGCCTCGCCCTCCCGCAAATCTCACCTCGCACCTTCCACCGCCAACCCGTCCCTCCCCATCCCTTCCTCCCCCAAATCCATATTCCGTCTCGCGCACCACCTCCAACTCCCCGAACTCTCGGCCCTGGCTCTCGCCTCCTTCTCCTCGCAACTCACGACCGCCAACCTCGCCGTCGAGCTCTTCAGTCCCGAGGTGATGAAGTACAAGGAGTTGAGGGAGGTGGTGGTGGAGGTGGCAGCTAAGCAGTGGGCTAGTGTCAAGGGCAGTGAGGGGATGAAGGAGGTGCAGGAGAAGATGAAGGAGGATGAGGGGTTGAGTTTGAGGTTTGCGCGCGTGATGAGCGAGTTGATTATGAAGATCTGAGTGTGAAGGAGGGAGAATTGAGTAGCTGGACCTACTCGTGTGCTTGCAGCTTGATTTATGAATACCAAGAGGCTCGGCGATCGGTTCGGCGAAGCTCTTGAGTCGGGTCCCGTTGCAGAAGTGCCGCCCCGCGACGCTCGAGAGGGTAAAGAATATTCACAGACTGCTTGACTACTCTCGGCGAAGCGCTTCGCTCGACAAGCAGGCACGTCGCGGGCGAGGATTCGGCGCGAGCAGCAGCTCGGAAGAGACGGCTCCGACGCGTCTGGTGGACAGGCGAGATTGCAAGTTGTACGAGACGTTCTCAAACCCCCAGTGCAGTACTCTGCAGGCTGTCGCCGACCCCGATTGAGCGACTTCATCTCTCAGCCAATGCAGGTCTCGAGCGCGCCGCTCCTTGCCCTTCGTCCAAATTCGTCTCTACAACTCACTACAAGATGGACGGGGCAGACGGTTCCGAAGACTTTGACAAACTGCCCGTCGAAGAACGGCTGGCACATAAAGTACATCCTCTTCTTCTCTCGCCTTGTTTGGCCCTGACCTGGGACTCGCTTTCGTTCGACAGAGCTGGAAGGCGAGGCTATCAGCCTACACGGAACTCATCGCGACTTTCAAGGACGCATCAGATTCTACTTTCCGGCCCTACATCAGCAATACCGAGCTACTCAAGGCCTTTGTTCGCGATTCCAACGCTGTCGCGCAGGAGAAGGGAGTTGAAGCGGCCATTTCGTTCTTGGAGGGAGGTGGGAAGCAGGCAGCAAGGTGAGTAGTGGTGTTGTACTCCTGTAGAGCTGCCCTAGCTCTCTACAGGCCCCCGTACAAGCTACAACAGCTCGGACGGGCCGTGTTGGTTGAGCGAGCGGAAGGCTGACTCTCGCCTCCTGCGCTGCACAGGACTAGGTCCGAGATCGTCCCTTCGGTAGTGGAGAAGTGTCTGGGATCGGCGAGGGTACGTCTTATGCTCTACAGCCCTCCGAAGCCCCGCTGACCTCCGCTTCCGGCTCGCAAACAACCAGGCGGGCACTCGGACAAAGGCCATCGAGCTCTGCTTGCTCTACGTCGAATGTGAGGAAGATCAAGGAGAAGGTGTCGTCGTGAGTCTCTTCCGCTTTCGATGATCACCGAGCATACAAGCTGACGCACGAGTCGCGCGCCCAGACGGACGTATCGCCAGGACTGGATGTCAAGCAGCCCAAGGTCGTAGCAGGCTCCGTCAGCGTTCTCAAGGAGATGGTTCGGTGCGCATCCTGCTTTCTCTCTCCGGCGAGCGCGAGCTAACCTTCCCTCCGCCGACCACCAGCCTCTTCGGACCCAAGAGCGTCTCCCTCAAGCCCATCCTCCGCCTCCTCCCCAAAATCTTCGCTCACGCCGACAAGACTGTCCGACTGGAAGGAACGGGCCTCGCTCTCGCCCTCCACGCCTACCTCGGTCCCGCTCTCGATTCGCATTTGACGGAGTTGAAGCCGGTGCAGGTCAAGGAGCTCGGCGAGGCGTTCGCTGCTGCTGATGCCAAGGGAGAAGGATTCGGTGCGGTCAAGCAGACGAGGTTCACGAGGAGCCAACAGAGGGAGAGGGACGTCAAGGAGGCGGAGGGTGCTCTCGAGGGCACCAACGGAGAGGATGCTGGTGAGTATTCGTTCGGCCGAACGATGTGTATACCGCCGCTTATCCTCCTCCAATCTCCTTACAGTCGAAGAAGCAGCCGAAGATGCCCCTCCTGACGCCTTCGACCTCGCCGAACCGGTCGACGTCCTCTCGAAACTCCCCGAAGATTTCTACACTCACCTCTCTTCCTCGAAATGGAAGGACCGCAAAGAACTCGCCCTCGAACCCCTCCTCTCGCTCATCAAAGTCCCTCGCCTCCAACCCGGCAACTACACCGAACTCGCTTCCGCCCTCGCCGCGAGGATGACCGATGCTAATGTCGTTTGCGTCGCTCTGGCAGCCAACTGCCTCGAGGCGCTCGCGCTGGGATTGCGACTCGAGTTCGCCAAGTACAAGGCATCGGTCGTGGCGCCCATTTTGGCGCGGACGAAGGAGAAGAAGGCGAGCGTGCTGGATGCTCTCGGGGCGGCTTTGGATGCTGTCTTCCAGTCGGTGAGTCGCCCTCTTTTTTTGTCAACAGCTCGTTCGCTGAATCTTGCGCGCTCTACCACAGACCACCATCGCCGACATCACCGAGGAAGTCGTCACCTCGTCAAAGGACAAGAATCCTTCCGTTAAAGCCGAGACGATCAAATGGTACACCCGCTGCCTTACCACCACCACCTCCCCACCACCAAAAGCCGACCTCGATCCGCTCTTCGACTCCTTCAAGAAAGCCCTCGAGGATTCCAACGAGCCCGTGCGCGCTGCCGCTGCCGATGCGCTCGGAACGTTGATGAAGGTTGTTGGAGAGAAGGTGTTGGGCGGCAAGGTTGATTCGTTGGATGATCTGAGGAAGCAGAAGGTTAAGGAGGCGTTCGAGAAGGCCGAGGTCAAGTGCAAGAATGGCGTGGGAGCGGGAACGAGGTCGGCTCCTCCGGCGCCGGCTGCTCCTGCTGCTCCTGCGGCTAGGCCCAAGCCGGTGAGTTGAGCATGTTTCCTATACTGCAGCTGAAGCTGACCCGTGCTCGCGTCTCGCAGAGACCGCCCGTCGCCAACAAGGAGAACGCCGCCCCTCCTGCCGAGAAGCCCTCTTCGCCACCACCACCGCCGCCAGCAGCAGCGCCGAAGGGTCCTCCAGCTCGTCTTCTCGTAGGCTTTTATTCTCGTCGCGCTGATCCTCCTTGCTGACCTCCCTCTCGCGCAGGCCAAGAAGCCTCCCGTCGCCTCCACTTCCGCTCCTCCCGCCGCCGCCCCGAAACCCAAGCCCGCTCCATCCGCCGCCGCTTCAGCCCCCAAAGCCGCTTCCAAGCCCTCCGAGCCGCTCAAGTACAAGATGTCGCAAGAGGACGCCGAGGCGCAAGTCGAGGGAGGAGCGCTGCCCGAGGCGATGGTCGCTCAGCTCAGCGATGCCAATTGGAAGCAGAGGCTGCAGGGGATTACGGCGCTACATGATTGGCTTGCGGGTGGAGAGATGAATGGAGTGGAGAGCGAGTTGGTCGTGAGGTGGTTGAGCAAGAAGCCGGGATGGAAGGAGAGCAACTTCCAGGTGAGTTCTCTTCGACTCACGCGCTTCGAGCAGCGCTGACTCTCGCCTCGTACTTCAAGGTCGGTGCGAAGATGTTCGGCATCTTTCAGCTCCTTGCCGAGCGCTCGCCTTCGTTCGGCAAGAGCTCGGCCGCCCTTTCGATCCCCGCCCTCTCCGAGAAGCTCGGCGACATGAAGCTCAAGAAGCCCGCTGGAGACGCTCTCTCGACCTACGCCGAGAAGACCTCGCTGCAGTTTGTCCTCGGCCTCGGTAAGCTGCTTCCTCTGCCTTCTCCTCGAGGTCAGCTTGCTGATCGCTCGCTCGCTCCCACTAGCCTACGAGCCCATGTCCAAGCAGAAGGCTCCCAAGGCGCAGGCCGACGCTATGGTCTGGGTCGATCAAGTCATCCGCGAGTTCGGCATCGTCGGCCTCTCCATCCGCGACCTAATCGAGTACCTCAAGGTCGGACTCAAGAGCTCCAACGCCGCCGTCAGGACCAACGCGACCAAGACTCTCGTCACTTTGAGGCTTTACGTCGGAGCGGGTGAGTCGTGCTGTCGAGCGACGAGAGCGAAAGAACTGACCTCCGTTTTCTCCCCCTCGACAGACATTGTCTCCTTCCTCCAAGACCTCAACCCCCAGCTTCTCACCACCATCGAGTCCGACTTCGCCAAGGTCTCGGGCGAGTCGCCTCCCGAGCCTACTCGAGTCGGCGCCGACACCGTCGTCGCAGCTGCTCCGGCGGCTGGCGGAGGAGGCAAAGGAGGGAAGGGCAAGGCTGTCGCAGCTGAGGACGATGCTCTCGACGAGCTCTTCCCTCGAGTCGAGCTCGACAAGCTCGTGCCCTCTGCAGCCATCGCCGCTTCGGGAGACGCCAACTGGAAGATTAGGAAGGAGGCGCTGGAGACGATTCAGTCGATCCTCGAGGCCAACAAGAGGCTCAAGCCGAGCAACCTTTGTGAGTCGTGCTTGTGATGCCGCTTCATACGCACTCGCTGACGCCCTCCATCTCACAGCCGACCTCTCGACCCCGCTAAAACAACGCCTGGCCGACAGCAACAAGATCGTCCAGCAACTCGCCCTCGACATCGTCTCTCGGATAGCTACCGGCATGGGCAAAGGATTCGACAAGCACTCTCGCACCTTCGCCGCTCCCACCGCCCAAGTCCTCTCCGAGTCGAAGGCTCCCATCCGAGCAGCCGCCATCGTCACCCTCTCCGCCATGGCCGATGCCGCTGGACTCGACACGATGATCAGCTCGTTCGAGAAGCCCCTGGACTCAGCCAACCCTCTCCTTCGCAAGGAGCTGCTGGCATGGCTCGAGGCGAGGTGCGCGGATGAGGACGTCGTCGCTACCCTCGACTTGGCGCCCATCGCTGGCTCCGTTCTCGCCTGTCTCGAGGATCGCACGGCCGAGGTTCGCAAGTCGGCCACCGCTATCCTTCCCGCCATCGTCACTCGCGCAGGCTACAACCTCGTCATGGACCTCACCTCGAAGCTCAAGCCCGCCTCGAGGAGTACCGTCATTCCCCTCATCGAGGCAGCTCGAAGCTCAGCGTCGGCCTCAGCGCCTGCTCCAGTAGCAGCCAAAACTGCAGCTTCCGCCCCGACCTCGGCACCAACATCGCGTCCAGCCTCAGTCGCCTCCAAGCCGGCCGCCGTCGCCAAGCCCCTCGGTGCTCCTCGACCAGCGACCGGCGTCTCCAAGACTTTCCGCACAGTCGCCTCCTCCGCGTCACTCCCTCCTCTCGACGATCCTCCCGCTCGAGCTTCGAGTGCCCTCCGCAAGCCTCCCGCCCTCGGCAGCAAGTCGCTGGCCTCCGCCTCGACTTCGGCTCGCGCTTCTCCCGTCCCATCTGCCGCTTCGCCCTCCAGTGGTAAGGACGCGCCCTTCACCAACGCCGACCCCAACCCCAAGACGGTTCGCGCCGCCAAGGAGACGGGCTCGCTCAAGTGGGTCATCGAAGGAACCCCGAGGCAGGATCAGGTCGACGCTCTTCTGCAGCAGATGACGCCCAACACCGCGCCCGAGGTTCTTGCTCAGCTCTTCAGCAAGGATCACAACGCCGAGCGCGACTTTGCTGCCGCCCTCACGACCCTCGACGAGTGCGCCAAGGATGAAGGAGCAGCGGCGGCGCTGTATGACCTCAGCCCCGAGGAGATGCGCGCGAGGCTCGTCGTCAACGTCGATGTCATGTTCAAGTACATCACGCTCAGGCTGGCGCTCACGAGCACCACCATTACCGTCAAGTGCCTCGACCTCGTCGACCACCTCATCCCCGTGCTCGACGCCGAGGGCTACAAGCTGTCGGACTACGAGACTTCGGCGCTCCTCATCAGCCTTATCGCCAAGGTGAGCCGTCTTCATCGAGTCGAACGGATTCCGCCGCTGACTCTCTTGCAATGCAGGTCGGCGATCCCAAGGAGACGATTCGCAACCGCGTCCGCGCCATCTTCAAGGACATCTGCCGCGTCTACCCATTCTCCAAGGTCTTCAACTCGATCCTCGAGCACGGCCTCGTCTCCAAGAACGCCAGGATTCGCGCCGAGTCGGCCGAGGAGCTCGGTCGCCTCTTCACCCAGCACGGTCCCAACGCCTTCCCCGTTGCCAAAGCCCTTCCGCTCATCGCCAAGCTCATCAGCGACCGCGACGCTACTGTTCGGACAGCCGCTCTACACGCTGTCGGCGCCGTCTACTCTCACCTCGGCGCCGATCAGACGTGGAAGCTCGTCGGCCAGATCCCCGACAAGGAGAAGTCGATGCTCGAGGAGCGCCTCAAGCGCACTGCCGGTGGCAGCGGGCCATCGAGCGGAGTGTCTAGCGCCGTGGCTTCGCCCGCTCGATCGTCAACGCCCGTCGGTCGAGTTGGAACTCCCTCACGCCTCTCAGCAGGCAGCGCGCCAGGCTCGCCGGCCAACGGCATCCCTCGAGGCATCCCGGCTCGAGCAGGAGCAGGCATCTCTCGTCTCGTTCGTCCCCAGAGCGTCATCCCCGCCCACGTTGCGCCTCCCTCCGCCGACAACTCGCCCTCCCCTCGCAAACCCACCCTCTCCGGCCTGCAGCAGCCTCGACAACTCGCGCGGCCCTCTTCCACTTCGACTTCGTCCTCTCGCATCCCTTCCAACCCTTCGGTCGCTTCTTCTCGCACTGTCGTCGACGACTACGATCTCGCCTCGACCAGCGAGCCCGTCGACAACGCCGCTCTCATCGACTCGCTCGACACGCAAGATCTCGCCAAGTGCGCCGACTCGCTCAAGCAGGTGCAGGTCGTCATCGCCTCGTCGCCCGAGTCGTTGGTGCCCTACGCCGACGACCTCATCGAGAGCATCACCGCCAAGATGGCTCTCGGCTTCAGCGACCTCGGACGTTCGACGCCTCAAGTCAAGCTGCGCCTCTGCAAGCACCTGATGCAGGCGCTTTCCACCTTCTTCGACCATCGCACTCTTGGACAGGCCGTCTCTACCCCCGTCCTGACCGACTTGCTCGCCGAGCTCACCGGAAGGCTACTGGACACCGCCGAGAACCCCGAGACGGAGGCCATCTCGAGCTTGAGCAAGGTGCTCAACATGGTCCTCATCCGCATCTTCCACCATGCCGACGCCAACGCTTGCTTCAGGTAAGCCTCTTCACTGCTACCTTTCGTCACTGTGAAGCCGACTCGTTCTCCTCGCGCAGCGCCCTCTTCTCGGTTCTCCACGACGCCACTCACGACCTGCGCGAGCTTAGGGGTCAAGAGCTGGCCGATCGAGCCAAGTATGCCGAGCTCGTGATGAAGGTGAGTCGTCGTCTTGCGCTCTCGACGACACTCGCTGACCCACCTTCCCCTCGCGCAGTGCCTCTGGAAGGTTTCCAAGACGGTCAAGGAGAGTCTCGAGAGTCGTTCGCTCGCCGCTTCCCACCTCCTCCGCGATATCAACATCTTCCTCGAGCGCATCCCACCAGCTCAATGGCGTCGACGAGCCACCGACAACATCCCCCTCGCCGATATGCCGCTCCGCACAGTCAAGACCATCCTCCAGCAAGTCGTCAGCGTCTACGGCGACTCGGTCTTTGACGAGCTGGATGAGATCGAGTCGGCCGAGAGTTCCTTCGTCTACCAGTACCTCGTCCGCCTCGGCAACACGGCGAACGCGGCAACGAGGCGAGGTAGCGCCGACTCGCAGGCTTCCATTCCTCTCGCAAGGCAGTCGTCGGCTGGATCCCTCGCTTCGGTTCGGCGGGAAACAGCGCCATCGAGGATGTCGGCGACTTCGCCTACGTTGACAAGCACGCCGGTGGAGCGGCAACCGTCGTCGAGCTCGGCTGGCTCGGCGAGGGGGGAGGCGATGGCTGCTGCTGTAGCCAGTCCGGGAGGGGCCGACGTGGAGATGAATCACAAGTTGAAGGAGATTTTTGGTATGTCGCTCCTCGTTCACAGCTCGACTCGACTCATGAGACTGACCTGTCTCCCCGCAGACCTCATTGGCGACCCGACTCACTCGCGCGAGGTGAGCTCTCTTTCCCGATCGCCTTCTCGACCAAAGCTGACCCTCCCTTCTTGCAGGGCATCGCCGAGCTCTACGCCTATCAAAAGCTGCACCCCGAGGCGCAATCTCGGATCGATACTTGGTGAGCCGGTCTCGTCGCTCGTTCACCGAAGCGCTCGCTGACTCGGCGTCGCTCCTTCTTCCGTTCTTCCTCGCTCTCAGGATGTCGGGAACGGGAGGCTACTTCCAGAGCTACATGCGGAGAGCGTTGGCCAACCTCGCTGCTGCCGACGACACTCCTTCATCTCGACCCTTCGGCGACCACTCCGAGGAGCGGTCGGCTTCCACCGTATCGCCATCAACGCGGCCGACTTCCGCTTCTTCATCATCCACGCCGATTCGTCCAGCTTCTGGCGCACCCGGCAGCCCTCGCGCCTCGAGTTCGAGAATGTCGTTCGGCGGAGGCGCTCCTTCCACGCCGGGCAACTCGGATCGGTTGAGTCAGCTGCAGGGTGAGTTTTGATCCCACGATTCTGTTCTGTTACTTTTGAATCTCTTCTGACCGCTCTTGCATTCTCATAGGTCTCTTCGGCTACGGCGACAAGCCAGCGCCGACGGCTTAGGGCGATGATAGACTGAGTGGCTTCCGAGCAGGCTTTGTGTTGTGCAGTCGAGGCTCGTAATGTAAGACATGATCTGTAAACTGCTATATCGTGGTACAGAGCTGCCATTTCGGTCTTGTGCTCGATCGAAAGCGTTTCAGAAGCGGGAGAGGAGCCAGCACCGAGCTGGAGGGCAACGAGGCTCGAGGGCTCATTTCGACCGCTTCGGACTCGTCAGAGCAGCTACTCGTCGCCATTATTCGCTCGACTACACCCTCCTACAGCCCTCCGCCGCTCCCTTTCGCCTGCCCCCTCCCTGGCGCCGGGACCGCCAGCGTGGGCGACAAAGCTCAGCACAACTTCGCCGGCTTCTACCAACCCTCACCGTCGCCGGAGGAACACCAACACTTACCAACTGGCGCGCCCGACGCTACTTCCACCGCTGTCGCCGCCAGCTCCCGCTCTCAGCACGCCCTTTCTGCCGGCGGCCCTACTCAGGCGGCCGGCAAGCGTGGAGGTCAGGCCTGGGGAGAGACCTTCACATCGCTCTCCAAGCGGGTCAAGGCTCGTATCGAGACAGAAGGGAGGAGCTTCGCCGACAAAGTCGCCGAGACCCCGTCGGCGTGCTCCTTCTTTTGCTCCCAAAGCGTCAACGGCTGCAACTGGTCAGCAAGGGCGGAAGGCAGAGATCTACCGGAGGGAAAGCGCTATGTGCTCGATGAGGACGCTAGTACCTGGGAGCATGGCGAGGAGTGCCGAATCCTTTCGAGTCGCAAAGGCAAGGGAGTCGAGAGACGTGCGGTGGAAGGTGAGTCGTCGCCAGCGCGGGAAGATAAAGAGCTCTAGTTGACCTGCAGCTCCTACTTCCTTGCCGCCAAGCTGCCCTCCCGTCGGGGAAAGGACAGCCGCTGCCCGTCGCGAGGCGAGTCGAGCTTTGGACGACCTGCAGCCCCTGGGAGCCGCGCTTCCGGGTCAAGAAGTAAATCTGTTCCGTTCAAGCTGTAGAGCGCCCGCTGACTCGACCTCTCGTGCTTTTCTCGGCGCCAGAGCTCTCGTCTGCCCCGAGTCGGCGATCGTTTTTTCGACGCCCGAACCGCCATCGCCGAGACGTTGGCGGTCATTGAGAGCGCTTTTGGCTCGGGCTTCAGGGTCGCCACCGAGTTTAGTCGCAAGTGCGCCAGGAGCGGCTGCCCCTACAAGTTCGCGCTCGTCAGGGTGGATGGATGGACGACGATCGACACCGGCGCTCACCTCAGGCACAACCATCCTCGCACTTTGAACGGGAATTCGACTGAGAAGTCGGCGTTATACGGAGCTTTGCAGCAGTCGCGCGAGGTGAGCCACTACCAGGCTCCGTTCTCGTCTCACTTTCTCCGCCTCTTTCCTAGTCGCTAATGAGTTCGGCCGCTTTTTGCCTTCAGCGCCTTTCTCCTCTTCACCGAGACACCGATGGCGAGTCAAGCCCCGCCGAGGATGACGGCGAAGGCGATTCCGGCGACGACTCGGATGATGCCTTGATCCAGGACGATGGGCGTACTGTGGTAAGCTTGAGGCCTCTGCAGCATCTTGAGCGGCTACATGTAAATAACGTGGCTTTCTCACCTCTGACGCCGTACGCTCACAGGGCTTCCGCCTCCCTCAAGTCGGCGATCGCTTCACCAGTCCCGACATCGCCACGTCGAAAGTCTCAACCCTCCTGAGCAGCGTCTTCTGCTTTGGAGTGAGCCTCTCCGGTGCATCCCTGAGATGTGAGGGGAAGAGCGGACATCGCCAAGGCGTGCAGTGTCCCTACCAGCTCTCTTTCGCAACGAAGAGCGGAAGCGTGTGCTTCCTCTCGGCATCCACGCTCTTCCACAACCACCTCTCCAACCCCAACTGGTTCGCTCACGAGCTAGCCGGCGAGTACGAAGCTTTCCAGGCGTCGCAGGGACATGGAGTGAGTCGTAGATCGGACCGAGCGCTGACGTTCCAGCAGAGCCCACCGATCCGCGTTTGACGCTTCCCACCTCCTACAGAACCTTCCCCAGCCGAAGAAGAGAAAGAAGGCTGCAAGCCAGCTCGTCCAGCAAACTGAGGATGAGCCACCCATCGCTTCCTCATCCAAGCGCGCTCGGACCACAGCGCCAGCTTCGGCTTCGGCGTCTACCTCCTCCCGCAACGCTCAAGGGGGATCGAACCCGTCCACCCTTCGCCACAAAGCACCACCCACTGCGTCGTTGGCCCGCCACGGATCGTCGGCTTCGGATGCAGTCATGATAGACCTCTCCAACGATACTTCGGACGAGGACGTCAAGCCTCGCCTGCACCTCGCTTCGACATCTACGGGCAGTCTTGCTCCATCTTCTCGCTCTCCCGTCACTCCTCGTCGCCCTGGCTCCTCGCCGGTTCTAGCGGCCGCACCCGCCCTCCCCTTCGCCAACTTTCACCCCGCCGAGCCTCCCTCCTTCGACCTCGACCTCAGGACGTTCCTCAACCAGCTCATCCCGGGTTACAACAACTTTGGCGACGAGTTTCACCAGCATTTTTTCGACCACAGCATTCGTACCGTCACGACTCTTCGCTACGCGGCGGGAAAGAATTCGAAGGGAGGAGCGTGGTCGACGTTGCTGGGGCTGCTCGAGAAGAAGATACCCAAAATGCCCCTCGATTTGTTCAAAGAAAGCATGATGGATCTTATGTCGAGGTAGACGATAGCTCTGCAATCATTTGTGCCCCCGGAACCTTCCTCGGGAGCTCGGCGCTGGCGAAAAGGGAAAGCTCGGCGAGGTTGCTGTGCGATGTTCTATAGCTTATCCATGTACGAGAACGACCTTCAGTCACCTTGCTTGTTCGCTTTCTCTCGGAAACACCCTTCGAAGCCGTCTTCACTCTTCTTCACTGCTGAACCGCCGCTCAAAGCTCAAAGGGGAGGCGCTTGCCTCTGCTCAAATCTGCTCGTCTCTTCTTTCGACCCGTTCGTTGTCGCCAAGAACGTTCAGTGCTTCACAGACATCGCGCACGCTCTCTCCGACCTCTGTACCTCAACGCGCGCCGCTCAAAGTCCACTTGCTCGCCAGCTCGTCAAGCCCGCGGGATGGAGCGACCAGCGGCCAGCGCTCCGCTACAAGGAGAGCAGCCGCTTGCTAGCACTATCAACAGCCAACAGCACCCGCTGCCCGCTCCTCCGACTCCGCCCAACGTCGACGAGAGCTCCACGAGCGCTGAGCAACGACGCGGCTCGAGCACGGGGCAAATGGGGGTCGACGAGCCTGTAGCAGAGCAGGGCGGAGTAGCAGCGACGAAGGCAACCTCCAACGATCAAGCCGCTGCTGTCCAGCGTGAACCCGTCGCTTCGCAGACGCTCACCGAGTTCGTCGTGAGTTGATACGCGCCGAGCTGCACTATCGCCGGCGAGCGTCTGAGCTGACTTGCTCTGCTACAGACTCACACTTTCGCCGAACCCCTGCAACCGCTTCGAGCGATTGCCTCTACCTCCGCTCAGCCCGCTCCTCCCGTCTGCCATCGCTCGACGACACCTCAAGGGGAGCCCGAGAGGGTGCAGAAGGCCGAGGCGAGTAGAAACTCTCCGCATCAAGAACCATCTCCTCGTATGACTTGGGTGGAGGGTCCCGATGCGCTTAAGATGGGTGACGAGCGCGCCGAGAAGCAGCAGGAGCTGGACGGCGATGTGGAAATGAAGGAAGACGAGGTGCGTTCATCCTTCAGCTCTCTCTCGAGTTCATGCTGACTTTCGCCTATAGAACCCCGCCACATGCACTCAAGATTCAAGCTCGGCGCAAGCTCCGCCCGCCGCTTTCTCTTCGACGATCCTTCCTCGCCCCTCGTCTTCGCTACCGACTCTCGACTCGTCCTGGCCTTCGAAAGAAGCCTTCTTCGCCGGGTGTCGTCGAGGACTCCTGGAGAGCTGGGGAGTTGGCTGCTGGAAGCACACGGACGAGCGTAGCTACGCGCGAGCCGTCTGCGCCAAGAAGGAGTCGAACGGGTGCGCTTGGGCTGTGACGGCCAGGCGCCAGGAGGACGGAGGACGTTGGTTCGTCAAGAAGGACTCAGCGATGTTGGACCACTCGCACGAGCCAGAACCGTTTGTAGCGCAGGGGTCGGAGGAGGAGGAGGGTCAACGCAGCAACGCCGAGCCTCATCCTCAGCGTCGAGCTACTCCGAGCGAGTCGCCGCCTTTCTATTGTCCACATCAATCTTCACTGACCTTTTTCCCTTCGCGCAGCCCTCGTCATCCGAGATTCGGACGACGAAGACGAGCCCGTCAAGCCGGGCAGCTTCTATGCGACCACCGACGCCGCCGAGTGGATCCTCACGACTCGCTGCAAAGCCATCCGACAGCTCGTGATGGAGAGGGATATCGTCTTCAAGCGCCAGCGCACGTTTGCGATCGGTGGGCTCCACTCTCAGCGCACTCCTCGCTCTCGCATTCAACTCATCGTCGCTCTTTTTACCAGATGACCTACAAGGGCAGTCAAAGCAGCTCGCTCAGCAGTACCTCGACTCGTTCCAACCCTCCGAAGCCCACCCCGCACCCTTCGGCAACGTCCTCCGCATCTACTACCAGTTCTGCGCCGACTTGCACCTCCCTCCCTTCCCCATCACGCCCTCGCTCGTCGCTCTCTGCGTCTGGTGGCTCACCATCAAGGCTGCCGCTGTCGATTTTTACCCTTTTGTCGTCTTCCTCCACGGCTTAAAGAAGGCGACGAGCGAGTTATGGAAGGAGAAGCTCGGCGAGGAGGAGAAGGCTGGCTCGTTGATGAGGTTCAAGCCGCTGGAAGAGTTCTTAAACGAGCGAGGCGCGAAGGGGGTCAGTACAAGTGAGCTGTTCGCCCTCCGGACCCTCTGATTTCCCGCACGGACGAGCTTCCTCGCACAGAATCGCCCATCCCCGCTTCGACCAAGTCTCACGTTTCCAAGCCACAAGCGACCGCCTCGCCTAGTACAAGCAAGGTTAGTATACTTGATCAAGTGTCTAGCGAGCTGTACTGACCCGTACGCACTCCGTAGGCGCCCTCAGCTTCGGACCCGCCTGCTAAAGCCACCTCGACGAAGGCGCCCGTAAGTGATGTCGATCTCTCTTGAAAGCATCTTTACTTACTTATCTTCCTTTCTACAGTTCATCCCTAACGCCCCCCGAATCGGCGACCGCTTCGCCGACGCCGACGCCGCCGTTGAGCATGTCCGGGTCCACGTCGTCCCCGTTCTCGGCGTTGGAGTCGGCAAGCGTTATCTGAACTCCTCCGGCACCGCCTATCTCCGCTGTTACAACGGCAAGAACAACCAGAAGTGGTGCCCGTACGAGCTCGTGCTGGAGGAGGATGAGGAGAAGGGGGATTGGGTCCTCTCCAACTCGTCGAAGCTTCGCCATGATCATGGACCACGACCGCAGATCCTCGCCAATCCGAAATGGAGGCCTCCTGAATTCAGAAACAGGCGCTCGAGTGGAAGAGCGAGCGGGGGTGGGAGCGGAGAGAACAGTCATCGTCGCCGAGCATCTTCGGTGAGTCCAGCCTCAGTAAGGAGGACAACTTCAACCTGACCCTTTCTCACTGCAGTCCTCTACCCTCGCTTCCAACTCGGAGGATGACGACGACGAGAGCGACGAGGACGAGAGCGATGAGGAAACCCGCCCTTCTCGCCCCTCCTCCGGTACTCGGGGGACCGCCAAGCGCTCTTCTCCAGCTCCCATCGCCGCTGCCACCAAAAAGCAGAAGCCTATTCCTCACAACTACAATTCGCCCTACACCGCTCCAACTCAACCTCAACACTACTACGCGGCTCCCCTCGCTCGCAGCTCGGCGCACTACGCCTTCCCTTCGCCAGCGCCCACCTCTTCTCGCGACCCTACACCTTCTTTTCGCCGCACCGTATCATACGGCACTGTACTCACTTCCGACTTTCTCCCCACCCTCGCCACCTTCCTCACCTCTCTCCACCCCTCCCTCGGCGCCCTTAGTTCGACGCTCCTCCCAGCCGGCGTCAAGGATATGGAGCGCCTCGTGCACTTCCTCGGGACAGAGGAGAAGTCGTTGGACAAGATGTTGGATGAGGTCAAGTCGGGGATGAACTTACTGCAGAAGCACTTGCTGAAGAAGGGGTTGAAGGAGGCGAGGGAGTCGGGATGGGCAGCTGGCTCGGCGAAGGCGGGATGACGAGAACATTGGAGTCTTGCTTTTAGTCTTGTCTAATACGCTTCGGGGTGTACATCGCTGGATCAAGATCAGCGGAATCGTCAAGCTCGTCCCTTCTCCCCCGCGAGACCTCCTCTTTAGGTCCGAGGGCTCCGTCCGATTCGCTCGCCTCTCTCCCTCTCGCCATGTCGTCTCGTGCTACACCGTTCGACCGATTTGTTGAAAGCATGGACGAGCAACCTGTAGGTCTTCAGTTGCTGCTACTCCTCGACACCAGCTCACGCCTCCTCAAACAGCCCGCCGGCGGCCGACCTCTCCGCGTCTTTGGGACCCTCAACTGCCTTTCTGCTCCCGAGCGAGTCAAGGTGGCTCTCACAGATCATTACCGCTACATCATCCTAGGAGGAGGGACTGCTGGATTGGTGCTCGCTCGGCGCTTGAGTGAGGATCCCGAGAACTCGGTGCTTGTGTTGGAGGCTGGAGGGCTGTAGGTTCTACGCAATCGTTTCTTCCACTCCGTTCAAAGTGCTGACCTAGTTTGCTACCTTGCAGAGAAACCGCCAATCCCAAGATCGACATCCCTTCCAACGCTGGCTCGCTTGCTGGCTCTGACCTTGACTGGCGCTACACGACCGTTCAGCAGGAGCATCTCGGTGGTCGAAGGGTGGCTTTTCCCCGTGGGAAGGTGAGCTTTCAGCCAGACTCGAGGCTCCTCGACCTCCTTCAGTGCATCTTCGGCGTTCTCGGCGTTCTCGGCGTTGGCTCACCTTCTTCTTCTGCTCCTCCCTCGCGCGCCCTTCCACCGCTGAACAGCTACTCGGCGGATGCTCTAATTTCAACATGCAGGTGTGGAACCGAGCGCCCAAGTGCGATTACGATGCTTGGTGGATGCTGGGAAACGAGGGCTGGGATTGGGATTCGCTCCTCCGCTACCACCGCCGAGTGAGTCCGAAAGTTGATCAGAGGGAGCAGCGCTGACGCTCCCTACTCACAGTCGGAGAGCTTCCACCCGTCGAGCGGCAACGAGCTCGACGTCGCGCCCCGCTACAAGATTCGGGAGCACGGCCACGACGGGCCAGTGCAGGTCAGCTATAGCCAGTACATCTCGCCACAATACGGAGCCGTCTTCGATGTAAGTAATATTTTATTCTCTCACTCGACCGTCATGCAGCTCACGACCTTCGTTTTGCAGGGCCTGCGAGAGCTCGGCGTTCCAGAGATGAGCGATCCCAACGGAGGAAAACCATACGGTGTCGCATGGTGCCCTTCCAGCATCGAACCTGAGCTCGCACGTCGCTCGTCGTCCGAAAGAGCGTATCGTGAGCTCCTTTTGCTCTCCAGATCGGCGCTCGGCTCACTCCTGCTCGTCCCAGTCGAGCCCATCTCACACCGCAAGAACCTTCTCGTCATC
This sequence comes from Leucosporidium scottii, assembly GCA_003054985.1. Taxonomy (NCBI): domain Eukaryota; kingdom Fungi; phylum Basidiomycota; class Microbotryomycetes; order Leucosporidiales; family Leucosporidiaceae; genus Leucosporidium; species Leucosporidium scottii. The sequence goes on along the minus strand of MWVB01000055.1, from coordinate 51,945 downwards.
ACCCACGCTCACGTCCTCAAGCTTAACTTCTCTCGAACTCTCGAGGATGGCCTGGTCGTTGCCAGAGGCGTGTCTTTCGCTGCTCACGCTGGTTCGGAGGTCGTCTACAAGGCAAAGGCGACGGGCGAGGTCCTTCTCTGCGGTGGCTCGCTCAACTCGCCTCAGCTACTCGAGCTCTCGGGAATTGGATCTTCTCGTCTTCTAGAACCTCGTACGTCTCGCTGCTGGGTCGAATACAGCCTCGCCGCTGACCTCCTTCCTTTGCAGTCGGCATCAAGACTGTCATCGACCTTCCAGGTGTTGGCGAGAACCTTCAGGATCATCCTACTATTGTTAGAGACTCCCTAGTTTTTGCTCTCGAGCACCAGAGCTAACATCTTGCTTTGCAGGGCATCACCTACAAGCTCAAGCCGGGACACGTCTCGCTTGACCTCCTCTCCAACCCTGCTTTTGCTGCCGAAGCTCAAGCAGAGTACAACAGCGCTCAATCCGGTCCTCTCTCCCAAGCCGCACCTCTTCTTGCTTACCTCCGTCCTCAAGAGATCATGTCCGAGGAGGACCTCAAGCATGGCAAGCACCTCATGAGCGTCGTCTCGCCCGAGCTGCCCGTCAAACAGCAGCAGAGGCAAATTGCACTGTACACCGAGTCACCCATGATCGAGATTGTCACCATCAATCGGAATATGGGAGCGCCGGCGGAGAAGGACGCGACCTATCTCGGTGTCGTCGTCGCTCTGCAGCACAGCATGGCCAGAGGGAGCTCGGTGAGTCAACTGAATTGTAGAAGAAGTCTCATCACTGACTCCTTCTTCTCGCACAGCACATCCATTTGACTGATCCGTTCGACAAGCCTACCATCGACCCTCGGTGTGAGCTGGTTCGGCTCTCCCTCCTCTTCATGACACTGACGTCTCTTACGCCTTTCGCAGACCTCTCTCACCCCGCCGATGCGTATGTGTTCTTGTCCTTGACTTGAAAGCATTGAGCTGAACCTGTCTTGATTGGCGCCGAAAGCTTCCATCTCGCCAAGGGCGCCGAGTTCGTTCGCCGACTCGCTACAACCAAGGCGCTCTCTCGTCACGTCGAGGAGGAAGGCAAGCCAGGTTTCAACACGATTCCTGCTGATGCAAAAGAGGAGGACTGGGAGGCTTGGGTAGCGACTCAGATCGGCACCGAGTGAGCTTCTCCCTGACCTCCCTTTTCGCGCCGAAGAGCCTCGCTGATCCGTTGCCACCTAGACACCATCCGGTCGGGACGTGTGCCATGCTTCCTCGCGCTGAGGGGGGAGTCGTCGACCACGAGCTCGTTGTGTATGGAACGGCAAACGTCAGGGTCGTCGACCTTTCCATTGCACCGCTTCATTTGGCTACTCATGTGCGCCAGAGTTGCCTCGCTCTCGGAGCTGATGATATGAGTTGCTGACTCCTCTCTCAACTGCTTCACAGATCCAAACTGCTGCATGTGAGCTCTCCGCGCCTCTTCCCCTGCTCGGCGCTAGCGAAAGCTGACTTTCCTGCTTGTTGACAGATGCTATCGGGGAGAAGGCGGCCGATATGATCCTGTCGTAGTGCTAACGTGTGCATTTGAGAGGCTCTGATCGTCTCATCATTCCCCAGGCCATGCTGGCTGGGCGAGACCGGCTTTCGGCGATGATTGCGGCGAGGAGAGTCTTTAGAGCAGGTCAGCCGTTTCGCAGAGGCAGAGAGTGTAATTCGTAATTCGTTTTGCTCAATACTGCCTCCAGCACCCTCACAAGTAGTAGTGAGATGCGAGGGTCGAGAATCGGCCTTCAGAGGGGCGCCGAGCTGCTGTAAGCTGTCGATACAGAGTTGCTACGAAGACGATAGCCTCGGAAGATCCATACAGAGCCATCCTACCATCCATTCATCGTCTGCAACTCATCACCACTCGCTCGCCTTCCCGCTCGTCGCGTCTCTCATTCCTTGTCTTCCTCTCTCTTCGTCTGCTCTGCTTCGACTCGTCTCTCGCTGCTCCGCTTTACTCAGACAAGCTTCAGGTAAGTGCTGCTGTACTGCTCTACATCTTCCGCCCCCGTTGACGCTCATCTTCACTCCCAAACAGCTCTCGAACGGACCGCGTCGCTCTCTCGCTTTCGCTACAGCTCGTTGGCTACTTTCGACAGCTCTCGTACAGATTTGAGGAAGCTACAGGACGTCAACGCCCCCCCGCTCCTGCTACCGACGTCCCTCTCGTCGTGGACGGAAGCTGCTGTTTGCTGAGCGCGCTGTCGCGACTCGAGAGCTGTGAGTTGAGCCGTGCTGAGGTGCAGAAGCAGCGTAGCAGCGTAACTGACATCGTCTTATCTACGGTATCCTCTTCCGCCTCCCATCCGCCTTTCCTCAGCCTCCTTACCTGCCTCCAACCTTCACCGAACCCTCCCTCGCCCTTCCTCCCATCATGCCCGTCGACCTCAACACTTCCACTACCTTCGCGCGCACCTGGAAGATGTCCTGGACCTTCACCGCCGACTTGTCGCCTGATAGCAACGTCGAGCTACTTTCCCATCCCCTCGGCCTCGATCTCCCCGGAGAGTGGCGCTTGAAGGTCAACCGCAACCTCGCCAGTGAGGTGGTAAAGATCGGCCTTTGCCACGAGAACGCCACTATCGGATGCCTAGGAGAGGGCGCCCAGCTGAGGGTTTCCTTGTTCGCCGAGGGAAAGACGAGCAAGAAGATCAAGAGCAGCTCTCAGACTATGAAGGCTGGGTGGCCGAACACGATGTCAGGCTGGTGGAGGGTCGCCGAGGCTTCCAAGCGCGACCTCAAGAAAGCCTGGAAGGGCGAAGGATCTTGGTGCTTGAAGATCGAGCTGAGCAGTATCGACTTGGGCGTGGTCTCGCGACCGCTCGTCGAAGACGGCGTCTCTGTTCAACCGTAGGTCAATGCTCAATACGAGGCCGGAGATGATTCGAAACCGAACTGACCCCTTCTTCCACTACAGGCTCTCTCGCCAAGCTCGCTACTACGGGTGCTGTCCGCCTTTGGTTTCCCGAGACTAATCTCGAGCTTTGGACCACGACCGACGAGCTCTCGAATATCCCCTACTACCAGACGCTTTTCTCTTCCGGCTTCGCCGAGACTATCTCGAAACACAAATCCGGAACGGCTGAGGAGGGGCCGGCCGGCCGAGGAGGTCGAAGACGAATTGACGGCGCTCGATGATTCAGACGATGAAGCGGACGAGATCTACGTAGGCGACAAGACTGCTGCCGTCGCCGCCGAAGAGTTCTACGAGATCAAGACCCGAAGCGCCGCTTTCTCAACCTATCGAGCCGTCCTCACATGGGTGCACACCTCCCACATCGCCTTCGCCGACCTCCAGTCTCAAGGCAAGGCAGGCAGCACCTTGCAGAAGTCTTCCTCCGACCTTCGCCAAGCTCTACTCGACTTTCACTCGGCCAATCCCTCGCTCCCCATCCCCGCCTCCCCCAAGTCCGTCTACCGCCTCGCCCACTTCCTTGAGCTCCCCAGTCTACAAGCTCTCGCCATCGCGAACTATACATCCCAACTGAACAAGCATATCGTCGCCTACGAGCTTGTCTCGGACGCCTCCGCCTCTTACGACGAGCTCCGTTCCGCCGCCCTCGACGTCGCCGCTCAGGACTTGAACTTCGTGAGGACGAGTACGGCAATGACCGAGGTGCTGAGCGAGTCGGAGCAGGACGGCGCCGTTGCGACTCGCTATGCGAGGATGATGCGTGACTGGTACGCGAGGGAGCAGATCATCGCGCAGGCGCAAGCGCTGGCGGCGATTACCCTCGGCGAGTCCTCTCTTCTCGCCTGAATGACCGCGCACTGACTGACCTCGGTCTCGCATAGCAGACTCTTCGACAGACGGCAGCTCGGACGACAGCTCCGACTCGGACTCAACCTCGGACTCGCGCGACAGCTCCAGCTCGGACGACTCTTCGGGCTCGAACTCGGACTCGACCTCGGATTCGGACTCGACCTCAGATTCGGACTCGACCTCGGATTCGGACTCAAGTTCGAGCTCGAGCTCGGACTCGGACTCGGACTCGAGCTCGTCGGACTCGAGCTCGGACAGCGATTAAGAGTCGGTTCGACGGGGATTCGAGCAAGGCGTTGGAGGACGAGGGCTTGTACTGGGCGCGGCGGTTTACTGCTTTGCATTATCAATGGTTTGCATCTTTCTGAGCTTTTCGAGACGCAGAAGAGCGGCCGAGGTAAGGGAGTAGCGAAGCTCGGCGCCGAGCCTGGATTTGGTGAGAACACCCCCTTCGCTCTACCGGTCGAGCTCGAGCTCGAGCTGTGACCACTCTCTTGATCCAGGGTCGCGTATGCTGGCTCCCTACACACAGTTGGTCCAGTGTCGTCGCTCAACTTGAAGGTCGAGAAGGTGCGGGCGCTCCTCTTCTTCCTCCTCCTCGCCTCTCAGCTCGCGATCCCGTTCTTTCGACATGGCACAAGTCAACTCAAAGACTCTACAGGCCCCCATCGCAGCTTTCACGATGGCTGGTATCCTCCTTCTCTGTAAGTTGAGCGACGAACAGCGTTGAGCGGACCCGACTGAGCGATTCTTGACCCGCAGATGTACGGCATTCAATTCATCGTGCTCGAGGGGAGTCAGATGCCCGAAAGCAGGCTGCTACTGCTGCTACCATCGAGCAGAGCAACTCCTGGAGCGGGAAGTGAGCGAGAGCGGGCGTCCGCAAGGGCCAGCTTCGGAGCTGCTGGATTGCAGAGCGCGACACTGCTGGCCGATGAGTGTAGTGAGTCGTTGAACATTTCATGTACGTTTCTGAGCTACCGCTGACCTTTCCTCGGTGCCCCAGCTGGACGCCCGCTCAGAACGCGTCGGTCCTTCGCTTTGTACTGTCAGTGAGTGCTTCGGTCAAGATTCCGAGCGATGATGGAGTGCTGAAATCGTCCTTTGCAGTCCGTCGAACTGTAACCCTCGCTCAAGACCTCCTCCGGACGGGGGCTTCGCGTTGGGTCGACGTGACGACGCTGAGCTGCAGGGGTACTTTCAAGCACCGATAGCTCCTCAACGTCTTCGCCTTCACTTCCAACCTCCCCGAAGCTCGTTTGTGAGTAACGTTTGTCCCGATATCCTTCGGCGTTGCGGAGCCGGGCCCCCCACATCAAGCAGCGAGCTGACTTTCGCCTCTCTTGCTCCTGCTTCTCCCTCACTATTCTTGCAGGATGCTTGTCGACTACACACTTAAACTGGAGGACCTCTTCACCCCTCGCGGTTTGCTCTACAGTCTTATCACGCTCGGACTTGTCGCCGTCATCGCCGACTATGCGAGAATGCTCGTTCTGCGCTCCAAGCTGCCTCCTGGTCCCTTCCCATGGCCTGTCGTCGGCAACACTTTCCAACTACCTGTACGCTTGACGGAGCGAAGTGCAGGCACGGCCTATCGGATCCGAATTTGACCCCCATCCTCCGTTTGCAGGACACGAAGCCGTGGATCACTTTCGACATTTGGGCTCGTCAGCTCAACACGCCCATCGTCACCGTCTGGATCGGTCGCAACCCAACCCTCTGGCTGAACGAGTCTTGGGCCGCCGCCGAACTGCTGGAGAAGCGAGCGAATATCTATTCGAGTCGCCCGAGGTAAGCTCCGAGTCGACGCTTTCTCGGCTTTGCTGACCAAGCTCACGACCCATAGGATGGTTGTCTTTGGGGAACTCGGCACAGGCGACAACAATCTCGTCACAATGAAGTATGGGGATCGATGGCGCCTTCACCGCAAGCTCACCCATCACGGAGTCGGAGTTCAAGCTGTGCGAGGCTACTCGACGTTGCAAGAGTTAGAGTCGCGCCGAGTCGTCGCAGATGTCCTCAACGACCCGTCGGAGTACGTCATGCACTTCGAGCGTTACGCCGCCTCGGTCGTCTCCATCATCGGCTTCGGAAGGCGGATCAGTAGCTTCAAGGACCCCATTATCACCGAAGGTGAGCTGTATCAACGAACACTGCCTTAACTTCCGAGCTGACCTCGATTCGATACCAGTCATCGCCGCCATGCACCTCGCCGCTGCTCTCAACGTTCCAGGGAAGAGCTTCCCGATGCTACTCGAGACGTTCCCTTGGCTCTCCTACTTCCCTTCGGCCCCCTGGATGCGCGGCATGACCCGCCGTCGCTCTTCTCGCGGGTTCTTCTTCTTTTTGGCCAAGGAGGCGGCCGAGGTGCGTTTTGCTTTTCAAGCCTTAACTTTGATTCGATTCCGAGAGCAGAGACGATGACAGCTGACACGCCTTTCTTCGTTGCAGACCTCCACCAACACCTGCTTCGCCCAACATCTCTTCGAGGAGGCGCCGAAGCACAAACTCAACGACGAAGAGCTCAGCGGTCTCGCAGGCAATCTCTTCGGCGCAGGTAGCGACACGACTTCCTCCTCTCTCATCTCCTTTGTCCTCGCTATGTGCGCCTTCCCTTCCGTCTCGACGAATGCCTGGGAGGAGCTGCGCCAAGTCGTGGGCGAGGATCGCTCTCCTACGCTCGATGATCAAGACTCGCTTCCCTACGTTCGTGCTATCGTAGCGGAGACGCTGCGATGGAGGTGAGTATTTCATCGAACGAGACGAGTGTTGAAATTCTCGCCGTTTCGAATAAGCCAAGCACCGAGCTGACTCTTCGCCCTCTGCAGACCCGTCGCTGTCATCGGAGGTCAGCCCCACGCTCCCATCGAGGATGATGTCTACAACGGCTACCGCATTCCGAAGGTACGCCTTCACCAGTCACTCTCTCGCCTTTCTTCAGCTGACCATTCTCGGCGCCGCTTGCAGGGAACTTGGGTTCAAGCCAATCTCTGGTTCGTGGCTGGCCTCCCCTTGTCTTTCAATCGACTTTATTCAAGCTAACGCGTCTTCCTCTCCGCGCAGGGGCATCCACCGCAACCTCACTGACTTCCCCTCGCCCGACGAGTTCAAGCCCGAGCGCTACCTCGCCGAGAACCGCCTCCCGTATCCTCATCGCCAGGGCTACAGCTCCTTCGGCTTCGGTCGACGCGTCTGCTCCGGTCAAGCTCTGGCGGAGCAAGGACTCTTCATCACCATCGCCAGGCTTTTGTGGGCTTTCGACATCAAGAAGGCGTTGGATAAGAATGGAAAGGAAATTGACGTCGATACGCACTCGTACACTAACGGTGAGCTTTTCTTTTTTTGATTCCCACCCCTCTTAAGAGCCGCTACTCATCCTCAACGACTGACAGGCCTCAACATGCGGCCGACCGAGTTCCCTTGCCGCTTCGTCGTTCGCTCGGAGAAGGTCAAGGAGACTATTTTGAGGGAGGGCGCAGAGGCGTTGGACGAGCTGCAGATGTACGAGGGCGAGACCAAGTACAGGTGAGTCGTGGTAGAGTGGCTCGGCGCTCGACAGACTGCTGAACCTTTCGCCTCCCGGCGCAGAGCGAGTGACTTTTGGGGAAAGAAGTGAGAGCCGTTGAGAAGCTACTTTGTGCAATCTCGAATCTTTCGGTATAGCACCCTGAAGCTGCTGCGAAGACGAGCGCTCTCGATCTCATCCGGGTGCGAAGAAGAAAGCTGATTTACAGTGAAGCTGCTATTATCGAAGCTCGAGCTGGACTCGCTCTGTAGTCGGTGGAAGGACTATCAGCTACAGCTCGGAGATCTCAAGAGACAGCAGAACCCACCTTCAGGTCAACTTGCCCGCCAGCTCAGACATGGCCTCAGCGAAACACTCCTTGCCCTCTCCCTCGCTCAGCCTCCTCAGCACCTCTTTATAAGCTGCACTCCCCTTCACACCTCCATCCGGCTCTGACCAATTCTTGACCGCAAACTCCATCACCACCTTCCTCACTTCCTCGTAGCGACGCGAGACCTCGTTGAAGAGCTCAAAGGCGACATTCTGGATGGTGAGCTGCGAGCGGAGGGAATCGAGCGCTTTGAGACGGAGTGAGGGGATGTCGAGGTAGTCGGCGAGGCGGTACACGGATTTGGGCGAGACGGCGAGGGGAAGGGAGGGTTCGGCTTTGAGGTAAAGCTTGAGGTATTCTTTGCGCGTGAACACGGGTGAAGAGTCAATGATTGGGTGTGTGAGGGAGGATAGAGGCGCAAAGTCGATTTGGTGGGTGAGGAGGAAGGTGAGAACGGCGCGGTAGGTCGAGAAAGCCGAGACGGAGATGGCGACCTCCTTGAACGGCTCACGCCCAGTGTCGTCGAGGGGGGAGAAAGCGATCACCAGTACCGTCGAGCAGCACCTCATCGGCTTCGTCGTCCGAGTCTTCGAAACCATCGTTGACGCCCTCCTCGCCGATACTAATAGAGACCGAGCCGGTCTTTCCTCCCCTTCGGCGTTTCCTGCCCTCGACAAAATCAGACTCGAGCAATGTCTTGAGGTAAGGGGAGATCTTGGAGAGCATCTCTCCGCTGGCCCAGAGCTCGAGACCGGCGCTACCGACGGCGGGGAAGAAGAGTCTGACGTCGCGAGAAGGGGATCCGCCGAGAAGGTCGTCTGTGGGTGAAAAGAGGTCGGCTCACCTTTCGCCGGCTTCAGGATCCTCGAGTCTACTCACCGATACACGTACGCGTGACTCGAGAAGCTTGACGCTGCTCAGCTGCTATCGCCGACTTCGAGCGGAGGGTCATGATGAGGCGGTAAGGCATCGACTTCTTCTCCTCTGGAGGCGCTGGCAGAGTCTCGTGGGCGACACTCATGATCGAAACCGTACAGTCGACGGATTCGGGACACAGATTGGCCCACTTGGTGTCCTGCGCGCTGGCGATCTCGTTTTTAGTCCTGCCCTCGCTGTCGAGGGTATACAGCGCGCCGCCCGAAAAAGTGGGTCCCGCCAGCGAGTTGGGGTTAGCTTTGGTCCAATCAATGGAGATTGTACAGCGCTCGCCTGAGGCGCTGGCTCTGAGCTTCCACACGCCGTGCAAACCGAGACGAGAGGCGCTTCGACGTCGAGCCTCGCGATGCTGCTGTATTCGAAGTCCCAGACAATGTTCCAAGTGGTCGTGTGCGTATTGCTCTCGCTGACTTTGACGGTCATGGCGAGCGAATGAGCGACGAGGCGAACGGTGAGTGAGAGGAAGAGCAGTGTAGGGGGGTCTGTAGGCGATTCAAGAGCTGCATAAGAGGTAGGATAAGCTTTCTGTTACTTTGCCGAGCTCTCTCTGCCCCTGACGTACCTTCCGATAGCACGAAACCGCTCTCAGCTGTCAAGTGCGGCTTGCTCCCAGCGCGTTCTGCAGGCTGGTGCAGGGGGTCAGCAAGCCGTCCTGCTGCTACAAGAAGGTCGCTGTGACCCACCTAGCTTCTTCTTGGTCGTCGCGAGTTGAGCAGCGAGCAGGTTGAGAGAGCGAGAAACGAACAAGTGACGGCGGGAAGACAAGAAGCGAGGCGTACATGTAGAGGCGAGCTTCTTCAACTCTTGCGTCTGGCGACAGCGCGAGTTCAGGTTTAATTCGAGCTACTGTGCTCTGATCCCAGATGCCTGTAGAGCTCAACACAAGTCCGAGCTGCCGACTCCACATCACTTTCACCAGCCAGCTCGAGCTCGGGTCGGGGGAAGCGCCTCCTGGAGTCTTTACTCACAAGCAGTGGAGCCACTTTGGTCACTCTCTCCCGATCCACTGCCCATCATCAGTGACACACAGAATCATTCAGCTTCCTCAATGACCGACAAAGGTCACTCGAGCCTTACAAGAACGTCCGGTCGGATCGAATTCGGCGCTCGTCTCTCGTCGCTCGTCTGTGTCTCTACTGAGACAGGACGGGACGGCACGAGATGAATTATCAATGGTTCAAGGAGCTTTGGAGGAGATGACGGCTTGCTGGAGTGAGGGACCAGCTTGTAGCGTGCGCAGAGGGAGGAGGACGAACGCCGAGCTTGGCTTGATGCGCCTTGAGGGGCGCTGAGGAAGCTGTAGAGGAAACAGGAAGAACTCATACAGTTTTCAAATGCTACAGATGCGCTCTCAATGTGACCTTGCTCTGCAGGAGCGCTGAACTTGCCATCTCGGTGTTAACCCCAGCTCTTTCGGTTCGCTTCATCGGGGGCGGAAGGCTGTTCGAAGGACAGGTACAGCTGCAGTACACCATCGGTCGATCCTCTACGTCCTTCACTTGCCTATAAGTCGGCGGGGGAGCTGGACAGACCCGGTTTTGCGCTCAGGCCTTGAGCTCCAAGACGAGCTCGGAGATGAGGCGCCGCTTCGAGCTGTAGCTCTTGACCTTCGGAGAGAGTATCCGAGCTGTTCATAATGTTGTGCAAGTAGCTCTAGCAACTCGGCAGCTTCAAAGAGCAGCTCGGCGCGTGCAGTCGGCCACTCTCATGTTGCGCCGCCATCGCCGAGCCAAAGGGCAGCGCTCGGGCCCTCCCTGCTTCAGTCTCTCATCACGTCAGTTCAGGTTCTGTACGCCTACGCCTAAATCTTGCTGGCTGCTTTTTGCTCGACGCTCTCGAAGTTGAGAATGAATGCGAGCTGCAAGGCAGCAATCGGAGCCGTTAAGGAGGGTGTCGTCCACGTGGTGCGATGGATCAGGCGCAACAGAGTCTGTAGGGTGGTAGCAGGGTGGCATAATGAGCTCTGTAGTGTGTCAAAGTTGACTTTAGCTGCTTCCCGGCCCAAATTCGACCAGAACGAGCGAACGCCGAACTCCTTCAGGAGCTCATCACTTCTCGGTCTTTTGCCCCGTCCGTCTGTCTCTTCGCTCCTCTTCTTCTTCTGGAGGAAGAGTGGGTAAGTCCAAGACGGCGGCTGAGAGTTGAGCTTTGCTCTCTCTCTCCTTCCAGCTCCTACCTCGCCAGCTCTTTGACCTCCCTCTCTATCGCTCATCCCACATCGCTCGCTAAGACCCTCCCCCACTTCTGCACTCGAGCAGCTCCCCCATCCTCCGCCTCGGCTCAGCTGTGATACCGTACAGCAATATAACGCGCTAAGCAGTGAGTCTTCCATCACACCCGTTTCTGCTCGCTGCCACGCGGGCCAACCAGCGACGAGGCGGGACGGACGATGAGCGCGGGAACGACGCAGATGAGCGGAAAGCTGATGCTTTTGTTTGTGTACCCTAGTATACTACAGCTATACGTCTCCCGCTTACACCACCGCCCAATGGCGCCTTCAACGCGCCCTTCCAACAAGGCCCGGCACTTCGTCGAGGAGGACGACGTCGACGAGGAGGAGGAGTCTCGACCTCGCGCTCAGCAGCAGCACCAGCAAGAGCAAGACTCAGAGGTGCAAAATGATCAAGAGCAGGACGACGACGAGTACCAGCAACCAGCCGAACCCGACGCGGGCTTCGAATCGGAGGACGACATTGCCGGACTCGGGGGAGCGTCGCCGACCTTCCAACCGCCCAGGCAGAGCGCTCAGACGACCTACAGCTCCATGCCAAACCCTCATCACCGTCGCCGCATCTCCGACCCCGACTTCTCCCCTACGCTCGAGTTCGCTCCTCCTGCTCCGGCGCCCGCTCGCCGAGCATCGACTTCGCACGCTTTGGGTTCAGGCTCGGGTTCGGGAGCCACCTCGGGCGCTTCGGCGGGAGTAGATCACGCTACAGGACGTACCGCGGCTGCTTACGCTGCTCAAGCGCCGTCATCGTACTCTGCTGCTCACCCCTCGGCGGGAGGTCATGATGCGGGCACGGGAGCTTGGAGCGCCGAAGGACCCGCGTTGGATCCATTTGGGCAGCCCATCAGACCTCCTGGTATGAGGCCTCATGCCTGTGATTTCAGTGGCTGTGGGAAGGCGTTTGCGAGGAGGAGCGACTTGGTTAGGCATTCGAGGATCCACACCAACGAGAGGTGAGCTCGGTCGAGCGCTGGGGAGGGCTCCTTTGGGGGTGATGAGGCGCCTGGAGCAAGAGAGCTGACCTGTCATCGTCTCCCGCTCCTCTCACATCACCGCACGCCCTGCTACCACTCGAATCGCTCGTCTCGGCGCTCCTTCGCGACTCGGCGCTCCTTCGCGACTCGGCGCTCGTTCTTCGACGTCGAAGGCCCTTCGTCTGCCCCTACCCTCAATGCGGAAAGTCCTTCATCCAACGCTCCGCTTTGACGGTCCACATCCGAGTCCAGTGAGTCGTCGTCTCGTCTTTGCTCGGAGACACGGAGAGCCGAGCAGTCGAGCTGACTTCGCCAAATTTCTCCTCCCGCTTCCTCTCCCTCCTTCGACGACTTTTCAATCGATTTTCTCCACAGCACTGGAGAACGTCCGCATTCCTGCGAGACCTGCCAACGTTCCTTCTCGGACTCGAGCTCGCTGGCGAGACATAGGAGGGTTCAGTGAGTCTCTGCGCCTCCTTCGAGTCAGAGAGCTCGCTCTGACTTTCTCCCCCACTTAAATAGTACCGGAAGGCGCCCCTACGCCTGCCACGCTCCAGGTTGCGGAAAGGAGTAAGTCCCTCGTCCATTTGCTTCGGCTTCGACATGGGCGCCGAAAGCTGATCCAACCTCTCCCTTCTTTCACCAAAGCTTCTGCCGCAAGACGACCCTCACCAAGCACTGCAAGCGTCAGCACGGCCCCGACAGCGTCGGTCCCGACGGCTGCTGGCAGCCCAGCGCCGGCCAGACGTTTCAGGCCGCCTTCTCTGCTCCCGCCGCCGGGGCAACAGGAGGATCGTCTCTCGGCGGACGAGGAAGAGGACGAGGACGAGGAAGAACGAGTGGAACAAGGACCGGCACCGGTGCTGGCGTTCGCGCCCCCCAGGGAGCGCAGTTCAACCACCACTATGGAACGGGAGATGGAGGAGCCGACGCCGAGGGCGAGGAGGACGAGGCGATGATGGATTGCGAGGACCTGGAGGACGACGGTGGAATGGCGGGAGATTGGCCTCGTCAAGAATCGCCTCAGCCCTCACCTCAGCGCAAAGCCAAACCCTCTTCCTCCTCTCGCCGCGACTACGCCTCCGCCGCCGGCGCTCCCTACCCTTCGCACACCTCCATGCCCAGCCGCTCGCAGTCGTTCAACTCGATCCTTCACTGCTCTCCTTCGCAACACCACGCCTACCCCCCTCAGCACACCTACCAGCATCAGCAGCAGTACGCTTACCCCTCCGACTCGGAGCCCTACTACGCTCCCGAACGACCTCACACTTCTCTCGGCTACACTCCCTCTTCGCACCCGTACTACCCCTCCCACACTTGGGGTTCTCGCTCCGACCCTACCGCCGGTCGCTCGCCTTCGCCGACGACTCAAGCCGAGTTGATGGCGATGAGGAATGCGCTGAGCCTTGATGGGGGAGGACCGCAGGTCATGATGCCGACGGATGCGAATGGAAGGGTCGTCAGTCATGGAGGATGGCAGGCGGAGGAGATGGAGGCCTGGGGAGCGGAGCAAGCGGGCCACGAGGAGATGGCGCCGCCCGAGAGGTGAGTTCTCCTTTCTTCTCCTTTCCCACGTCGAATCGACGCTGATTTCTCGCTTCTGTCTTCCTCCATCTTTCTCCCTTCTGCTCACCAGTCGCGCCCTTCGCCAACACCCTTCCATGTCCTCTCAGCACAACTCACCCCGCCTCGCCTACGGCCACGCACAGCACGCTCAGCACCACACCGACTCTCACTCGGCCTACTCCTCGCACGTCAACTCTCCCACCTCCGTGCACGCCTTCCTCTCCAACGGCTCGCCCACCTCGGCTTCCCACCGTCACCAGCAACCTCCTTCACCTGGTCCTCTCTCGGCGACCTCGTCTCTCAGCGCCGGCGCTATGGATACCACCTTCGCTGCTCCTCTTCCGCCTTCCTCCTCTTCGTACCCAATGACTCGTCGCTCGAGCCGCTCGTACGCTAGCCACCCCCTTCGCTCCCCGCTCTCGCAAGAGCAGCCTCACCACTCGGCAGGACCGAGCTACTACCCTCCTTCCCACTCTTCCTCCGCCGCTCCTTCGCCTCGTCTCTCCCACTCTACCGCTACCTCCCGTCGCCCCTCTGAATCCTACTACGTCTCTCCTCCCACTTCGCACCTCGCCCCTCCCCCTTCCATGCTCTCGGCTTACGGCGTCGCCGGTTCTCCCGGTCGCGGCATCGTCGAGGGCGGATCCTACACCACTGTCTATGGAGGCTACGCCAACGACGATGTCGAGCTCGTTGGCGCCGAAGAGGAGGAGGACCTCGGCGAGGAGCGTCGCAGGTCCAAGCCTTCGGGCTTGGGCGGCGGAGGTGGAGCGGCCGTTCCTCGCTCGTATGGGGGCGTTGCTTTGCATGAGGACGAGGACGAGGCGGGAGAGGCGGTCAGGATGTTTGGACGTCGCGAGTCGGTCGGAGCGCTCGGCGGTGTTGGATTCGGGAGGGGATGGGTTGACGAGGGAGATGGGATGGTCGAATAGGGGGATGAGACCCTCTTAGATTGGTTGAGGAGGAGAAGGAAGAAGGAGGCGAGGAAGGAGCCTCAAGATACCCCAAATCGACTCGACTCGGCGCCAGTCGTCGCCTCGGTCGTCGCTTCAGCATGCCGTTCAGTCGTCTCTCGCTCTCGTCTTCTCATTAGTTAGATACCCCCTCTTTCGTGCTCTCATTTCCCTCTCGCACCTTGCACCTCGCACCTCGCACCCCTCTTCCTAGCTTGATCCAACCCCCCCTCCCCTTCGTATCTCGGGTCTCCGGCTTGGGTAGCTCGCTTGACAGTCCGCTGAGGTCGATCTGTTATCGCGATCTCAGCTCAAAAGTACTTCCTGGGAGAGGAGAGGAAGCGATGTAGTAGTGCGATGGAGAAGAAAGAGCGCGCGGGCAGGTTCTCGGCTCGGCTCGAAATCACGCTCGACGAGATGCACCAAAAGCAATTTCACAGTCGACGAGCTACAGTGCGACTCCTCCGACGTTTTTTATTTCTGTAAGGGAGGAATTGTCAGCTTCAGTCTCACGCCGCAAAGCAGAAAGGGACGCACCTTTGCCTTCGCCGAGCTCATCCCCTCGCCAGCAGCTCCGCCATCCTGTTGGCAAACCTGTCCCTCAGCGCCTCATCGTCCTTCATCATCCTGGTGACCTCTTTCATCGCCTCACTCGTCCTCACGAAAGCAAAGTTCGTGGCGGCAACGTCGAGGGCGGCGAGGCGAAGCTCGTCGTAGACGGCCGAGACGTCCGACACCAGCTCGTAGATGACGGTGTGCTTGTTGAGCTGGGTCTTGTAGTTTGTGAGCGCGAGGGATTGGAGGGCAGGGAGTTCGAGGAAGTGGGCAAGGCGGTAGACGGACTTTGGAGAAACAGGGAGGGGCAAGTCGGGCTGAGCTCGGCGAAAGTCTTCAAGTCGGGCGGGCCTCCAAGAGCGGAGCGATCCGAACGAGTTGCCCATGTAGAAGCTTGAGCTGAGGGGACCGAAGTCCATGTGGCCGGTGGTGAACCATGTGAGGAGGGCGCGGTAGGTCGAGTACGCCGACGCCGAGATTCGAACTTCTCGGTACTCCGCCTCGATGGAGTCGTCAGAGGGCCGGTCCTGCTCCAGATACAATGTATCGGCTTCGTCGTCCGAGTCCTCGAAGGCGAGGACGTCTTGGCCGATGTCTACGCTTTCCGCGGTTGCTGCCGACTTGGTCCTCCTCCTACGCTTCCGAGTCATCGAAGCCTCGGCAAAGCCCGACTCGAGAAGTGCGCGAAAGAAAGGGGATGTGGAAAGCAGGTCCGAGGAGATCCAGAGCTCGAGATCCGTCTTGGGAAAGTAGAGGCGGACGTTGTTCGTGGTGAGTCGATCATGAGAAGCTGGAAGTTGGAAGAGAACGGGGATCAGCACGGAGGTGCGGGAGAGGGGAGAAGAGACCACAACGCTTACACGTGAGGGCAGCTGCAGATTTGACGAGTTTGGCGCGCTCCAGCACGTTGTGGTCGGCCGTACTAATTTCGACATCGAGGCGCCAAGATCGCTGGGTGTCGGACGCGACGTCTAGTCTAGCCAGACTCTGTTCGGTCACAGATACGGAGAAGCTTCCTGATACCAAGGTAGGCCATGCATGGGTCCTCTTGTGCACACTCTCCCGTATGATCAGACTGCGCGGAGCGCACACGGCCTGGAGCTGGAAGACAATCTCGGCGCCGCTCGAGCCGACGCACCCGATCACAGCTCCATGCCAGCCAATCCCAAAGCAGATGTCGGGCAAGGGAGGTCCCCCTCGTTCAGCGTAGAGCACCCACTTCCCCGGTAGGTCGAGCAATATCGGCTCAGACTCGATGTCGACTTCAGCCTCCTTCCTCAGGTCTGCTTCAAACGTCCACGAGAGCTTCCACGTCTTCGAGTAGGTCTCCTCGGAGGTTTGGGTGACGGGCATGAGGGGTGAGTTGTCGGACGGAGTGAAGGCGAGTGTTCGGAGGACGGGGACGAGGCTCGGCGGAGGGATGGGCGAGGCAATCGAGGAGAGTCGGTGGAGGAGCACAAGAAGTATCTGTAGACGACAAGGTGTCAGTGCTTGAACCTGCTCTGCCCTTCCCCTCAGCACGACACGCTCCACTCACAGCTCTCGAATCGCGTCAGCGCGCTCAGCAAACAGCAGCTTCCGTTCTCAACGAGAGGGATGTCGCAAGCAGGAGAAGGGTAGCGTAGACGTCCTGTATCTTCTTCGACCGTGACGAGAGCGGGCGATAGTAGTCAACGAGCCGTAGCGAAAGCGAGAGAACGACGCGGTCCGTTCGAGAGCTGTTTGGGAGTGGAAATGAGCGTCAACGGGGGCGGGAGATGTAGGGCAGTACAGCAGCACTCACCTTCAGCTAGTACGAGTAACGCCGAGCAGCGAGCGACGAGTCGAAACAGAGCAGACGAAGAGGGAGGAAGACAAGGAGCGAGAGACGCGACGAGTGGAAGTCCGGCAAGTGGTGATGAGGTGCAGAGGGGAAATGGGTGGTAGCACGGCTCTGTATGGATCTACAGAGGCTATAATCCTCTCAGTAGCTCTGTCTCGACAACTGGCAGCAGCTCGGCGCCCTTTTCAGATCGGCTCACCCGCTGCATCTCACTAGCGACGAGCAGAAGGGTGCACGAGACGGGTCGGAAGACGTAGGAGACTCATCAGAAGCTTGTTGTTTGCTCTGCAGGAGTTCTCAATGCCTCGAGAAGCTCTTCACTCTTCGCAGAGCATCGCCGAGCTCTCGCAGCGGGGCAGATGAGCGGTCTTCAAAGCTTCAAATGCACATCATCAAACAAATTCAGCCTCAAGCACGCCTCACACCCGCTCCAACCCTCTTCACGGCTCCATCTTCACGCTCTCCTGCCCATCCGCCTGCTCCTCCCTCGCCCTCCTCCTCCCATCCTTGACCGCCTTCCTCAACAACGCCTGGTGGATCTTGAGTAGCCCCGTTTTCTCTCCCAGCTCTCCAATGTAGCGATCCACTGACTCGTCCTCGAGCGAGAGGAGGAAGACGAGCTTCTCGGTCGAGTCGAGGCCGGCTTGGAGGAGGGCTGGGGCGTAAGTGAGGAGGGAGGTGGAGGTAGTGAGGAAGTCGAGGAAGAGGTTGAGAGTGGGGAGGAAGGCGTGGTTGATTGGAGGAGGTGGAGGGATGAAGATGGCAGGAGCAAGGGTTTTCGGCTTAGGAGGAGGGGGCAAGGAGGGCTCGGCGAGGGTTGGAGACGTGGAGCGCGAAGAGGAAGGGTAGCGCCGCTTCTTGATAGCTGTATTGGTGGAAGCTGCTGCAGCAGCCGAGCTCCTGCGTCCCTCCTTGCGTTGCTTGGTCGCTATCGCAGCCTTGAGCGGAGCCCTCAACTCCTTCATCTGCTCCTTCGAAGGCCAGGCGGTCATCCTCGGTCCGAGAGGGTGGTTGTGCTCCTCGTCCAGCTTGACCACGCTCCATTCTCCATCATCCCCCTTTTCGTTTTTGAGGAATGCTCCGCAGAGCTCACTCGCCTTTCCCAACGCCGGCGTAGCGCACGCACAGCGGAGTGAGAAGGCGCGTCCCTCTCGAATTTCGGGCTTGCTGACGCTGTTGTGCTTGCGAAGGAGCAGGGCGTACCCGCGTTGGAGAGCGGCGGCGGTAGCTTGGATGCGAAGGTCGGTGTAGGAGGGAGACGAGATGCCGTTTGCGGGAGTAGGGAGCTCGACGGGGCCGGCCTGGGAGATTGAGGTATTTAGTGAGTTCCGCGGTAAGACTGAAAGGCAGAAAAGTACCTTGGCGAGTAACTTGATTTTCTTGCCGAGGCGGGTGACCTTCGCCTGGACCAAAGCGGTAGGGCGGGCGCTCGTTGGCTCGGCGAATGCGTCGCTCTCGTACTCCGACCCAGATTCCTGCCCCCTTCCATCCCTGTTGGTGATCCTATGCTCCTTAACCTCCTCGATCTCGCTCCCCGAGTCTGTGTCCTCGTCATCGTCACTTCCTGCCTCAGAGTCGCCGCGACCCAACGACCTTTTGACCTCCTCGAGCTTCGCCTTCATCAACCTGCGCGCCGTCACCTGATTCTTGACAACCTTCTCCTTCCCACAGAAGTGTTCAGTCTCCATAGTATCGACGATCCAGTGATCTACGCGCTCGACGCAGAGAATTCGGAAGGGGCAGTCGGAGGTGAGGTGGTAGCGGCATCGTAGGTTAAAGTAGACGGCGTTGGAGCTGACGGTGGACGCGGCGATAGAGTTTGCTACTGTATAGAAAGCCCTGCATGTCAGTTTGAGACAACCCTGAGCAGCGAGCGACGAGTCTCACTGCACCACTCGTAGACGGCAATTTTGAGCGTGTCGAGCGAATCCCAAGTGCTTCCCAGAGCGGGCAAATCAGGTGCAGACGACGGAGAAGCCATCCTATCAAGCTCTAGAGAGCTTGGAGCGGCGAGACGAGAAACGAGAAACGAGCGAGTGAGAGGTAGAAGGAAGAAAGGCGCGAGCTCGTTTCCAGCCCCCCTTGGTGAAGGCGCTGGGACCCCTCGGCCGCAGTCGAAGGTTGAAGAGGAGGTATATTGAGATTGGGATTGACATTTGACTACGTGAGCGTCTTACCCTGTGGATCGCTCCTTTCTCGCCCCTTTTGAGCGCTCGCTCGCTCGGCTCGGACTTCAAACTCGTTTGGCACTGCTCACTCAAGCTTCTTGCTATCTACAGCCATCTCACGCTAGCCCTACAGCTGTATGGCCTGCTCTCTGAGCCTCCGTCTGTACGTCGATTCCCATCCAACTCTCCATGCCCTCTCCAACGCCAACACCGAGCGCCCTCCCCCTCGCCTCCCTCAATCGCTTCTTCAACAACATCGCCTGTAGCTTCGGCACCTTCCTCGCTTGCAAAAGATCATCCATCCATCTCCCCAAGCTCTCCTCCGATAGCGAAAGGAGGAGGACGAGCCTCTCCTTCGAATCGAGCCCGTCGGCGAGGAAGGTCGGCGCGAGGGAGAGGACGGAGGTGTTGGTGGTGAGCGATTGGAGGAAGAGGGAGAGGGTGGGAAGGAATTTGGCGTGCGAAGGTTTGGTAGGCGAGGTAGAAAGGGAGCGAGGCGGAGAGCGGGCGGGCCTCGGGAAGATGGGAGGAGTCGGCCGAAGAAGGAAGGCGGGCGAAGGACGAGGCGGAGGGTGTTGAGCGGAGGACGAAAAGGCGGGTTGGTGAGGAGTAGCGTAGTTTTCGAGCTTGTAGGAACCCTCGACCGAGGGCTGGAACGTCGAAGAGCTGGCGATGGGCGGCTCGGGACTCGGAGGCGCTTCGGCGCTGATGACGTCCAGGCGAGCCTTCTTGCTGGGGCGCTCGGTCGTCCCGTCTTGCCAATCGAGTCGGGGAGGCTTAAGGGTATGGTTGTGGCTGCTGTCCGATCTCGTCACTCTCCAGCGGTCATCATCGCCGAGACCGAAAGCGACGTAGGCGGGACACGAGGTTGCCGCCGAGTTTCCGGCCTTACGAGGTCTGGATAGGGTGCAGCGCATGGAGAAGGCGTTTCCTGCGGCCACCGCCCTTCCCGAGACTCCCTTATAGCGCAGGAAGAGGGTGGCGCCTTGTTGGAAAGCGGCGGCGAGGCAATGGACTCGAATGTCGGTATGAGTAGGGAAGGAGCGGGTCGGCGGGGGGATGGCGAGAGGGCCAGACTATATGGAGAGATCAAAGTGCTCAGCGCGACCGAAACGCCGGCGGAAGACTGGAGGGGAGCTCACGTTGGCGAGCCGGTGAATTCGGTCCTCGAGGTGCTGCAAACGCGGGTGAACGAGCTTCGGCGTGGGAGACTGAGGAGGTTCATCCGAGCGGTCGGAAGTAGTGGAAACTGGAGCTACTTGGCGGACCATCTGAGGCTGCTCGGCGCTTCGTTCATCCTCCCCTTCGTCGTCCGAGCTTTCGCCTTCCTCCGAATCCTCCTCCTCTTCGACCGCCATCGCTCGAGCGGATCGCTTCCTAAGTCGCTTTCCAGCTCCGTTGGCTGAAGTATCAATCCCTTCTGCATCTGCCGAGCTCTCTCCGCCGGCGCGGCCGAGAGTGGGCTGCTTGCTCTGCGCGCCTCCGCCGAGCGAGCTCTCGAGCTTCTCCAACTCGCCCTTCATGTAGACTTCTGCCGCCTTCTGCGCCTTCTCATTCTGCTCCACACCGCACGAGTGAGTCGAGCAGCTCTCGACAACGACGAAGACGCCCGTCTTGGCAGTTCCTCGCCATTCTGCGCGAGCGCCGAAGGGGCAGTTCTCCTCGGCATCCCTCGTGCGCGGTCGAAGAGTACAGTAGAGTGGTAGCTTGTTGACGGAGGGTCGAATGGCTTCCACTCGTACTTTCTGGTCGACTTGCGAACGCCGAGCGCGAACAACAGACGGCGTCAGCGGTGCAGGCCGGAGCGCTAGAACTCGAAACGACTCACCACAAGCTTGGTAGACGGGCAGCCTGAAGTCCTGGAGGCTGTAGTACGTTGCGCCTACACCTGGAAGCAATCTCGAAGCTGGCCGATCCATATAAGTCGGCTGAACCGAGCGAGAAAGATGTGGCAGAAGGAAGAGGAGCGGAGCGGAGGCTCGAGCGGAAGGAGAGGGGGGCTGACTGCGGATGGCGAGAAGCTGCAGCCTGTAGCTGATCACGCTGCAGAGCGATTATATAGCAGCTGGGAGCGCTGTGGTTCTCACACCGAACAGACACTGCTGCACTGCAGAGCTGCAGCTCACTTCGCCTCTTTTCTCGCCCTCTTGAGCCGTTTCATCTCTTTCCATCCTGCCTCATTCTTCGCTCGTCTCGTCGCATCAGCAGTAGTCTACAGGAACACAGTGCAGCCATGTTCAGCCTCTTCAGCAACCTGTCGCCCGGCACGAGAGCCACCTCGTTTCACCCGCTCGTCGTGAAGCCTTCTCTCGTCCAATCCGTCATGTTCGCTCTCCAAAGCGCTGAGAGCATGCACCAGCTTCGTGGTGCTTTGCATACTATCGAGTTGACCGAGGTGAGCTACGGATGAATCGATCCGAAGCTGTAGCCGAGCGCAAGAGCTAATCAATGAGTCGCGCAGGCTGCAGCTCTCGACCCCGCTCACCCTGATCGAGTTCAGCTGGTGATTCCTCTCTTGGTCGTCTCGTGCTGGTAGTGCGTTTCTCCTCTGTTCCATTAGCCGAGCAGCAAGCTTACTCCGCTTGATTCGCAGCCGCAACGACCTCCCCTCCCTCCTCCTCAACCAGCGCACTTCTCACCGTCTCGTCGACTTCCCTGGCGTCTCGGACACCTTCAAGATGTACCAAGCTTTCGTCGATCAGGATCACCACAAGTTCTACTCCTCCGCTTGCGACCTCATCGACTGGCTCAAGAAGAGGGACGGCGCCGAGGTTTCGGAGGAAGTGAAGCAGTGGAAGAAGGTCGTTGAGGCGCTTGTCAATGCCCTCAGAGGTTGGTTTCTCTCTTTTAAACTTTAGCTGGCTGAGAGCTAAGCTTCCCTCTTCCTCGACACGCTGCAGGAAGCTTCCGCGACACGAACGTCTACCGAGTCCGCAACAACTACAGCTCGATCCCCATTTCCTTGTTCGCAACGTACATGGGCTTTACCGAAACGGACGCCAAGACTTTCGCCTTGCAACTCGGTTGGGAGGCCGACGATGCGACCCAGCTGATCAAGCCCAAGAAAAGCGAGCTCTCTCTGTCGGCGAGGCTCTCGGCTTGAGACTGCTGACCTCCTTCTCTTCAAACCGACAGTCAAGCCCAACCCTTACACTCGTCAGACTCAAGAGTGGGATTGGTCTGCCATGTGCTACCACGTTCGCTTCCTCGAGTCGCTCAACCGCTGAGCAGCGTCGGAGCGCCGAAGTGTCGAGCGACGAGAGTGAGGCTTGTCGAGGGGGGCTTGAAGGCGGTGAAATGCGCTTGTGGTCTGCAGTGGGCTTGATTCTGGCTCGATCGCGAGTGAGGCTGGAGAAACAGAAGGACGAGCCAAGCTTCGCGCACGTCGTCCTAAGACTTGCCGCTGATTCTGATGCGAATGCTCTGATTACCTCTGCTTCTACTCTCCCTTGAGCTCTTCCACCCACGCTCCACCACAAGCGCACCTCCCCTCCCACCCCACCTCAAACGCTGTCCACCGTCCCGTCTCGTTCCCCACCAACACCCTCTTCTCGGACCTCTCGCCGCACCTCAGGCAAAGCTTGAAATCGCCCTTCTCGGCGAGTCGGTTCCGTTTTATGATGTCGAGAGGGAGGGAGCTGGCCGATTCGGGAGGGGGAGTTGGCAGAGAGGCGGGGAGGAAGAGGGTTGGGGAGGAGAGGAGGGTGGAGAGAAGGGCGGAGGAGTTGGCGAGAGGGGGTGTGAGAGAGAAGGTGATGAGAAGGTCGCGCAGCTCGGGCGAATCTGTGGTTGAGGAAGGGGGTCAGCGGGCGCACCTTCTCTCGGCCGAACCCGTCTCAACTCACCACCACTGGCCCCCTCGAGCTCTCCCACGCGGCTCAACACATTCTTCCACTCGCTCAAGACGAGCCCATTGAAGTCGATCGTGTCATCGAGGATCGTCTTGGCCGTATCGACGACAAAGTTTTGGTGAAGAGGGAAGGCCGAGAGGAAGGTTTGCAAACCGAGGATGCAGTCAACGGCTTGAGAGTGCAGGGAGCGGACGAAAGGGTGGAGGAGGAGGATTTGACGAGGATTCGGAGTGGAGCCTGCGAGCAAGGGAAAAGGGTCAGCGCCGAAGAGCGACAACGGCGCGCTTCGACTCACCAAGCAACGACGACGACAACCCGCAATCCTTGACCAACTGCCGCGCGAAGTCGCAATACCAAGTGGCATGACCGATGAGGGGCCAGACAGCATCCGACTCGCAGCGGTAGCCTGCCTCAGTGGGCGGCGCGCCTCGCTCCTTCTTCTCGCACTTCCTGAACGCTCGTACGAGGGTAGCGAGCTTGATGATGTCGGCTGCGATGGATCCTCGAAGAAGGAGAATGGGAGAGGCGCTGCGAGAGAGGGTCGAGGGGGTTCAGCTGCGCTCCGCGAAGGTGGGGGCAGGACGAAAGCTCACCAGTATAGCGTGGACGTCAGACCGAGTAGCTCCAACAAGAGTGCGCTGTTATCCAGCTGTCGAGGAGGAGGAAGCAGCCCTTGGAGCGTATCTCGGACTTGACGAACGATGGTGAGCGTTTGAGCTGCGAAGCGCCCAGTCAGCAATCATGATGCGAAGGCGAAGAGACGCCCAACCAACCATCATCCTTGAGCCCAATCACTCGACCGATTAGATCCGACGAGTCGAATTGTCGCGCCAAAGCGAGAACGAGGCGAGAGGCCAGCGTCGAGGGGAGATCTGCTCGGGAGCCAGTCAGCTAGAACTCAATTTGTTCGCCGATCAAACGCACCTGAAGGTGATGCAGCAAGAGGCGTCGCAGCAAGAACCGGTGGAGAGGAGGGCTGCTGGCTGTAGGGCGTTGCGCAGAGAAGGCCTCGGTTCGCGGAAAGGGCGACGGCGGAGAAAGCTGTCCGACAGTCGAGTCAGCAATCGGTCGAGCAAGGGAAGTGTGAATGAGCTCACCGGTGGAGCCAGGTAGTCGGGTCTCTCCGAGCGTGCCAAGAGGTTCCAGGGTAGACCTGTCGGCGAGCGAAGGTCAGCTTTACGGCGCCGAGAAGGGAACAGGGACCTACGAGTTCAGCCAGGACACCTTCGTGGATACCAGGCCATCCTTGCCTTCCTTCGTCTCTCCTACTCCGAAGCTACTGAAGACGGGACCTGCCCGAGGGTGGATGAGGGGAACGAGTCCCTCGAAAGATGTTGAGGCTTCTCGTCTTGCGGTCTGCGGGCGGATTGACTTCAGCGAGCTGGGGTGGTGCGTCGCAGAGACGAGTGCGCACCCATTCCTGAGCGCCGCTGGCAGCATCGCCTTTCTTGCTCTCGAGCCGACCGAAGGCCTCGGAGAGGAGCACCGGCTCGTTGGAGAACGCCCAAGAGGCCATGCTCGAGGTGGGCAAAGTAGCATTGTCGAAAGCTGTGAATATTAGGAAGCGTCAGCGGCGTTCAGGGAGCTGAGCATCCCAAGAACAGCCCACCAGAAGCGGTGACAGCGAGCAGGCGAAGGTCGACGCTCGTCTGCGATTCCATCGAGTCGGAACGAGGAAGCTCGACATCCTCCAGCCACTCAAGATGCGTTAGCTCTCCTGATCGGCTCGAGTTGTTGACGTCCATGGGGTCGGAGATGTGGATGGGAGGAAGCGGCCGAATCATGAGACCTGTCGGGCGATCGCGGTGAGCTCGGGAATTGCGAGAGGCAACGAGCAAGAGACTCACGAGGTCCCTCCAAAGCGTTCATCTGCACCCTTAATTCGCATAAATCGACCCTCTTGTCCTGATCCTCATCCCCTCGTCGCCCGTCCTCGGCCCCTCCCGGTGCAGCCTCTACGATGGGTTCCAAGGATTTTGGTGCAGCAGTCGAAGGTCCTCCGAAGGCCTCATCGAGCGCGCTGAAGTCGGTAAACTCGTTGCCAAATTCATCGGGCGAAGAAGCGGCGGTGAGGTCGAGCATGGCCGCTGCTGAAGCTTCGGCGGCTTTCGGCGGTAGGGGAGGGCGTGTTGCGGGCTGAGCCGTTGTTGGTGGCGAGCAGACGGATTTCGAAGTGGTGGCGATAAGGAAGAGGGTCTCTCCGAGCTCGGGCGCTGCAAGATCGAAGCGATCAGCTCGGCTCGGCGGGCTTGTCGAAGACGCCTACTCACCTTTCTGCGCCCGGGCTACTCCGACAGCTCCACGAGTGATCCTTCGCTTCATACCGAGCTTGCTGGCGTTCATACCCGCCTCGGCAGCCCTCAGCTCCTCCTTCAAAGCGTCACCTCCCGTGGCGCCCTCGACGTTGCCAAGTCCGAGAGCCCCGGCAACAACACTCGGGCTAGGACCGTTACTCGGCATTCCATCCACGAGGTTGGCTACGAGGGCGTCGATGGCGGTTTGTGGCGAGGCTTCGGGGAGGTTGATTGCGGAGGAGGCAGAATAGGTCGGTGCGGTTGGAAGAGCCGAGAGGGTGAGTGCGAGGTGTGGAGGAGGTGGAAAGAGAGGTAGAACGACGGTGAGGGGTAGAAGAGGTGTGTTGCGAGGTAGATGGACGAAGAGGAGCTGTCGCGAAATGGGAGGTTTAGCTGCCAGCTGTTCCGCTGCGAGCAGAGAGCCGAAACGAACGTACCTCGGAGCTCGACATAATGATAATGAAAGCTGCTCCTACGACGGGCGGTGAGCGAGGTGGTGCACAGAAGATAGGTCGTCTGGAGGGCGCTCCGTCAGTCGAAGCGGGCGCGGGAAACCACTGCAAAGCGAGGAAGGGTCAGCAGCGCGCTCGGTAGCAGCGGAATAGCATCAAACCCACATGGCGCGGTTCCCCGATCCATCGCACTCCTACGAACCGCTTGACGTTGCCTCCAGCCGCTGTCTCCTCGCCGAATCGCTCAACGCGCTCGCTCCAGCACACTGCCCAGTTGTTGATGCATCCATCTTTCTGTTCAAACACCGTAAGAACGTCCTCGGTCAAGCTCGTCGTTACGGCTAGCAGGTAGCAGCCGCAGGGCGAGAAGTCGAGGTGCGATATCGACGCGGGCGCGTTGGAAGCGGGGAGATCGAGGGTGAAGGTGAGCCGGGGTTTGGGCGATGTAGGCGAGCCCGTCATGTGTGATACAGTGATGGAAGGCGCTGCAGCAGGTCCGCTGTACGGCGCTCCCAAGAGCGATGGCGCTGGCGGGGGCGCGGGAGTGGGCAAGGCGAGTAAGTTGGTGCATGACCAAGCCGGCGAACTGTCGAGGTTGCAGAGTCAGCTTTTGAACTTTCAGTCTCCGCGGTCTGTAGCTCACCAGATCTGCCCGCGAGCGAGCGCCGCGACCAGAGCGGTCATCTCTTGCCGCGTGGACGGCTCCTGCTCGTCGAGAGCCAGTCTTGGTGCTTTCCGAGGTCGCTTGGACGGTGGTAGCGCCGGTCTGGTATGTTCCATTCGAGTCGAGGTGCGAGAGCGAAGTATGAGGCGGGAGGCAGAGCTGCTCAGGCGTTCAAGTTCGAGATTGTGGGCGGATGGTCTGCTCGGGAGTTAAGTCTCTTGACAGGCTGGACTCGAAGCGAGTGGTCAAGTTTTGGACTGAGCTGTCAGCTGCCCTGCTTCGTATGAGCTTGGCCCGCCGCCTAAAGCCCCTCTTTCGGCGAACCTCGAGCTGAGTTGCTGGAGGCTTCGCGACTGCTGCAGAATGACAAAATGAACACTCTATTACCAATAAACAAAGCTTGAACCCTTTCAGAACACCTGAAAACCCCTACTCCCGGTTTCTACCCAACGCCGAACTCTAGCCGCTCGCCGAAGGCCTCCAGAAGCGCGTCTAAAGAGGGTAGCTGCAAAGTAGTGAGGTCAGCGAGGTTCAAGAAGATTCTAATTTGAGCGTCCGACTTACCGGAAAGCCCTCTGCTGCCTATCAGTGCGGTCCAGAAACTCCTCGTTGGCCAGCTTCTCGTGAACAATGCCGTTGGCGAGGTCCTCAGCATCCTGGCGGTCACGCTGGTGGTTCCATGTCTTGTGTACGCCCCCTGGTGGGATTGCGAGGGTCAGTCATGGTCGTCATCCTGAGATGGCGATGCGACGGGGGCTCGGCGATGGAGTCGGAGGGCGGGAAAGGGACTCACAGATGGCGAGCGTCACGAAACCGCTGACGATGATAAATGAAAGCATAACATACTTTGCGGTGTAGTAGTTGGGTGCGTCGCTGTCGAGAATGATCGCATGTCAGCTTTCAGGTGACGTGAAGGGCTGCTTCGACAGCGCCGAGACGTTATGAGGACCACTCACGTGCCACGGAAGGTTTGAGGACCGAGAATGTTGCCTATGGAGTATCTGTTGGTGGAAGCGGGTTAGCTGCGCTGTTCGGCAGAAGCGTGGAGAGCTGAGCGCCCGCTAGTCCTCGGCGCTCTACGTCCACCGGCCTTTCTGAGCCCACAATGGACTCTGACTCACCCGATGTTGTAAGCGCAGTTGAACACGAGCTTCTTGGTAGTTCCGGAGACGCAGCTGGAGAGAGAGAGGTTAGCAGAGCTCGACACGGCTCGCTTTATTCAAGCCGAACTCGGCGACTCACCTGGAGAGGAAGCTGATGACGAAGATGACAACGATGGGCCACCAGTCTGTTTCCGCGAGTAGCTTGGTCAGCACTGGGAGCGGGCTCAGACGAACGCTATTTCTTCGCCGAGCTCGACCGAGGACTGCGCCGAGGGAGGAGGACTTACAGAGCAGGCAGTAACCGGCGAAGCGAGCGTAGATGTGAGCAGGCGGGATCACGAGCATCATGATGATCCCAATGACCGCGACCATGATCACTGTAAGCCGAAACGAGGTCAGCAAGTCGTCCCAACGAAAGCGGCTGTCGCCGAAAGCGCCTGGACTCACTAGTGAATCCAGTCCAGGCGCGACTGCCGGTGATCCTGGCCATGTTGACGGCAATCACAATTCCGATGAACTCGGAGAGACCAGGAGCCATGCCGAGGAGAGTGGTGTTTGCGACGGAGAAGCCAACTGCTCGGCGAAAGAGAATCAGCAATCGCCCTTGAGATCACCCGCCGTAAGTCGTGGAGCTTAAGAACGTACAGCCTGAAATAATGGTAGGACCGAAGGCTCCGACTCCGCCGTTGGGAAGTCCAGTGCAAACCATCATGAGGAAGAAGAGATAGACTCGGGGATCCCTGAGCGCCTGGGAAGCGAAGAGAGGCCTGGTCAGCTTCGTTGAGTCGGCTCGCACGGAGCTCCTCACCTCGTAGAGCTGCGCCTTGTTGAATGCCCAGGTCTCCGACCCCGTCTTGCCGACTCGAACTCGTTCGAGAGCGATAATCTTCTCCTCCTCGGTCAAGAAGTTGCAGTGAGCGGGCGAGTCGGAGAGCTTGAACCAGAGGAAGACGCCGTGGATGATGGTGAGAAGACCAAAGAGGAGGAAGAGGGCCTGCCATCGGAAGTTCGGCGCATGATAGATTCCGTAAGCGATGATTCCTCCCTGGGCAGAGCGAACAAGTCAGCTTCGGCCGCGATCAAGGTCGACTTGCTCTTCGCGCAATCTCCTTCAGAATGCTGAAAGGTGTCCAGCTCCCTTGGGATCTCCACATCATGATCCATCTCTTCCAGAGGGATCAAAAGAAGCGCCGAACTCACGAAGATCTGACTCCACGCTGCTGTCCCGAACCACCAGGCAACGCGATTGATCTGCTCCCGGGGCGTATAAAAGTTTCCGGTAAGAATGACGAAGGCAGGTGTCACACTGCACTCAGCAACACCTGTGAGGGTCGGCTAGTCAGCGGACGCGCTTGATCCTCGGTCGAAGCTTCACAACTCTTCCCTGACACGCTCTCCTATCCAGCTCGATGCAAAATACTTACCAAGTAGCAGACGACAGACGGCGAGACCAGCAAAGTTCTTGCAAGCGGCGTGACAGCAGACGATGGCGCCCCAAATCACAACGGTGACGGCCGAGTAGCGACTGATGGACGGCACTCGCTGAAGGAGAGCGTGGCAAGGAATCTCCCAAAAGAGGAATCCAAAGTCTAAGCGCGTGAGTAGAGGGTCAGGTCAGCCACAGAGAGCGAAGTAAAAGCGCGAGCGGAGGAGGCTTCGAAGCTCGGAGCGCGATGAGGGGCGAAATGACTCACAGATCAAAGAACCAGCCCACGAGTATTGAGACGGGGTGAGTTTGAGATCAGTCCTGAGGCCCATAATGGCGCTGTGAGGGACGCATCGAGGTCAGCAGAGGTTCAGGCTCGGCCGAATGATCGGCGCCCGTTGTTGCACCGTCAGGCTGGTAGACGCACGCGTAACTAAGTGTTGCTTTGTCCAAGCTGTGTGAGAGTAGGAAGTTAGCTTCAGACCTCGTCTTGCGGAGCAGGGAGCGGCTCACTTTTGGAGAAGAACGGTCAAGACGAGGCAAGGGAGGATGTGCATGTCGATCTTGCGCTTAACAGCACGAGCTTCAGGTGAGTCGCTGTCGAATGCAATGTGCTTCTCGGAGAGCAGGGCGAGGGCCTTGTCGTGAGCGGCGCCGGCAGCGACCTGGCTCTCCATCGCGAAGGCGGCGTCCTAAGGGGCGGAATCAGTGGCTGATATTAGTAAAGATTGTATATAAAAACTCACCTTGGTACTTTCGTCACTAGAAGCAGGCATCCTGAGTCGTATCAAGTGGAAGAAGTCGGGGTAGTAGCTTGACTGATAAGAGGGAGAGAGAGATGGGCGAGCTTCTTTCGACTCTTGAGCAGTTCCCGAGTTCCCCAGAGTGCTTCCAGAGACAGCAGACCACCGACGGGGCCCGCCTGCCGCCGCCCACGAGTCACAAGAGCAGAGAAGCCGAGATGTCGGAGGCAAGCCTGCCCGCAACGGCGGCGGGTGGGCTTCCTCCCCGACGCCTGAGTGAAGTCGGCCGGCTCGGAGACTCGGGCTTGAAAGTGAGGTCGACGAGTTACAGGATCAGTGGCATCGCAGAGAGGTCACCTGTTCACCTCCCACAAAAAGTACCGAGAGGGATCGCACGCCATGACACCCTTCGTCAGCCCCGCCGAGCTCTCCAGCACGCCTGCCGAATTTCAGACCATGGTCAAGCAGTCACCAGCCCTCAATATCAATATTCTCAAAACCTGGGCTCATTCTCCTGCTACGATTGAGCTCGCCGCAAGATGGGGAAAGGCTCAATTCTCCTCTCTCGCCCTTTCGGCACAGCTTCGGGAACTCGCCATCCTACAAACCGGTATCCTCTGTCGCTCGGACTATGAGCTCGCTCAGCATGTTCCTATGGCGCTAGCTGTTGGCTGTAAGCCAGAGCAGGTCGAGTTGCTGGTTCGGAGGGGAGCCGAGGCGGGCTTTCTCTCCACCGAGGAAGCGAAGGCCGGCGCGTTTGACGAGCAGGAGATGCTGCTCCTGCAGTGGGTCACCGAGGTGGAGAAGCAGCCAGAGGTGTCTACTAGCGTCATGCAAGAAGTGAAAAAGGTGAGCAGTGCCCGAATGAGCTTCCTTCTCTCACCCCGAGTCCGACGCAACGCCGAGCTGACCGAGCTCGTTGACAGCACTTCACGGACCGCGAGATCGTCGAGGTCTTGACTGTGGTGGGATTTTATAGGATGGTGAGTGGTTCCTGCGATTCACAGGCTCAGTCTGCTGACTCCGGGGCTCGTCCGCGCCCTCGCCGAGCAGGTCGCCCGCTTGACGACGGTTTTGCAGATCGATATCGACGAGGTGGATGGGTTAGAAGTAATGAAGGGCTTTCAGGGTATTGCTGCTGTAGCGGAGAAGTAGTCATAGGGCTTGCAAACCCAGGTCTTACCCGACTGCTCGGAGACGGTTGCCAAGTGAGTTGTGGTCGAGCTGATTTTCCAGAGACAGGGGGAAGGACCTGCAGGTCATTTTCAGGAGTGTACCTTGCTCTAGAAATGTCCTTTGGTGCAGGCAACCCTTCTGGGCGAGCGAGAGATCTAGCAGCCGAGAAAGGGAGCGAGGCTCGGAGGAAGCAATTGCCAGCTTTGCTCGAGGCAAGCAGAGCTCTGAACGGCAGAGTTAATTTGTTCTCCTTCCGTCAGACGGAGCCCGAAGCATGAGAATAGGAGTAACGGCCAGAGACTCGACCTCGCCCGAGATCCAACTCTCTTCCTCCGACCTCTCGCTGCTTCACGTCAACCTCAACTCGAGTTTCCCACAGGGCGCTGTAGCCGAACCCGGCTGCTCCGGTACTTCTGTACGGCCACAAGCAACCAGCGGCGATTCTTGCCGCTGTTATCGCGTCTCTCTCGGTGAGCAGCGCCGCAGGAAGTGATGATGAGGCTCGCGCGCAAGCTGATCCTTTCATTGCATATGAAAAAGTAGTATCGGAGCTCTCCTTCCGCCTCACGCTATCTGTAGAAGAGCCCGCAGCTCCCTCCCCACTCGCTCCGTCCTCGCTCTCGCTGCTAGGGGTCGAGTACAGCCGACACAGCCAGCCCAATGTCCTCTACCAGCCCACATCAAGCTGTCAATCCCTCGGCTGCTCCCGCTGGTTCCTCTGCACCTCCTCCACCTCCAACAGCGACCAAACCGGGCGCTCCGGTTCGTGCATGCGTGAGATGCAGACGCTTCAAGGCGAAATGTGTGCCGGGGTCCGATGATTCTGCAGCCTGTAGACGATGTACAGAAGCCAAGTACGAGCCTCTTCCCTCGTTCTCGGCGGTTTAGACTGACCGCTTCGCAATATGCAGAGTCGAGTGCACCTTCCCCGCTCCCGTCGTCAACCACTCGGCGAACGGACCTACCAACACCGAGTAAGCCTTCTACAGCTTCCCGACGTGGTGATTGTCGCTCTCGATCGCCTCGGCTCACGCCTCGGGCGTCCCTCGCAGACGGATTCGCTCGCTCGAACGGCGACAAGCTTTCATTGAGAGGGCTTTTGCAACCCTCGGAGTCGACTTGGACGCGCTACTGGAGTCGGAGGACGCCGAGAAGCTCAAGGTGTCCGGCGCCGTCTCGTCGAGAGCGGCCTCGCCGCCAGAGCAGTTCGGTCAGCGCGTAGCTGGTGAGTTATGCGTCCCCCGGCCTCCGACCGACACGAGCTCAACTTTTCTTTCGCAGATCTCATGGACAACGACGTGACCACGAGCGATCCACTGCGCTTTGGACGCCGTGATTCGGCACGAGAGTCTGATCGACCGCGAGCCAAACGCCAGCGCACGAGCGAGAGGGAGTCTCCGGAGCCCTCTCAAGAACACCAGGATCTCGCTTTCCAGATGTAAGTGTCTTCCCTGCTCTGCGAAAGCGCGTTCGGCTTACCTGTTCCTCGGCGACTCTTCAGCTTCTCCCAACGATGCTGCGTTTCGATCCCCTTCATCCACCCTGGAACGCTCGACCACAATCCAGCAAGCATCCTCAAACGCTCGGCATTGCTGTACTGGGCTATCGTCGCGGTTGGTGCCAGGGAAGCCGACGAGTTGGCGAGCTTGCACGATTTCGCTCGGCGGCGAGCTATCGACCTGAGTCGGTGTACTCTAGCAGGCAAGGTTCCGACCTTCGCCGACCTCCAAGGTTTCTGCATCGTGCTACAGTGGCGAGTCTGTGTCACTCGCTCTCTCTCGCGACGCACGACCGAGCTGACCACTTCCCTTCTCAGGCTCGTTCCGGTCAGGCCTCTAGGACACCTCCTCTCATTGTGCTACGAGCTCGATCTACACAAGGATTATCGGGCTCTTCAAGCTGGTTCTTCATCGCCAGATCTGTTGGAGAGGTGCGCCGCTCTTTCTAAGCTCGCCGAGCACTTCAGCTCACCTCTCTCTTCCAGGCTTCGGACCTTCTGCTTTGTCTTAGTACAAGATCGTTTGGTATCGATTGCTACGGGAAAGCCTCGTCAAGCTGCCCAGTTCGACCTCGCTCGCTTAGCGGACACAATTCGACAAGCGCCAGGCTCGGGCGTCCGCGATGGTCGACTATGCGCTCAAGCAGAGCTTCTTCTGATCATGTGTGAGTGTTCGTGACTCTGGATCACTTCTTCTCTCCCTCGCTGATAGCCCTTCCTCTCCAGCTCCCGAGCGAGACCAACTCGATCAAACGGCGCCTCTCTCGGCGCAGGACTTCGCTTCGCTGCAGGGCCAGAACGACGCTATCGACCGTTGGGGGGTGAAGTGGAGGGCATGGGCTCGTGAGTTCTCGCTCTCTTTCATCGAGCCACGCCGCTGACCACCTCTCCTCGCCCCAGTCTCGAACGCGAGCGCGAACGGAGAAGGCGTTTTCACTCCCTACGCCTCCGTCCTCATCCAATTCCCTTTCGCCAAGCTACATGTCAACTCAGTCGTACTTCGAGGGCTCACGGCGCATAGCTCAGTGGCCGATATTTCGGCAGAACGATTGGTTCACGCTCACATCGCCGGTTCGTCCTTTTCACGTCCGGTCTTCCTCGACGCGACTGATGAATCTCGTCACAGTCAACAACGCACAAGAGCATCTGAGGGTTGCCATTGAGCACTTCCAGCCTCCCGTTATCAGCTACACTAGGTAGGCCGTTCTCGCTCACTCGTTCGCCGAATCCTACTCGGTCGCTGACCCGCTTCCTATCGATAGCGAGTTCACCCATCTACAGAGTGAGCTCACTCTTCCTCTTCTCTTGTCTCTTTACTGAACTCTATCTTCAACCAGTCGCCCATGCCTCCGTCTTCCTCCTCAAAATCATACGAGTCCTCCCGTCGGCCTTCGACGTTCGAACAATCCTCGCCCTCCTTCGCCAAACCATCGACTTGCTCGGTCACGTACGGGGCAGATTCCATTCAGAGATGCTCCGTCTTCTCCTCGAGCATGTACAAGGCGAGTTTGCCGAGCGAGAACGAGGCGCCTCGCAGGGACCTTCTCCCGGCACTCTCGCCATGAACCGAGCAGTCTCCTCCCTCGCCAACATGGCCGCTTCGCCTTACCCTACCGCTTCAGATCAAGGAGGAACCCTACCGCCGCCGTTCGTAGGACAGGGTGAATGGCTGGGAGCGGCGGAAGGGGCAGCGCCGAACGGCGAGCTCGATCTTCCTTCGGGATGGGAAGGTGTGATGGCTGGTTCGGGCTTTTGGGACTTTCAGTCGGGCTTTGCAGGTGGAGGGTTGGACTTATTCGCGGGATGGGGCATTGGAGAGCAGTCGTAGCATGTAATGTTGGATCCCACCCGTTTCAACTTGATTTCTACTCGAAAGAGGCTACAGCGGCGTCTACGGCTTCACCGAGGGTGTCTACGAGGAACGAAAGCTCTTCTTCCGTCACCGTGTAGGGTGGTGCAATGAGCATGTGGTGACCTTGAGCCCCGTCAATCTGCGCCGAGCGAAAGCCGAGGGCGAGGGAGCGGAGGGAAGGAGAGGGGAGGGGAGAGGGAGTAGCCGAGTCAGCTCGGGTTGTTCAACATCGCGAGAGAGCTTCGACGCACGGTTCCTGCACCTGGGTACAGCACGAGACCGTTCTCGAGGCAATGAGACTGCGACGAGGCGAGAACGGATCAGCGCCGACAACGCCGAGAAAGAGCTGAGCAGACTCACAGCGATGAGCTCGGTGAGAGCAAACGATGAAGGGTATGCCTCCTTGTTAGCTCGATCCTTGACCAACTCGACCGCCCAGAAAAGCCCGCGACCTCGGATCTCGCCGAGATGAGGATGGGCATCAAAACGTTCGTGCAGAAGCTTTCCGAGTACTTGGCCTCGAGCGTGGCATTGCTCGATGCTGTTGGTGAGTAGAAGATCAGCTCAGAGGCTCGACGAACATATAGAGAGCAGGACAGACAGCTTGTCCTCCTTCATGATCTTGAGAACCTCGATGCCCGCTCGGCAGGCTACGGCGTGAGACTGGAAGGTATAGCCGTTGTTGAAGGCCCCTGTGATAAATTTCATGAGAAGCAAAAAGGAGAGAGGGGTGATCAGCTATCCGTTCGCTGAGAAAGAGCGCGCGGCGAGAGAGAGGGAGGCGCCGAGAGCGCGGGGCATAAGATGAGACGTACCACTACCCTTGCGGATGCCATCGAGTACCTTCTGCGAAATCAGGACTGCCGAGATGGGAGCGTATCTGTTGAAAATTGAGGAAGAACGAAGCGAGGCCGAAGATCAGTTTTGCGAGAAACGGAGAACTCTCAACGAAACTCACCCTCCAGCCATTCCCTTCCCACATGTCTGAATATCGGGCTTGACTCCCTCCCACTCCCATGCATGCATCTTACCCGTCCGTCCAATGCCGCACATGATCTCGTCGAGGCAGAAGAGAGCGCCGTGTCGGTCGCAGACCTCGCGGATGGCCTTGAAGTAGCCTGGCACGGCAGTGGTGCATCCAGAGGTGGCTCCGACGATGGTCTCGGCGAAGAAGGCAGCGACAGTGCCGGGTCCGAGCTCTGGATCGAACGAGGGCGAGTGAGCTGAGGGTTCGCCGGCGATGCGCTGTTCGGTCTTGATTCCGAGCGAAGCTCACCTTGGAACTTGGCTTCCAATTCAGCGGCAAGACGAGATACATACTCTTCGTCCGACTCCTCGGCCGTCGAGTAGCGATACTTGTAGCACGGCGAGACGGAATGGAAGACGTCGGAGTGGAGGATGGGGAGGTAAGGCTTGCGCCGAGGGACATGACGAGCGAGAGCGAGAGCTCCAAGTGTGTTGCCGTGATAGCTCATCTCCCTTCCGATGAAGTTGACCTGCCACGGATGTTCAAGTCAGCGAAGCGTACGAAGGCCGAAGGCTCCGAACCTGCTCACTCGTTCGGGCTGGCCATTTTCGACCTGTAAGGCAGCGCGTTAGCCTGCCTCTTGCTCAAGATCGACTCGGCGTACATGATATTGACGAGCAAGCTTGATTGCCGACTCGGCAGCCTCAGAACCGCCCGAATTGAACAGAGCACGAGCGAAAACGGTCCCGTTCTCGGTGAGGAGGTTTGCCAGCTCTTCGGCGGGCTGAAGGAGAGCCAGGTCAGCTCCGAATCTCGAGTATGTATAGATGCGACTTGCCTGGTTGGCGAAAGCACCCGAATGCAGGTATCCAACCGTTCGGAGCTGAGCCGACATGGCTTCGACGACTCGCTCTTCACAGTGGCCTATCGAGACCACTGCAGCGCCTCCACAGCCGTCCAAGATCTTCCTGCCATCCTCGGTATAGCTGCAAGAGCTCGGGGTTAGCTATTGTCTCGAGCGGAGCCCAGCGAGGCGACGAACAGGTGGTTCCCTTTGGCGGAGGCGATAAAGAGCGGCTGATGGTCTACAGTCCGATGAAAGACATTACTCTGTACCGTTGACATGTCGTTGCTGTGGATGCAAAGACGAAGCTGTACGGCAAGAGCTCAAGAGTCAAGAGTCAAGCGCGTCGGTGCTCGATCCTCCACGCCCGTCGGCGGCCAAGGACCCCTGGGATCCCTGCCGGGGACGCCCTTTCCTCCTCCGTAACTCGCCCGCCGACTCTCGGCTGAATGGCAGCCTCGCTTCATCTGAGGACTCCGAAATGCCCGCCGTGCCGTAGCGCCCCGACTTGCCTCTATCCCCCAACAACGAGCGCCGCTCGCTCTTTCCCTCAACCTCGCCGTGAACGATGCCCATTTCGACCGCGCCCGAAGAGACTGCTATCGCTGTGGATGGGCTGGGGACTCTGAAAGGGTGGCATAATCCCGAGGATGGTACTTCACAGTCAGTCTCAAGCCTTTACACCTTCCAATCAGCCCAAACTGACCGCGTCGCGCTGCCGACAGGTACTTCTCGATTCCTTACGCCGATATTCGCGCTCGCTTCGCACACTCGACGCTGAAGACGAGTTGGAATGATCAAGTGCATGATGGACGCAAGCTCGGGTAAGTCCTGCAGCTCTTCGGCGATCTCTCGCTCTTGATTCGCGAGCTGACCTCTTTGACGAGAACAGAGCTCACTCGGCGCAGCCTGACAGGCCCTTCTACCCTTTCCCCATGCCTCCACGTCCCCATCTCGGCGAGGCGCGCATCGACGAGCTCGAATGCTGCACCCTTCACGTCACGGTCCCGGCCGGAACGACCGCCGAGAGCAAGCTCCCTGTCATTGTCTTCATCCACGGAGGAGGTTTCGTGTTCGGCACAGCCGACTACAGTATCTTGGATGGTCGTCCTCTGGCCAACAGGGTGAGTTTTGGCGCACTCGACGACGCCGACGCCCTTCGCTGACTTTCTCCTTTCGCAGTCCGTCGAGCTCGACATGCCCACCATCATCGTCACCATGAACTATCGTGTTGGCTTCTACGGCTTCCTCGCCTCGGAGGACATCAAGGCCGACAACGCTGCCTTCGGCGGAGGAAACGGCAACCAAGGTATCGTCGATCAGCAGAACGCGCTGCGGTGGATCAACCAGCACATCGCTTCCTTCGGGGGAGATCCCAGCCGTGTTCTCCTGACTGGGCAGTCCGCTGGCGCCAGTGAGTGAAATTGTCTTGTCTCGTAATGATCGCCGAGCACAAGCTGATCCTTCGCCTCCTGCGCAGTCTCGGTCGAGATGCAGATGCGAGGACCTCAAAAGGACCTCTTCTCCACCGCCATTCTTCAGAGCGGCACCGTCCCCGTCTGCGGCCTCTACACCGAGGAGGAATACCACGTCCTTTACATCAAGCTCGTCGAGGCCTGCGGCGTCGACGTCAACCTTCCTGCCGCCCAACGACTGGCAGCGCTTCGCGCCGTACCTCATGAGGTCCTCAGTCAGAACACCTACGAGGTCTTCCAGGCGCTTAACCTTCCCCAATTTGGGCCTTGCTTCGACGGCCATGTGCTCGGCGCTGGAGTTGAGATCCCTCGTCCCGGATGGTACAAGGACGGCAAGATTGCCGACACTGGCTACAAGGGTCGTGTTGTTCTCGGAGACTGTATGCGTGAGTCCTCTTGCCTTTTCTCCCCTCCTCCACTGCGCGGTGGCTCGGCTCGGCTGCTCGCTAGCTCGCCCACTAACGCTTTTGCTTCTGCGACACAGATGAGGGCATCATCTATGATCAAGCGTACCGTGACTACTCGCCTGAGCATGTGAGTAGGGTTCGATCCCTGCTCCAAGCTGTCGCTCACCTTCGCCTTATTCGCAGGTCATCTCGCTCGTCGAGAAGTACCTTCCCGCGGACCTTGCTGCCGACACCCTGCAGCACTACAACATCGTCACCTCCATCGCCCCTCGCGACCTCTACCTCGCAGTGGAGGCGCTCGTTACGGACGGCCTCTTCACCGCGCCACCATTCCTCCTCGCCGAGAACAACTCCGACGTCTTCGTGTATCACTGGGACCATCGCAGTCAGTTTGACAATCCCTGGGGAGGCTTTGCTCATCACTCACTTGACTACATGTGTACGTCTCGTCTCGCCGGCCTTCGTTTCGGCGGAGCATCGCTCACCTCGCTTTCCTTCTCACAGGGCTCTTCGGCGGCCTCAAGGCGATCCTCACGCCTGAGGAACAAGAGATGGCTCGCTCGCTTCAGCTCGACTGGATCACCTTCGCCAACGGCAAGGCGCCCTACCCCTCCTACTCGACGTCCAAGAACTGCCGAGTCTATGGCCCTCACTCGCGCGCGCACACCGAGGACGGCTCGACCTATCATGATCGTCCGACGGCTTGGTTCCAGCGAATCAAGAATGACTTGGACGCCTTTGATAAGCTCTGCACGGACCTGATTATGAGGCGGCCAGAGCTGATGAGTTTCGAGTACGGGCCGGGAACGAAGCATGCTAGGAAGGTCACCCAGGGTACCCCGATGGCGTTGTAGATGGGGCTCTGCTAGAT
The DNA here is from genome assembly GCA_003054985.1 of Leucosporidium scottii. Taxonomy (NCBI): domain Eukaryota; kingdom Fungi; phylum Basidiomycota; class Microbotryomycetes; order Leucosporidiales; family Leucosporidiaceae; genus Leucosporidium; species Leucosporidium scottii. The sequence continues at coordinate 13,475 of MWVB01000055.1, read as the reverse complement.
TGTATTGTACCTTCGCTTTCTTCCTCGTTCTTAGACAAAAGGGTTGAATCTTCGATTCTCCATTCGGCGAAGCTCGTCTTTTCTCTACGTCGCTTCACACTCATTTTTCGGCTCTACGCTCACACTGCTGTGCTCATTCTGTCGTCCTGTTTCGGCGACGAACCCCTTCTCGTTCGGCAACAGCTCGCAAATCTCGCCGCTCCAGACCGCTCGGTGCTCCCCCCCGGCCGAGCTTGAGGAGCTCTGCGGGGCTTCCTTGAGCTGCAGAACGGAAAAAAGCGCGATCGATCTACTTGACGCCGCCGTCGGGGCACTGTGGCCGCCGCCGACGCGCGGCAGAAGGAATTCGAAAGATGAGATCGCTCCCTTGAGCTCTATCGCTTCTTATCTTCCCGAGACTCTCGCTCGCAACGATGCTGCTCGCCAGTACTCTTCTTCTGTACGCAACTCTGGTGGGAGCCATCTCGCTCCCCGTCGTCGAGCAGCTCGTGCCCCGCGGCATCGCCTCATCTTCGCCTACCGTCGCCGTCAAGAATGGCACCTACGGCGGCGTGCATCTCTCGAGCCTTCAGCAAGACCTCTATCTGGGTATTCCCTTTGCTCAGCCCCCAACTGGATCCCTCGTAAGTCGCCGCTGCACCCCGCTTCGCTCGCTCGGCTGACCCGCCTTCTCCTCCACAGCGCTTCGCGCAGCCTCTCTCGCTCAACACGACATGGGATGGAGTCAAAAATGCTACCTCCTTTGGTTCTTCGTGCCTTCAGTCGGAGGATTGCCTCACCATCAACGTTGTCAAGCCCGCAGGAGCTTCGGCCCAGGACTTGCCCGTCCTGTTCTGGATTTTTGGAGGCGGATTTGCTGGGGGTTCGGCTGCAGATCCAGCTTTCAATGGATCCTACATCGTTCAGCGGTCGGTGAAGCTTGGCACGCCAATCATCTTCGTCTCGATCAAGTGAGTCTCTTTCGGCTTCGGCGCTTCTTCGCCCCAGGCTGACAGTCGCTCCACAGCCACCGTTATGGCGCTCTTGGACTTCTCGCTTCTCCTGAAGTGGAGGAGGGTGGTCTTCTCAATGCTGGAATGCTTGATCAGGTAGGCCGTGGCGCTCGAACGGCTTTTGTGTGTGCGCCGAGCTGAGCGTTCACCTTTTCCATCTCGCCTCTTCGCAGCGACTCGCGCTTCACTGGGTCCAAGAGAATATTGCTGCTTTTGGTGGATCTCCAAAGAAGGTTACTCTCTGGGGTCACAGGTGAGCTCCCCTTCCTCGCTCCAAATCTCGGCGCTCGGTGCTGACCCTCGTGCCGCTTTCAGCTCCGGAGGCTACAGCGTCCACGCCCAGGCGGCTGCTTACGGAGGGCGGGATGATGGTCTTTTCCGCGCTCTTATCATGGATTCTTCGATCATGGCCTTCCAGAACTGGACGGTCCAGTCGCAGACGACTGGGTACAAAATGAGTGAGTGCCGGTCTCCACGGGAGCTCGCCCCTCAGCTTGTCAAGGGCTGACTCGCGTTCACTTCTTCTACCACAGTACTCGCCAACACCAACTGCACTGCAGCAGCGGCTCCCATCGACTGCCTTCGCGCCGTCCCCATCGCCAACTTCCGCAACGCCTCCGCTGGTACTGGAGTCTACTACCCTGTTCCGGATGGCGACTTCATGCGCACCTCTATGATGAACTCTTACGAGAAGGGAGCCTTTGTCAAGGTCCCCACTATCATCGGAGGTGAGTTCCTCGGGGTTTGTACGCTCGGCGATGATTCTGACCTCCCTTTCATTGCAGCTACGTCGGATGATGGTACCAGTGGCTTCTTGGCGCCGACTGGACTCAATAACGATATCGACTTCGAGGCTGCCATGGTCTGTGAGTGGCTTTCCAGCCGTCCAGTCTGTCGCGACCGAAGTTGGCAATTCGTCGAGCTCATCTCTTTCGACCTTTACAGCCTCCTTCGAGCTCTTCGCGCTAACCCCGAAGGTCGATATCATCAAGAAGTACATGTCGGTCTACCCCAATGACCCTGCAGCAGGCGCCCCCTACAACACCGGCGACGGAGTTCTCCCCTCGGGCTCGCAGGACAAGAGGTAGGTCATTTAATGAATTGCGCGTTTGCAGAGCAGAGCTGATCGTGGTCAAACGATTTAGGAGCTTCGCAATCTTCACCGACATGGTCCACGGCGCCACCCGCTACGCCACTCGGCGCCGCGCGGCGTTCGCTTCTGCCTCGAAGGCGAAATCCTCCTCGCCCGTCTACTCCTACCGTTTCGCTCAGATTCCTCAGAACGGTACCATGACTTCGGGAGTCACTCATGGCTCGGAGCTCCCTTACATCTTTGGCATCCTCGACCGCAATGCGACCGAGTCGCCCCTCGGCAATCGTCCCGAGGATGAGCAGCTGTCGAGGGAGATGCAAGATCGGTGGATCAGCTTTGTAGTGAGCTCAGATCCAAATGCACAGAGCAAGGTTAAAGGTGCGCTCTTTCTTTTGAGTCGGGTGCTGGGTTTGGCTGACTATGAGCCCGCTTGCAGCCTCGCCGAAGGTCAGCTGGGAGGCCTACAGCAAGAAGGCCCGAAACCTCGTCTTCAAGAATAGTGGATTGCGCATGGAGAGCGATGATTATCGCGAGGAAGGTATCAACTTGTCCATTGCACTGGGACTCGGCCAGCTGGTGAGTCGTTTCGAGCTCGATAGTTCGGCCGACGACTGACGAGCTCCCGAGTAGTGATCTTTTTGGAGTTTGATCAGGACTTTGAGGCTGTCATAGGGTTTGAAGAATAGTAGCTTTGCCACAAGGGAGATCTCGAAACAACGAGCACTCGAGTTGGCTACGGAATGCGCGGGAGACCTGTTCGGCGAAGGCAGAACTCAGTCTCTGCGAGCTGTCTCGGGACGACTGAGAGGAAAGGCGTGCACGGTCTGAAATTAGGCGCCAAAATGGGAGAGGGTATCAGTGAGTTGGAGGAGACCAGAGCAGAGGAGTGGGGACGTAGAGAAAAGCGAGAGTTAAGGAGAGGTAAGAGGGGAGGAGAAGGAGAAGGAGCGAAGTGATCGCCGTGAGAGCAAGCAACCGAGGGGGTGGAGCATAAGGAACAGGGAAGGAGGAAAGCCGGTCTAGGTTAGAGCTACTGGATGTAGAGGGACAGGGATCTTTCGAGTGCACAATCCCCTCACGGTCGGTGGCAGGCCGAGAAGCCTTTGCCGAACCCCTCGCTCGCTCCTCAGCTCTTGTCTGCCTGACTTCCGATCAGCATGCACGTTCATCACCCTTCCTCAGCGGCTCTCGACGCCGCCGTTCCCTTCAATCCGTCGAGGATAGCGTAGAGGTGGAGAGCGATTCCGAGTTCGGCGATGGCATTCGCGCGCTCTGACCTTTGCCTAGCTCTCGCAGACCAATATCAAGTCGTGTATGGGTGATTACCAGAGTACTACGTTTTGTTATCTACATAAGACAGAGCTTGTACAGCTTTCAGTCCGATTGTCCATGCGAGCGAGCTCGACTAAAGCTTCCTCGTCTCCTCCTGAGCCTTCTGGGCGCCGTGCTCCGTCTTCTTCTCGACATATAGCAGAGCATCCTTGACGCCCGACTTGGCGTCGGCTCCCGCATCCTGAGCGCCCCGCTTGAGCTCCTCAGCCTTCCTGGCGGCGGCATCGGCAGCCTCATCCTTCTTCTGCGCTCCCCAGCCGAACCAGCTCGATCCCGTCTGCTTGACGTCCTCAACCTTCTCGCCGGCGTACTGCTGAGCATCGTGGGCTGCCCGCTTGGCCTTGGCGGCGGCCTCCTCAGCCGTCTCCTGGACGTATCCTCCTGCCTCCCGGGCCTTGCGCTCGAGGTACTGCTTCTCCCTCTCCGCCTCGGCTTGGATGCGAGCGGTGTAGTCGGCGGCAGACTCCTTGGTGGCGTCGTAGGTCGACTTGGCCGATGACTTGGCGGAGTCGAGAGTCGATTCGGCAGAGCGCTCGGCGGAACGGGCGGCGGACGAGACCTCGTTGGCGGCTTCGTCCTTCTTGGCGGATCCCCAATTGAGCCATCCCTTGCCCTGTCGTGTTGAAAATGATCGTCAGCAATTGCGCAATGAGAGAGGAGGCAAGCGAGCAGCTCACCTCGGACTTGACCTCCTCGGCCTTCTTGCTGGCGGCCGACTTGGCGCGCTCAATCTCGGCGGCGGCGGCGTCCTTGCCATCCTCAGCCTTCTTCTCGCCCCATGAGAGCCATGCCTTGCCCTGCAGACAAGTCAAAAGGTCAGCGAAACGATCTCGAAGAAGACGAAATGGCGACTCACCTCCTCCTTAATCTCACCGCCCTTCTTCTGCGCAAAGTACTTCTCCTCCTCGACCTTCCTCTTGGCCGCATCCGCCGCGCTCTCTCCCTTGCCAAACCATCCCTTGGCCTCCTCCTTCACGTCCTCGGCCTTGCCAATCGCCTTCTCGAGGTAAGGGTCGGCCTTTGATCCGGCGAGGTTGCGCTGCGAGATGGAGACGTCCTGAGCCTTCTCGGTGAGAGTACGACGGTCAGACTTCATGTCTTCGACCTTGCCCTTGACAACGTTGACGTCGTGGTTGAGCTGCTCCTTAGCAGCAGGTTGCGAAAGGACGTAGTAGGCGGCTCCACCGAGGGCGGCGACACCGAGGGCGATGCTGTAACATGGCAGAGCAGTCAGCAGCTGTTCTACGTTTGTATAACGCACTCGCGACATACGGGACAGCCGAGGATCCACCTGAAGGCTTGGGACCGCCGGAAGGGGGAGGGGGACCGGGAATGACGGTAGCGTGAGGGTGTGCTCCCGTGGGAATAGCATCGGGACGAGTAGTGTTGGTAGACTCGGCCTGCTGGGGAGGAGTCCCGGCCTGAGTAGCCCTCGTCGCGAGCGAACGGCGGGCGATGAGCTGCGAAAGCGCGAAAAAAGTGGGGGTTAGCTGCTGCTGTAGAGCAGAGAACAGCGAAAGAGGGGCTCACGTTGAGCTTAGTGGTGTTGCGGAGAGCTGACTGCATGTTGAAGAGTAACTTGAAGCGAAGTTTAGGAAGCAAAGGTCGTCAGCTCGAGCTTCGGTTGCTTTGACCTGGCTCGATGACGCTGTGCATTCGTTCCCTCTGAACGAACTCGTCACGTCCAGCGTGAAAAACAGGCTACAAAGCTTTCGATACAATTCGTCATAAGCAAGGGTAATCGAGTAGAAGACGTTGAATCGACCGAAAGGCCCCTCTCGCACGCTCGGTCGCCTCACTGCAGGACTGCGAGTAAACTACAGCAGCTGAAGGGAGTGGCGGCGCTTTCTCTCCTGCTCGACTGTCTGTCACAGGGCGTCGATTGAGCACTTGAGCATCGAACGAGTCTCGGAGCGAGTTCGGCGCTCACCATTCGCTCGTTCTCGGGCGAGGAGAGCGTGATGGAAAAGCGGTAAAACATGACAACACCAGGCAAGATCTAGATACTGAGGGGTACTACTAAACTACTGCTATGCTATAAACAATCGGTCCATGTCCATTCAAGCCCTTCCCGCCGCCTGGTAATCTCGCTCGAGGGTCGGTCCAGCGATGCGAAGGATGGTAGGGATGCCACCGCCGTTAGCTTCCCGCTCGAGGTAGCCGTCGACGTCGGGGAAGGATTGGCCGCCAAGTTGGGAGAGAATGGAGCGGAGGTGGAGCAGCTCGGATTGGAGCGTGAGGGCGTACTTCTGGAGCGAGTCGTTGTGCTGAGAGTATTCGACGGCTTCTGCTCGAGAAGAGGGGGGTCAGCGATGAGGGTGAAGAGGATAAGCAGAGAGAAGAGGACGAACGAGCCTCCAAGTTGCCCATCCGCTGCTTCTTCCTCTGCCTCGACTTGAGCGCCGCCAATCGATTCCTCTCGAGGTACTCCTCCCTCTCGACCCTCTCGTCCTCGGCCGTCTTGACATAGTTCTTGGGCTTCCTTCCCCTCTTGTGTGCATTTGTACCGGAAGGAGACTTCGGGTTGGCCGCCTTGCCCGCCGCCGAGGGTTGCTGAGCGAAGGAAGGATCGCCGAGACGGGGAGAAGGGCCGGCGGTGAGGGGGTTGGGTTGAGTGGGAGTGGAAGGGGAGTGATGGGGAAGGGGTCCAGGTGGAGGAGAGACGTAGTAGCCGTGAGGAGCTGATTGAGGCATGAACTGCTGAGGATGGGGGAGCTCGGGAAGCGACTGCTCTGCGAGGACGGGGCTGGCGTTGGCGGAATAGGTAGAGGGAGCGATGGGAGCGGGGATCATCGATGCAGGTTGATAATTGGAGGAAGGGACGTTGCTCGAGGGTGGGAAGCTCCAATTGGCGAGGGAAGACGAGGCGCTGTCGGGTCGCATGCCGTCGCCGCCCTGTCTTTGAGGTTGCAGATGAGGCAACGCTCCCTCGCTGGCGCGGCGATGCCACTGCTGGTCGCTCATGATGGGAGATTCCGAAGTGTAGGACATCTCGACGACCGAGCTACGCGCCGAGGGCGCTGATTGAGGGTTGAACTCTCCCCAAAGAGCTGGCGACGAAGCAGGGTGTTGCTGGGGCTGGCGACTCCACTGCGTGACGGGGGCAGGATAGGCGGAGGCGTGCTGGTAATGAGGTTGCTGATAGTAGTCGTACGCTGCTGAGGAGGTGTCAAGAGCGAAGGGATTAGCCCTCGAGAACGACGAGGAGAAGAGAGGCAACAAGAACTCACGCCCAGCAACCGAGGTGCGTGCGAATTGAGCGGCCATGGGTGCGGGGTTGAGTGATGTACAAGTGCACGGGTCTTGTACTGACGTGGTAGCTAAGGAGCTAGCGTAGTCGGCAGAGGGAAGGCGCAGAGGGGACGAAACGTCAAGAGAAGAGCAGCGGGCGCCCTTTCACGCCTGCTCCCCCAAATGACGACCGACCGGCATTTGGTGGCGCCATGACGTCCAGGTTAAATTGATAGCGCTCCCTGAATTCTGTACCCCAGTCGGAGGTCAGCAGCCGAGGTCGGGGACAAGCTCAAGAGCAGGGTACCTCGGCGCCGGGCTCGGGAGAGAGGGAGCGAGCGAGCGAAAGAAGCAGGAGAGAAGCTGCTCGTAAATGTCTCAAGTGGACTGTTGGCTGCAGCGCGCGGCTGGGAGCTGTATGAAAGTCAGCGAGCGACTTTTGTGTGGCCAGAGACGCTCACCTTGTCCGATTCGAGCCACCCTTCTGCGACGGCCCAGGAGACGAGGCAAGTGGGAGCAGATCTGCAGAACCGAGGGGCAAGAAGATATCCCCCGCACCCAACGTTCTGTAGGACGGCACAGGCAGACAAGCAGAGCAAAGAGAGCAAGAAGCAAGACGTGGAAGGAAGTCAACCTTGGACTTGGCCGTTCGCGAGCTCGACCCCTCTCGATCCTCTCATCTGACGCTCCGGAGGGAGTCTCGCCCTTCTGCTTTCGATTAAATCGCCGCGTCTGCCCACCGCTGTATCGCAGCAAGCCTCTTATCAGCCAGCATACACCTCTCCACGGCTACAGGATCCAAACGCTTGCATCTCGACTGGCTCTCGCCAACGCCCCGAGAGATGGACCCGTCCGTTCAGCTTTCAGCGTCGCCGCCCAGCTTGTTCAGTCCAGCAGGGCTCCCCCTGAGCTCGACGAGCAGCAGTAGCTTTACAGCTTCATTAGCACCCACTCCACCACCTCTTGCCCCCGCTGCTTTGGCCGTCGCCAGCGCCGGAACAGCGCCCAAGCGACCGCCCCTGGAGAAGGGCATGTCGGCTGACAAGGTGAGCTGCAGCTCGGGAACGTTGTGCAGGCGTGGTAGGCTGATTCTGGCCTTCTTCTGCAGAGTTGTAAAGCTTGCAGGTGAGTCGAATCATTCCGCCCCGAGATCTCCGCTTGCTGATCTGCTTCGACTCGACAGAACGCGCAAGGTCAAGGTGAGGTCGACGCGTTCGCGCTTCTATCGAGCTGCATGCTAATCTATTGTGCATCTCAGTGCGATCGCTGCTGGCCGAAATGCGCTCGCTGCAGGGAGAAGCACCTCGAGTGCACCTACGGAGCTCTCGTCCCAGGTTGGTCCGCTGACCTTCGCGCCTCTGTACCCGATTGGCTGACTTTCTCCGACGCATCTAGTCGAATTCATCAAGAGCCTCTCAGACGATACTGCTCGTGTAACTCAACTAGAAGCTCGCATCGGTGAGTCGGAGCTCACGACTTCCCCGCGATTGCTCGCTTTAGGGGATCAGCAATCGAAGAGCCGCTCTCGCTAACCACTCCGACACATTGACACAGCTTCCCTGGAGACCGAGCTCGCCTCGCAAAACTTCTTCCTCCCAGCAGCAGAAGCACTCCCCACCTCCCTCGGAGCGGCCTTCTCGGCGGGCGCCACTTGCCCCGAAGAGGCGACTCGATGGATGGACAGCGTCGAGGAGGAGCAAGAGAGGTTAGAGAAGATGGAGAGTAAGATGTTGGCTAATGGCGAGGTGGTCAAGGTGGGAGGAAGCTATGTGGGGAGGTTGAGCTTGCTGGCGAGGAGGGCCAAGCCGTCGTTGAGGAGATCGTTCAGTCTGCATCTGTTGGAGGGTGAGTCGGGGTGTTGATACGCTTGTGTTCGACCGCTCATCTCTGCTTCATTCACAGCCTTTTTCAACTCGTGCTGTTCCAAGCTTCCCGTCTTCAGGCCGTGGGAGGCCCGAGTACCCTCGATGGTGCAGTATATCGACGAGCTTGACCCTCCAACACGAGTGAGCTATCTATCTCCTTTTCGTGTTGACTCTCGCTAACCCCTCTCAACTCTACAGGTCGCCGTCGCCGCCTTCTGCGCCATGGGAGCTCGGTCGACTCCTCATTCGGTCAGTTCTCGCGTCAATTCGAGACCTCGCACCCGAAGCTGACGCCTCCCGCATCTCTAGGCTCTCCTCGGTATCTCCGCCGCCGCCTCAGTCGACCCCTGCTCCGTAGGGCTCTCCGGCGTTCGACGAAATCAAGCCTGTCGCGCCCTCGAAGCCGAGGCGATTGAGCTGTACGAGAGGCTCGAGGTGGGACATGATTTCAGTGTCAAGAGCTTTGAGGCTTCGATTGCGATGATGCAGATGTTTATTCGTGAGTCCTGTCCTTCGCACGCTTTCGGAAGCTCGCTGACCTCGCTTCGCAGACACCGAGCTCATCCCGCGAAGGAGTCGGTCGATGGTCCGAACGGCTTACGGGCAGTTCAAGGACCTGCAGGACTCGTTTTACGAGGACAGCGAGCGCGAGGACCTCGTCAAACGATTAGGCCTGCCTCTAGTGGTGAGCTTCTTCGCCTGTCCTCCTCGTTTCCTCGCTCACCTCTCCCCTTCGCAACAGCACGGCGACGCCATCACCTCAGCCTACGCCCGTCGAGCACCTTCCATCACCGAGTCGGACCTCAAGATGCACTTCAAGGGTCTCGTACTCCCCAACTTTGCCATGGACGATCTCGCAACGGGGATCGCTCAGTTCATTCGTTCGGGCGAGGAGCCGAATCATATGCAGCTCTCGGCAGCTAGTATGGTCATCCTCCGCTGGCTCGTCACTTGCCAGCGAGAGGTAGCTCGCATGTCCTGCAGTACGTCGTCCCTCTCCCTCCCTCGCCTTCGCCTTCGCCGAGCTCACCTGCCCCCTCCTCTGACTCGTAGACCGCGCCTCCCAACAAGCCCTCGCCCCCTCCGACATCGTCACACTCTGGTCCGCCCTCGACCAAGTTCACCAATCTATCCAGAACTTACAACACTACCTAATCCACCTGGACCGCCTCCCGCCGGGCTGCGAAGCCGATGGAACCGCTCATCTGCATTTGAGGTTCATTACGAGGATGGATCGGGAGGTGGATAATGTTACGTGGTTGATGCATAGCTTGATTGTGGAGAGGAGGGAGGGTTGTCATGGTTTGAGGGATGAGATTGGTGTCGAGTGGGCGCAGGAGAGTGAGAGGAGGGTGAGGAAAGGGTTGAAGTTGGCAGCGTGAGTTCCCTTGCGTCTCGCTCTTTCAAGCTCTGTTGACCTATGCTGACCAGCCGTCTACCCTCTGCAGCTTTTACTTCGAGGTTCGTTTCCTCCCTGGGCTTCGGCGACGTTCAGCTCGCTGACCTCCTCCCCCCCCTCCCAGCTCTACTCGGTGTCTCTCGATCCAAACCAAACCTATTTTCTCGCCTGGCAACTTGAGCTCATCCCCAGCTGGACCCTCCTCGCTGTGCAGCGCTATGGCGAGGTTGGCGGGCCAGCGACTCGCGATGTCGAGCTGACCGAGACCGAGCTGGACTGGTGCGTCCCTGGCCTTCTTTCATTTGACCTCCGTTATCCCGATAGCCGACTGACCCGCTTTTGAACCATCTACAGGCTCGAGAAAGGTCTCGGCGTCGCCACCTTCTACCACCCCGTCGCCGAGCGCCGACTTATCGAGATCCTTTCCATGCGCCGCGCTGCTCGGGAGGACAGTGCGTTGCTCTCTTTTTCGACCTCTTTCTTCTCCCCGTACTGACCTCTCTTCTCGCTCACAGGTCTCCCCTCCCGCGCCACCTTCGACCGACCAAAGCTCGCTTTCCCCGACGCCATGAAGCACGCTATTCGGAGTTCGGTACCCGCTTGGGGGTGATTATGTTTGTTCAGATAGTGTTCTGTTGTTCATTCCTTCTCGCTGTATTTCGGTCAATCTTACGGTTAGAAGGGGTTCGGTCGAAGGGAGGAAGGTGTACTTTGGAACGAGTTGCAGTGGCAGCTTGTAGGGATGTATGAACTCATGTTGATCCGTATTGACTTTCCACGCCGAGCTGTAAGGCATCAGAGAAGCGATAGCATCATCCTGCTCGAAAGCGCGTCATCCGGGCGAGGAGTCGAACTCTCCCTCTTATCAGGTCGATTTTCGCTCTTTTGCTCCTTCTCTTCCTACATCTACCTTCTCTGACATCTCAACTCATAATGTAAGCGTCCTCTGGGACCCTGCAACTGCTCTGAGATTCCCCCAAGCTGAATCTCGGCGCTTCCCTTTTCCTCACAGGTCCGCCGCCACTTCAGCTTCCACTCACGCCGGAATGTCCTCCAAGATCTCGCACACAGCTCAGAACATCTCTCACTCGGTGCAAGAGCTCGGTTTGGCGAGCTCCAAGCAGAATAACAAGGTGAGGCGTCCTCTTTCTCGTCGGCGGCGGCTCGCCAGTGGCTGACCCTTCGCCGAGTCGAGCAGGAGAAGGCTAAAGGGCACACGGGACTCGGCTGGGGTGGCCGCGTCAAGGCTGGAGTCAAGGCGATGAAGGATAGCGTCTCTGAGTCTAGCCAGTGAGTACTGTCTTCGAGGTGAAGAGCTCAGCACCTGACTCTCGCTCTCTCCTTCGCAGTCACAGCGCCGCTCAAGGTCATCACACGGTTGCCAAGCACTGAAGAAATACCGAATGAAGTGTATAACAGATAACTCCTCCTCCAAATCAGTGCCCCTCCATAATCTACAGACAATCTAAGCCGAGATTCCATCGTTCGTGACCTCGCCCGAACTGGCTGAGAAGGATGAGAGAGAGCGAGCCTTGTGCACCGTGCCGCCCAAGCTGAGGTAGGAAGGCGAGCGAAGCTTGAGACGATCCTGTGGCGAGACTCTGAGGGAGAGGACGACCGAGGGCCCGCCTTGCGCACCGCCGGGGCTGAAGGAGGTGATGTAGTCGCGGAAAAAGAGAGCCCAGCTCGCCTTCGTAGGGGGATGGTGGCCTGTAGAAATGTGATCAGTAAGATGAAAGGCTCGGGAGTCGACGCCGAGCTCACCTCCGTCATGGAACTCGATGCGAGGGTTATGGCACGCGACGATGAGCGACTCGCTTTCGTCTGCGAAGGAAGCGGAGGGTAGGAAGGTCAGCGGAAAAATGAGAGGTGATGTACAGCTAAACTCACGATCAGCTACTACGGCATCACCTGTTCGAGGGTCATCGGTCAGCTCGTCTCCGCTAACACCGAACGAATGAGCCCACCTCGGCCGAGTACATGGAGCGAAGGAGTCTGAATCCCGCTCACGGCGCGAATCCTGGGGTCTTTGGGGAAGAATCCGCTGTTGAAGATAGCGAACTTGAATGGTGGAGGTGGCCAAGGGTAGCCTTCCCGTGCTGGGGCAGCGAAAATGGGATGGCGATGAGGGCCTTCGAGCAGGCCTACGATGAGGGAGGCGGTTGCCGCGCCTTGCGAGAAGCCCCAAATGGCGTCAAAGGGACCTTGAGTCTCCAGGATTGTTCTCAAACGAGTGACCGAAGCATCGAGACCCTCGCAATCGTAGAATCCCGTCTCTGCGGATCAGCAAGTCAGCGCCGAAGTCGACGAAGAGGGATCCAGACGTACTGGGATCGCTGAACCACCAGGCGCGAGGAGCGTACTTGGGATCTTGAGTACTCGACTCATCATCTGTAGTGCAAGTGATCTCGAAGGGCTTGTTGAACGTCGGCACGAGGATCTGGTGGGTCTGCACGAGTGCGCAGAGTCAGCGAACGAGAAAGGTCATAGGCTGGTCACACGAGCACCTACAGGATCCACAAATACTGAGAGCCGTAGTAATTGTCAGCCTCGGTCTTGTTTTGCGCGCCATTCAAGGCTTCGCCCTTGCCCTCGGCCGTGTGCGTCGCAGCTGCTCGAGAGACGGGCGCGCTCGTCGCTGCAGGACTCACCAAACTCGGCCACATCCTCCAACGACTCGCAGAAAGTCTTGAGTTTGCCTCTGTACGCGAGAAGAGCGTTTGTCAGCGCCATCGCAGCTACAACCAGCTCTCGCGCTGTGCGAAGCGAGACGCACTCCTGAGGAGCAGCGGTAGACATACGAGAATAGGGAGGCGTTCTGCGCCACACCAGGGAGCACAAGAATCCTAGTACGTTCCATCTGGTCCATTTTGGCGGCGGCGGCGAAGTGTCTGGTAGGAGAACAAGAGGGAATCTGTCGTCCCGAACGGGACAACGTGCTTTCGGCGCTCCTTTGGAGATGTCGTCTTCCCCACCCTCGGAGGCGGTCTGTGCGGAATGAGTGAATGCTTTTTTGGGCGGGAAATGGGCGGATTCCGACCAGGAGAGAACGGAGCAGCGAGGCTCGGCGATGAGCGCGGTGCGAAGTTGAAAGACAGCGCGCGACGAGGGAGGGGATTGTGAGGGTTGCAGATGATGTTTCAGTGGCGCATTAGAGTTGGTTTTTGCAGCTCATTTGATCAACGCTGCGTCAACCTGGCCGTGCTGTCTTGCCCGGCAGTACAGCTGACTGAGCGCCGAATTCATCGCCGAGCAGGTTCCGAGGGAGCGAAACTGCCTTCTGGAGCAGCTGTGAGCAGTTCAGGTGGATTATAACGGCTGTGAAATTCAGTATGAAGCTCTGCAGCACGTCAGATTGGACTCTGCATGGCTCCCACCAGCGAGGGGGACGAGCGCCGTTTGACTTCAAACCGGGTTCAAGCCGTTCTGCTACTCAGATCAATGTGCAAAGGTGGTACACAAGCCTCGTGGAAGGTCCATACAACACCGTACTACTCTGTTCAGCTGCACGGCGACCTCCCAAACCACTGATCCGAGCCGAACCACACGCCGAGTCCCCCTGA
>MWVB01000054.1:127460-162681 GCA_003054985.1 Leucosporidium scottii | reverse complement strand
TTTTTCTTAACCGCTGGGTCAAAACTGCCAAATGCCGATTAGCTTTTAATTCGCATTAGATTCTCATTAGCTTTCAAGTTGAAATGCCCCCGCCTCCTCGAACGAAGCGTGAAGTCGCTGCTCTGCACCCCACCATGACCTCCTTTCGTCCTTGCCCCGAGAAATGCACCTTTCCCTCGAAGAAGGGATGTTCAAATGAGCAGGACCGCTTTGACTACAGCAAATGGAAATGGAAACCGGTGCGTATAACACTACAACAAGCGAACGACGCGCCTCACGCCCTCTCTCTCTAGGCTTGCTCGGGCCACAGGCGGACTCGACGAGAAGCCGTAGAGCTCGAAGGCCGAGAGTACGAGTACATCTGCTATGGCGAAGGCGAAGAGCCTGATGAGCTACACGTTGACAAGAATATCGCCTTCGACGCCGAAGTGAGTCGCGTCTCCCTCCTTCAAGCTTAGCGCGCCGAATCTCACCTCTTGCGCCACAGAGCGCCTTGGAGAAGAGCTCGACACGGGAGGAACTCGAGCGTTCCCTCAAAGCGTACGCGGAGGAGTTGCGCGACGAGCTGTGGGAAGCCACTGCCTGGCGTTTCAAGTGCGCCGAACCTTCGCCGAGCCCGTTCTCCTCGCTTTGAGCTGACTTTGGTCGTCCTGCAGCAACGGAAAGTGGACCTGGAGGACATATGGTGCTAGTCAAGAGTTCTACTGCTCTCAGGACCTGAACAACCAACGACGACGCGACGGCCGAGCCCGAAAGAGGGTCACCGACAAGAAGAGGGACGGCCATCGCTCGCAGAAGTTTGCCTGCCGAGGTTCCTTCACCGTCGCCTTCCATCTCAATTCTCAATACACCAACATCCGTCTCAACCACCACTGCAGTCACCACGACTACCGAGGCTACCCCCTCCAGGCGCCGGCTCTGGAGAGGATCCGCCAGCTTTGGGAGGATCAGACAGGCGTAGAGCCTTCCGCCGCCTCCTCCATCCACGCCAAGCTCATGAGCGAGGACTTTTCGCTCGATATCACCACCGAGCAAGTCCGACACGAGCTCGGTAAGCTCAAGGCGCTCAAATTCGGCGCTCGGCCCAAGGATGAGACGGCAATGGAGGAGGCGCAGAGGCTTCTTATGCAGGTAGAGGGGTTGGAGGAAATATATTTGAGCGAGGAGGATTCCTGGAACGACTATTGGGAGGTGGTGGCGGTGGCGGTCACCGTGCCCGAGGGAGAGAAGCTCCGAGAGGCAGCAATTGAGATAGCGGTGGACGGAACCCGTGAGAGCTGTTCCCTGTAGCTCTCAAGCGTTGGTACTGATCCTAACTCAACACTTCTCTGTATTGAAGACGGCAAGATCAAGGGTTGGGAGCTCCTCGGCGTCCTTGCCGAAGACGACGGCAGCGCGTACCCCATCAGCTACCTCGCACTTCGCCCCTCGCCCAACCGCGTCAAGCTCTGGGAGGGAAAGGCGAAGCCGCCGAAGGAGTACCTCGCCTTCAAGAACACCCGCTTCGACGTCATGCGCTGTTGGTTCGGCGCTCTCAAGAACTTGGGCCTCAAGCCGAAGTTCTCGCACCTCGACAAGGACTTCTCCGAAATCTCGGCAGTACAGATGGTATGGCCCCAGACTTCGGTTCAGATCTGCCTCTGGCACATGAAGAAGGCCGTGGACCGTCGCCTAGCTCGGCCGAAGAACGAGAAGCGGACGCCTTACTACGCTCTCGACGCTCAAATGGTCATTCCTCACCTTCGCCTCGACTTTGTACCGGCTAGCGGCGCCTTTGATTACACCGCCCGACACTCCAACTACGTTATTCGCTCCAACTTTGCCGCCTACCGCTCCCTCGGCCCCTCCTCCGTACCCTTTCCTCCCTCTTCCTCGGCGTTTCCGCCTCCTCATCCAACCACTGGCCCTCGTCCTCCACCCAACTTCACCACCCAAATCCCACCTCTCTCATCCAAACCTCCTGCGATCCATCTCTCTGGCGTCTACACCGACGGGGACCCCTCCTCGGCGCCGACGGGGTCGGGTGGGCCTTTGACGAGAGAGGGCGGCAGTGCAGGGTACGCCAGGAAGGAGCTCGATGATAGTGTGATTTTGGAAGACTGGGATGAGGAGCTGAGGGAGTGGGGAGAGCAAGAAGAGGGGGAGGAAGCGGCGGGAGAAGAAGGGGATGGATGGGACTTTCCAATGACGGCGACGGAGGAGCGAGCGGCCAAGGAGGCAGCAGCGAGAAAGACTGCAAAGTTGAAGGAATCGGTCAGTCATGAGCTACATTGATGAGCGAAGCTGACTCCTCCGCTCCTCCCCCTGACAGTCCTCGGTCATCTGCCCCCAAGCCATCCGCGGCAGGATAGTGACCCTCATGCAGATCCATACTGCACAACATCCTCTTATACCCTTCCCTCTCAACGGCTACCTCACCGCCAACGCCATCTACTTACGTGCAGCGGCCGAAATGTACGACTTCTGCGAGGCCGAGGATCTAGCGGAGGCGTGGGCGTACTTGTGGGAACATTGGTACCGACCCGCGCGGTGGATCCTATGGGCGAGATCGAGTTGTGCCGAGATTTCGTTTTGGAGGACGACGATGGGGATTGAGCGGCACTGGAGGCTGATCAAGGCCGAGCTGAAGGGCCAGCTGATCTCGGTGGGAGGAGCGATGGTACATCTTGCGAAGAAGACTGTACCGGGGTAAGCGAGATTGATCAGACTGTGCTTGTGAGAAGATCGCGCTGATGAGCAACTCACTTTAACAGTCTGTACGCCAAGCTTCGTCGAACTCGGCTCGGCACCTCTCGACAGGATTGGCGCCTCGGGCAGCCGCGCTGGCGACAAGAGTTTAAGGCGCTGTACGACCGAGTATGGGAGGACGAGGAAAAAGCGAAGAAGGCGGTGAGGAAGCAAAGAGGTCAGCCCGAGCTCGAGGAAGATGAGGAGGTGGAAGCGAGCGAGGCCGAGTCCGAGAGCTCGGTAGCTTCGGAGGACATCGACTTGGATCCGCCTCCGAAGAAGTTGTCAAAAGCGCCGCAGAGTCGACCACCTCGCCCGACTAGATCCCTCACTCCCACCCTCTCCCTCGCCGAGATCGCCAGGCTCGACCAACAACCCCTCGATGTACCCTCCCTCCGCGCTTCTCACCTCGCCCGAACCCTCCTCGACCTTTCCATCGAACCCACATCGACCCTCGACCCTTCACTCTCCACCTATGACGCCATCACCGCCGCCGAAGCCAACCTCCCTGAGCCGAAGGAGCTCACCTACGGTACCGACCCTGCCCAAGGAGTTTGCACCTGCAAATCCTTCCTCCTCTCTCGCTTCCTCATCTGTAAACACCTCATCCGCCTGCATACTCGCCACTCCCGTCCTCCGCTCTACTTCAAGGTCGTCAAGTGTCAGCGCCGAGGTCGTCGCTACGTCGTCCCGCCGTCGGCAATCGAGGTAGAGCGCTTACTCAAAGGGAACCGCTCTCTCCTCAACAACAGCGCCACCGTCCAGCAGCTCCGAGATGGTGTGGCCGATCTTGAAGCGGTCGACGGGGCGGGAGCCGAGCTCCAAGAGCCGGCGGTCGAAGCTCGTCGTTGGCGCGGCGAGGGCGTGGAGGGAGGGGGCGGTGGAGGAAGTGCTGGAAGATTAGTGGCTGGTCGAGTAGTAGTGCATGAGGAGGGGGAGGGTCGGAGAGCACCTGCAGAGGGAGCAGTCGGTCAGCGCTGTTCCTCGATCACCGGCGTGCTCCACGATACTCACCGTTTCTCTCACCACAGGTCAGCCCTCAAGCTCAACGTTCGTCTCGCCATCCGACCCCACCACCTCCGACAACGAAGAGCAGTATCAGCAGCGCGACGAGCAGCGACGGCGCCTCCTCAAGAGGTTCCGACGGCGCATGGAGAGGTTGTGCCGAGTTGAGCGACAGTTGGAGCATGCGGACGATCTACGGGGGTATGAGGCGTTCGATAGGCGACTGGGGAAGGCAGTGGATCCTGTTTTCAAGTCGATGGGTGAGGTGAAAGGAGGAGCCGACGCTGAAGCTCGCAGCAGTAAGGGACGTCTGGGGGGAGCTGGGGCGCATAAGACCAAGAAACAGAAGCTGGAGAGTGGCCTAGAGCTGCTGAGCTGGGTCGATAGCAGCAGTGACGAAGATGAGGTAGAAAGGAAGAGGCGAGGGACTTAGAAACGTCAGAGGTCGATCGCTCAAATTCAATTTCGATTTGTATTCTTTTTACATTAGCGAGCCATTAAGCCAGTTTTCTAATCGAATTCCAGCTCGACCGTTTTGACCCAGCGGTTAAGCGCTAGTGTCGAAGACCGAATCGCTTTCCTTCCGCCTTCCCCTCGAATCAGCTTCGTTCTTCGTGACTCGCTGTGGATTGAGCTACAGGAGTAGCATGGCGAGGTGAGTAAAGCCGCGCTATCCGCCGTAAGACCACAGCTCATCCAAACCACGCACTTAGCGACCCGCTCTCTGACCCGCTATCGGGCTTCGCTTCGACTTCGCCAGAGCTCAAGCCTACTCTCAGTCACTCAAACTCTTCGTGGGCTCAGCCCCGACAGGACCTCTTCGCTCAGCCCTTCGAATCCGACATGTGGGCGAGGGACGAGCGCGCAGAGGGCGAGGAGCAGCCTCCAGCTTCCGAGCCAGCAGAGGCAGTGGCAAAGGAATCAAGGGAACAGGTTGAAGCTGAGCAGGAGCATGAGGAGCGGGAGGAAACGCCCTTGACCTATCCAGAGCCTACCGCTGCAGCACCGCGCTCGAGCACGCTGAAGCTCAACGCCGAGGCCCAGCCCTTCACCTTCCCCTACGCCTCGCCGACAGCACCTATTACCATGCCACGGACAGCCTCTTCCCTTTCGCGCGAGCGCTCGCCCTCGACGTCGGGCCTCAGAGATGGTCAGGAAGGCAGCCTCGGACATCCCCTCCAATACGGCACTTCCGTCACCCCTCGCGACGCTTCACCTTTCGCCCACTTCACCACTTCCGAAGCTCCCTCATCTCCCGACCTCTCGAGCACTCCTTCAGCCAAGACCCATCACCATCGGCTTTCGCGGTCGGGCGAGACGAATACGGCAACGGGCAGCGTTGGGGCCAACGGCTACGACCCAGGCGTGCTCAAATCGCTCATCACCGATGCTTGCATCACGGGCGACCTGTATCGGCTGCAGGCGCTGCTCAGCGGAGGCGATGGCAGTGACGAGGCTCCATCGGTCTTCACACTAGCCAATCGCACTCTCACCTCGAGTGGATTGACACCACTACATCTCGCTGCTGGTCGAGGACATGTCGAAGTGAGCTTCAGTCCTTTGTCCGTACCGTCAACACTCCCTCACCTGTTCGATTCGCAGGTCGTCGAGTGGCTCGCCGAGAAGGCCGGCGCGATGACCGAGCTGGAGGACAGCGAGGGCGAGGTGAGCCGAGTCAAGTTATCACCAACAAGCCATGGTATCTAACGCATCTCCTTCAGACTCCTTTACACAAGGCTTCCCACCGAGGACATCTCAACGTCTGCCGCTTCCTCGTCGAGGCGGGCGTCGCGGTCGATGTCGCTGATGGAGACGGCTGGACGGTGAGCTCGACCGCCCCTCCGTTTAAAGAGCTTCACTGACGGAGTCTGCTGGTACAGCCACTTCACAACGCTGCTTCTCGAGGCTGGCTCGACATCGCTCGTCTGCTCGTAGAGGCCGGCGCTCAAGTCGACCTGCGCTCCAAGCACGGTTACACGGCTCTCAGTAAGGAAGAGGGCACGAATTGGAATCCCAAGCGGAAGCTGAACATGCTTCCTTCACAGTGAACGGCGCCTCGAAGGGTCAGCTTCCCATCGTTCACTACCTCACCAAACGCGGCGCCGACCCTCTCCTCCGCAACGCATGGGGCGAGACGGCCTACGACCTCGCCGCTGCCGTCTTTGAGGTCAACATTTGCACCGTGCTCGCACAGTACGAAGCGTCCGTCTGGACCAGCACGACGCCCGAAGGCACTCCTCGCCCTCCCTACAATCCTCTCCTTCTCCACTCTACCCACCCTGTCGTCCTCCACGAGAACGCTCGCCTCGCTCGTCCAACCCTAAAGAAGCTCTCTTCCCTCGGAACCCTCGCCGCCGGCCAAGCCCCTCGGTGGAGCTCGAAAGCTCTGAGCCGTAATGACGGCCGCACCGCCCTCACCATGCCCGCCATTCCGGGACTTCAGAACGACGACTCTTCCAATCTTCCTGTCTACCGAAGCGAGATCGGGCTACCCATCGTTGGCAAAGAGTCGGAGCTTATGCTTCCCGAGCTTCGCGAGGTTCGCAGCGCTGGACGGCCTGGGCGGGGACGAGGCAAGAGCGGCTCGGTCGCCGAGGGAAAGCGTCCTCAAACCACCTCGCGTCGTTCGAGCGCCACCTCGTCTCTTACCGCCGTCCTCGCTTCGAGCTCAGGCGACTCGACCCCCCTCGCTAGCCCCGGCGAGCCGTCGAACTCCACCCTGGCAGCTCACGGCGAGGCGGCATGGTTCTGGCTCTCCGACTGGAGCGTCGATCTCACCGACCCTGCCTCCTCCCCCGTCGACGGATGGTCCTACGCAACGTCCTTCGATGCGCCCGCCGAGGAGTGGTCGTCCGAGCCTCCAGCGGACCTCCAGAGGATACTCGAGGGCGATAGCGGGATGAGTCTCGGAGGGCAGAAGTGGGTGAGAAGGAGGCGATGGGTCAGGGTCATGCGGCGCCGACTGGATATCCCGAGCTGGGGTTTCGGCGAGACGCAGGAAGGCGACGAGGTCGTCGACGCCAACACCTCCGGACCAACGGACGCTCTTCAGTCCCCAGCAGCAGCTCTCGCGACGGAAGACTATCGCGCCCGCGCTCAATTCCTTGCCGGAATCCACCTCCCCGCCGCTTCGACCTCGGATCGCGCCAGTATTCGCTCGGGCAAGACGGTGCTCGCGGAGGGGGAGGAGGAGCCTGAGATCGACCGAGCTGAGCTGAGGAAGGCGGCGGCGAGGCTGGAACGGGCAGCGGACGAGTTGAGGGCGGGCATCTTGAACGATGAGAATGCCGAGACGCGGAGGAAGGCCGAGGGAGAGCTCGAAGCTTTCCTTCATCAGCTCGCTCTCATGCGCACCGAGCTCGGACCCGAAGATGAGGAGGATGGTGAGTTTTCCCTCTCTCGTCGGCTGCCTCAAACCTCAAACTCACCTCGTCACGCTCACAGACTCGGACGACGAGTTCATCTACTCTGGCCGCGACGCCGACCCAGACGACGATGACGCTCGCTCTGTTTTCACTACCATCACCAACCGCCCCGCCAGTATCACCTCTCGTCAATCATCGCGCTCCGTCAGCGGCGGCTCGACCTCAGACTACTTCTCCCAGCCGACCGCTCCCGCCGCCTCAACCTACCCCGACCTCACCCCACAACTGTCCCAGGCGCCCGACTTCCGCGTCCCGACTCACGAGACTTCGCAACACCATCACAGTCGAGCTGTCAAGGTCGGCGGTAGCTCCCCCAGCTCGTCGAGGCCGGCTGCAGCGGCCGTCTGGGAGCCCGACGAGCTCGCCAACGAGTGTCGTCGGTGCCAGCGCAAGTTCACCTTTTTCGTTAGAAAACATCACTGCCGTCGGCACGTCTTTCGCTGCTCCCTCCTTCCTTCTCGGCCGAAGAGCTGACCTTCCCTCACTCCTCAGCTGCGGCCAGATCGTCTGCAACTCCTGCTCGACCCACATGCACCGACTCGACTCTTCCATCGTCGTACATGAGCCCGGCACCTACCCCATCGAAGATCCCTGGGACTCGATCCGCTACCGGACCTGCGACACCTGCCACGCCGCCCTCTCTCTCCCCGCTGGCCTCGGTACCTCCTCCGCCTCGACACCAGGAGGAGGAGCTTCGGTTCTCACCCCTGGAGCCTTCTTCCCCTCGTCGCCGAGTCTGGGAAGCGCCAGCCCGAGCGAGGCGGGCGCATCGGACGTGAGCGATTTGACCGAGTGCCCGGTTTGCGGTACTCATCTCGGCGGGCTCGGAGGGAGGGAAGAGCAGGAGGAGCATGTCAAGGATTGTTTGGAGACGGGAGGTGGATCGATCGTACAGGGTGGGAGGTATCTCGTCTTCAAGCTGCCGCCTGGTCCTCTCGGTGAGCTTCTTTACCCTTTCTCCTCTCGGTGAACGCCCGAACTGACAAGTCCCTCTTCTTCCTCATCAACAGTATCGGAGGAGTGCCGCATCTGCTTCGAGGAGTTTGTGGTCAACGACAAGCTCGCTCGTCTCCCATGCCTTTGCTACTTCCACCAAGTCCGTCTCGCTTCCCTCTCTTCCTCGTCGACCGTTCGCTCACAGCTCGTTTTCTCAACAGGGCTGCATCAAATCTTGGCTCGACCGCGGCAAGAGCTGCCCCTTCCACGCCAGTCGCGACGTCCTCCCCTAATACTCGAGGTGCGCCGCCTCTCTCTCGGCGCAGAGCTGGTCGCTGACAATCGTCTCGCCCTCAGTCAGCTCGCCCGCTCTTCAGAAGCTTAGTACACCCCGTCGTTCCCTTTATCCTCTCCGCTCTCGTGCCGTTCTTTAGTATTCGCCCTCTCTTTACTCTGCAATTCGCAACTTTCCTCCACTTCGGCGTGAGCTGCACCTGTCTTGCTGAGGAACTGGGGGAAAGGGACGGCAGTGAGTCGCGGGGGCTCAAAGCGGACACAGAAGCAGACGTCTACCACCGGTGTCTGACCTCCGACCGAAAGAACTCGGCTCTCGTTCGCAACGGACAGAAAGCGAGGGGTTGCAATGTTAAAACGAGGTAAGAGCGGTTACAAGCACATCATGCGAATCTGGCATCGCTACGACTACACATCCACATCTCCCTCCATGCAAACACATCCATACGAGCGAGGGCTGAGTACCCTACCTCAAGCTCGTCCTGGCGACCCTCTTGCTCGGCCGCTCTCCCAATCCATTCCATCCATCCATCTCCATCTCCATCGAATCCTCTCCAATGCGCGCAGCCTCCTCCCCATTCTCCACGCCATCCTGACCGCTCTTCTGTCCCTCCTCGCCCACCTCTTCATCACTCTCGCTCGCTCCTCCCTCGCCATCCGCTCCTCCCCCACCGCCGAGCGATACCTCCGACAGCGCAACATTGGCCCACCTCCGTTTCATACTCCCACTGAGCGATCCATCCGCCGCTCCAGCAGCTCCAGAAGCATCCACCACGACGGGCTCGGCGCCCCTCTCCCTCTCCCTCTCCCTCGAGGCGGCCGCTCCATTCGGTCCCCTCGACTTGCGAGCACCACCGGACCGATGTTGCCTCGCCTGACTTCGAGTCAACGGACTAGCAGCCAGTCCTCCGGCGTTGTTGGAGGTGGTGTGGAGCGCGAGAGGGGTGTTGTGGCTGCCGTGGGCGGAGGAGGAGCTGGCGAGTGGGGAGGAAGGGGCGGTGAAAGGGAAGGGAGCGTGCGAGGGGAGTGGTAGAGGTCGTGCGAAGGAGGAGGGGGAAAGACGGGTAAAGGCGGGCGAGGAAGGTGCCGAGGAGGAGGTGGAAGCGATAGGCTGCTGCTGGTAGCTGAGAGCCGAGGCGGGCCGGGTGATGGGCGCGGAAGGAGCGGGAGGTCGTGTAGGTGATGGGAAGCTTTGCCGAGTGATGGGAGAAGGAGGCCGAACTGCTGCTGCTGCTGCTGCTGAGCGAGAGGCCGCTGAGGTCGACGCGTTGGGAGCCCCCGCGCCGCTGTCATCCTCGTCGTCGCCTTCTTCCTCGGCCTTGAGCGTCTCTTGACGAGCCTGTAGGTCGATAGGGTCAGTCTCTATGTCCCCTGCAGCTTAGCGAAGAGCCGTAGAGAACTCACGCAGATGTAATCAATCAAGCGGGCTACGTTAAGCGGGCCCTGCGCTGGCTGAGGAGGGTGGTCGAGGCTCGTCTGAAGGAACTCGAGCACATCCTGTAGTGCTTCACGCTTGCCTGCAATGTAGGCTGTTGCAAGAGGCGATTTGCTGGTCAGCTTGGCGCTCTCACTCGCGTGACTCTTGCGAGGTTGCGTCAACTCGGAGACCTCGTGCGCCACTCTGTACCTCGTTCGACCCGCTCGGAAAGCACGAATGTGCTGCAGTACACTCACCTTTGTTGGTAGCCTTCTTGCCCTGCTTGAAGAGGCCAGTGATGGCGAGAGCGGCAGACCTGAACGAGGCCTGCAGTTCTTTCTCCTCCGCTTCTGCTCCTGGTAGCTTGTCACCGAGTCGCCCGAGGGACTCCATGTACTGGTAGTGAGTTGTAGGTATGTATGAGAGCGAAGAGCGCGATTGAAACGAGGTCAAGAGAAAGCGGATGTTTGGTCCAGGTGAGAGCCTGGCAGCTGGAGCGAGCGGACTTGGCCGTTTCAAACTCGAAGCTCGGTCGCCCAAGTACGAGAGATTTCGCATCACTACGAGCGAAAGGGAGGCAAATCGACTGACGAGTAGCTGCGAGGGGTTTACAAGCAAATAAAAGCACTAATCTAATCCACAGCAACAGTCACCCACTCAAGCGCTCTCCTCACCCTTGTCAACGCTCAACTCCGAGCTGACACTCCTCCCCAGCGGCGCCGATTGAGTTCCACCACGCGCCGCCGAGTCTCCTACATCCAATCCCAGCGCAGTCGACCTCCGGTTCCCGCGGGCTTGGACGTAGAGCGCCGCATCCAGCTCCGGCTCGCTCCCCCTCCTCGAGTCGAAATCGACGAGCGCCCGGTCCAATCGCTCTAGCCCTTGATTACTCGGTCCATGATTCTCCTCCTGCCCATCGGTAGCAGGCGTGTCGGTCCCTGGCACCCCCTCGACATACTTCCTCTTCTGCTGCCACCCTGCTTCCTCATCTCGGCGCCAGCTGGCGGGCTGACCGCTGCCGAGGAGTACGCGAGAAGCGAGGCCAGCGACGAGGCCGACTCCTTGTCGGTTGATCGCGTAGAGGTGACTGGCGATGGGGAAGACTCCCTCGATGACTTCCTTCAACCCCCAGGTATCCTCGTGGAGGATGATCTTGCCGTGCTCGTTGAAGACGAGGCGAGTGGTGAGCTTGAGGTGGACGGTCGTGAGCGAGATGGCGAGGTTGCGGGGCATGAGGGACGAGATGAAGTGGGAGATGGGCCACCGTGCCGAGGAGGATGGGTGAGTCTTGGAGTAGAGAGCGGGAGGGGCGTGGGGGTCGACGTAGCTTCCTCCTTGAGGAGAGCGTTGCGAGTAGGGAGTCGAAGGGAGGGAGAAGAAGGAAACGGCTCGGCGGAGGGCGTTCGGCGGTCGGTGCGCAGACGAGTGCTCCGGGTCCATCTCGGGCGAGGGTTCGTACTCGGGGTCGAGGAAGGGGAAGAGGGCAATGTGGAGGGTGTGTTGTAGGAAAGCGGTGTGTAGCGAGTCTGTTGAAGCGAAGATTAGCTCTCCTTCTTCTGACAGCAGGTCGACGGCGAACGAGCCACTTACCATAGCCGCTCGCTTCTGCTATCTCTCCCGACTCCGAGTGCATCGAGCCTGGTACCAAGCTGAGCAGCGCAAACATCTCGCTAATGGCCTTGCTGCCCTTGGCCAGCGTGAGCGGGTTCTCGAAGGCTGCAAGACCGAGCGGACAGCTGGATTAGCCTGCGTCCCCTTGACACGGCCAAATGAGAGGCGTTACTCACTCGCATTGACGTCGTACAGTTCGCTGACGGTGAAGGCGATATCGTCCTTGGATCCCTTGCCTCCATACAGCACTGCCTGCACCTGATTGACTGCCTTGCCCCAATGTCCTGGGGAGGGCGGTCTCGAATGGCAGCTCGAGTCGGCGAGGGAGAGTTGGGAGAAGGAAGTGGGAGGGGGCATGGTAATGAAGGGTAAAGGGCGACTCGCTCTCCGTGAGCGAGGCGAAGGGGTCATCGACCCGCCGGTCAGAGGCATCCCAACTCGAGAGAGAGAGAGAGGTGGCGCTCGCTGGCGAGAGATGAGACGAAACGGGAGCCCGTGCAAGGGCGCTGTAGCTGGGTAGGATAACTTGCGTGGGCGTAGGAGATTGGACAGAAATGTAGGTGATTGAAAGTAGGGCGAAGTGGAAGATTCGAGCAGATTGTAGGGTAGGAGGATGAGACGCGAAGCGAGTCGAATCGCTGCTTGTCGTCTTGCTTCATCGTTCATTTAAATCGTCCTCTCGTTCGAAGCACCTCGACGATTAGAGCGTGAACTGATCAGCTGCGTCGCTTGACGGCCTCTCGGCCCTTCGATTCCCACGTCTCGCTGGCTGGCCTGTCGCTCAACAAACTCGCCGTCCACACTCGCCTCGAGCGCTCTCGTTCAGCTGTAGGGTGAGTTCGTCGCTTCTCAGTAGCCGTTTCTCGAGCACTTGACTGAACTCATTCTCCATCACATTACTCGGTCGTCTTTGCAGTCCCGGGCCCTGGGTTCGCTCGCAACTCGCTCGCTTCTCTGCAGAAGTTACAGCTGAATCTCTTTTCCGACCCTACAGCTGCCGCACCCCGTCAACGTCGCCCTCGTCGCTCTCCTCCGCCATGCCCGTCCCTCCTCTCCCCGCCGAGCTCATCGCCGACATCTTCAGCAAACTCGTGGAGACCGAGAAGGTGCAAGAACGCGACGTCAAGACAATGGCCGACCTCTGCCTCGTCTCCAGATTATACCTCCCTTTCGCCCGACGCCAATTGTACCGAGCTGCCTCCATACAGTTTGTTCCGCTCGCAAGGACTCCAGGATCAGATGTACACAACGAAGACAACAACGACGAGGGGCCGGTGGAGCCTACGACTGGCAGTCGCCTTCTCGCTGCGACGCTAGCAAGCTCACCGCACCTTGCGAGACTCGTCAACGTCTTCTGCCTCGATCTCGGCGGCCGCACAGGGGACAACGGTGCAGACATGGTCCGCAAGATCCTCGAAAGCTGCACCGGCATCAACGAAATGGAGATCAGCGAGTACTGGGACGTAGGACTCGGAACGGGAGCGCTCGGCGATGCGCTTCGCGACGGCGGGGGCAGGATTCGCATCTTCCACGCCAGCAACGGCGTGATACAAGAGGACAGCGCTCTTGGAGTAGCCATCTCTCGACTCCAGCTCGACGAGCTGCACCTCACCAACCACACCGCCACCCTTCAAGGCGAAGTCGTCTACCCCTCTCCCTCCTCGCACCTCCGCTCACTCAGCTACATCTGGGTCAACCGCCTCAGCTTCGACTCCGTCGTTGCCTCGTCGCACCATAGCCTTCGTCGTCTGCACATCATGGCCCGCGGCGACCCATTCGACCTCTCGCCGTTCACGGGTCTCGAAACTGTTCGCTACGAATGTCACAAGGCCACCGGCGCCACGTTGGAGGAAATCACCACCACGCTGGCGTCTCTTCCATCCTCTCTCACAACTCTCCATCTCTACTCGATCGGGTGGAAGATGGCCGGGCCGACCAAGGACACGGTTCTCGAGCAGCTCGAAGAACGCCGAGTGCTGCACTCACTCCCACCCTCCCTCCTCCACCTCAACGCGCGTCACATGTTCTTCTCCCCCGAGTACATTCTCGACTTGGTCGCCTCGCCCTCCGTCTGTCCTTGCCTTCGGACTCTCGCCATCCCTCTCGCCAGCATCTTCCAGCGTGTTGCGGCCGAGCTAAGCCACGATGACGAGAACCCGATGCAAGTGTACAGGGACATCAGGGCAGGAGTCCGCTCCGAAGAAGAGCTGGAGAAGCTGGGAGACATCATCGCCGAAGCGGAGGGCTTTGTAGAGAAGGTCGAGGAGAGGTGCGCAGGTAGAGGTATCAGAGTCTTGCAATGATGGGAAGGGGGTAGGTATATAGATCCGCTCGAACCAATGGATCTCCTTCTTCTAATTTCCTGTTCGCCGACGGCTCGTCTCGCTCAAGAAGCAACGTCGAGAAGCATCGCCGAGAAGCAACGTCGAACTCGAGATGTCAGTGATGGACTGAGCACAGAGTCGATGGATAGCGTGAGATGACAGATTAGATATCACAAAAGGTCAAGCCCTTCTCTTCTGCTCCTCCACCGCCGCTTGATCGACCTGCGAAGCCGAACCCTCGGCGCTCGTCTCCTCAACCTCGTCGAATCCTCCCTTTCTCAGATCGCCAATGATGTTGTCCTTCAACTCTCCCATCCCCGCCTGTTCCATCCCTCGGTACCACTCCTCCACATTACGCTTCATGCGCGCCTTCCTCTCCTTCTTCTGCGAAACGAGGACCTCCCACCGGTCGAGAATGGCTTGTCGCTCCTCAGCAGTCGACGACTCGACGGCGGTGATGCCTTGCCATTCGCGGCTAGAAGCCTGCTTGCTGAGTCGTTCAACTTGAGGGCCGAACCGTTTGGAGATGGAGGTCCAGGCGCCGACCGCCGAGTGTTCGACGAGACCGAGACCTGCAGAGTGGAAGCCGTAAGTCAGTGGCTGTAGAATGAAATAGGAGCAGCAGAGAACCTACCACCAGCGGCGGGCTTGAGGATCAAATTGCCGACGCCGCGACCGACGCCCTTGAGAGCGCCGAGACTGCCCTGTGAGTGTTGAAAAGATGAATCAGTACAAGGGTCAAAATCGAAAGAGGATGCAGAGCTCACCTCTTCCGCCGCGCCCCTCATCGGCTCCGTGACCAGCCCAGTCAATCCGTCTTGAACGCCGAAGAAGAGGCCCTTGCCAGCCGCCCGAAGTCCGCTCTTCCATCCAGTGATCTCACCCGTCCTCCTCACGGTACTTCCATAGCTCTTGGGAAGATTCCGAGTGCCCTCCGAGATGCTGCCGACGATGTTGGCCATCCCGAGTGGAATCGCGGTCACGTTGTGCTGGATCCCCTTGACCGGGTTGACAAGCATCTCGCCGTACGAGGAGGTGTAGTCCATGATGATACGAAGGCAGACGAACGCGGTTCCGCTGAGAGGATCAGCATACTCGGCGCGGGTTTGGTAGCTCTTGACGCCTGTCGCGAGGGAAAGAGTCAGCTCGGCCGTTGCTTGGTCGGCTGAGAGAGCCGGAGAAAGCTCACGATGAGGACGTAGCTCGCCGACGTCAAGCTTGTGCGCATCTGCCAGTACTTGAGCCGCAAAGGGAGAGAGCCGAAGGTACTGAGACGGGCACCACCAAGAGGCAGCTCGCGCCGAATCCAGGTCGCATCTGTAAAGATGACGAAGGATCGGCAAGAGCGGCATGAAGGAGGTGGAGATACAACTCACAGCATGTTGAGGAGAGGGAGATGTTTCTCGAACGACTCGATCCCGTTCTTGACGCCATCCTCCTCGCGAATCGTTTCGCCGAGCTTTTGAGCTGCCTGCAGGGTCTCGGGCTGGACGAGGAGCTCGAGAGCCGCCGTGAGGTTGTCGATGGTGAGCTGCTTATGAGGGATCCTGTGGAAGAGTGCGAGGTCAGTGAAAGAGCGAGGGGAGGATGGAGCCCAGCGAGGAGGGCAGGTGCTGGACTCACGGTTCGGGGCCGGCGCCGGCTTTAAAGACCATCTCGCCCCAAAACGGCTGATCACCGAAGAAGGGTACTGTGTCAAAAGTGGAAAAGGTCAGCTTGAGCTTAATGCGCCCGCACAGTACTCGCTCGCAACTCGAAGCTCGGACTCACCAATCAAGCTCGGCTTGCCCTCCTTCACGGCAATCGCAGTCGTTCCCGCTCCTCCATGATGCACCACTGCTTTAACCCGCTTGAAGAGCCAATCGTGGGGAACGTTGCCGACGAGGAAGACTCCTGATGGGACCTCGAGGCCCTCGCCGAGCTTTCCCCAGCCGATAGAGATGAGCGCCCGAACGCCCGAGGCGGCGACGGCTGAGAAGAGAATCTTGGTCATGGCGACGGGGTCGGTGACGGGGACTGAGCCGAATCTGGTGATGAGGAGAGAAGCGAGGAGGGCGAAAGGAGCGAGACAAAGAGCGTGTAAGGTCGGCAAAGGGAAGGGAGCGAGGGGAGGCGAACAGGCGTCGAGAGAAAGAGGAGAGGA
The DNA here is from genome assembly GCA_003054985.1 of Leucosporidium scottii. NCBI lineage: Eukaryota > Fungi > Basidiomycota > Microbotryomycetes > Leucosporidiales > Leucosporidiaceae > Leucosporidium > Leucosporidium scottii. The sequence goes on along the minus strand of MWVB01000054.1, from coordinate 146,799 downwards.
GGAACGTCACTTAACTCGTACTCGCAAGCGAGAGGTACAATACGAGATGACCTCAGACTCACCCAATGTAGACTGGCGCCTCTCCCGCCTCCAAGAAGTCGACCAGATCCTTTGGCGGCTGGAAGCTCGGTCCCGACTCGAGGAAAGTAAAGCCCGTCACATCCACCTCCTTGCCCCAATCCTCCGGCTTCGGAATCAGCGCCGAGCTCCAACAGAACGCCGTTGGGATCCTCAGCCTCTCAAGAATGAGAGCGCCCGAGCGAACGCCGAGAGCTCGAAGACCGAGAGTGGAGGAGCGGAAGGAGTTGATGATGTCTCCCAATCCTTGCCAGGTGAGGAGATCGACGAGGGAGTAGGAGAGGAAGTTGGACATGCCCGGCTCGGCGTTGGTCGAGGAGATCTTGACGAGCGGGTGAGGAAAGGCTTGTGTTGAGATCCATGGCATGGCTGTGGAATGAGGAGGTCAGCAGTCGGCAACCGAGCGAAACGAAGCTGGAACGGACTGAAGACGATGTGAAGCGGAATGCCTAAAGGAAGCGAGAACGATCAGCACACTCGCCGAAGCTTTGGCGGCTTGAAGCTAGACTCGGACTCACTCAACGCCTCGGCGCAGTGGATGTGAGCAAAGCTTGGTGGGTTGGCGATGATGGCATCCGCTGCGAAGGGCTTCCCGGAGGCGACGTCGGGTTCGTAGCATGCTCTCCAACAGCCGTTTAGGATCTGAGAGGAGGCGAAGTCAGCGCGAGCGTACAGAGCGGCTGCAAAGTAGGTAAGATAAGTTCACCTCACGCATCATCTTTCTCTTCTTGCCAATGTCTCCCTTTCTTAACGAATCGAATCCGGGCAGTAGGCCAGGGTTCTTGACCTGCCATCGCCGGCGCCGACTCGGAGGTGTCAGCGAGCTGCCAGTCCGCTATGTCTGACGAGACGGAGACTCACCATGTACGACATCAGCTCTGCTGGATCTCCGCCGATATCAAAGAACTCGATACCCTGTTCCAGCACGAACTTCTCGAAGGTAGCGTGAGTGCCGAGCCGAACCCGATGGCCTTTCTTCTGCAGGCCGTGAGCGAGGGGGATGAAGGGTTGGACGTCGCCTGTCGAGTGGGAGGGTCTGTTAATCCTACTGTGTCGAGTTGATGACCTGCCCAGCTATGGACGAGCTTCAAGCCGCCAAGCACTCTCACCTCGCGAGCCGACAACGAAGATGACGATATTGAGAGGGGGGACTGTGCCATCAGGGTCAACGGCATACTCGGGAAGCGCAGACGTCCTCTCGGGTAGCTTGGGCAACGAGAACTTCTTGAGGAGCGAGAGGTGGATGCGCCCATCTTCGGGCGAAACGGAGGCGGAGGTCGCTAGTGCGGGGCCTGTAGGTCAAGAATTAGCAGTGCATCAGAGTGGGCTAGATGCTGGACGCACCGGAAGAGCTGAACGTCGAGTAGTCCACAGAGTAAGGAGGAGGAGCGTCCGTCGCCTCTTCATGCGGGTCTTGATCTTGAGGTTGCATGTGAGCAGGTACTGATGTTGGAAGTCTTGAGGGGCCTGCAGTAGGAATTCGTATGTTTGAGGACATTGAAGCAGGAGCAGAAGCAGTGAAAACGGGCGGAGGAGAAGAGCGAAAGGCCCATCTAGCGAGCTATAGACCTCGCTGGTGACCCCCAACTGACGGGAGAACAGCACTGCATGGCCGTGCAAAGAGAGCTGAGAGATCATGTAGAGCCTGAAAGTACCTTCGGCACCGCCTTTGTGAACATTGCCCAAAAAGGGGTTTCGGTGCTGAGGCGCGCCGAGGTTTCCCAGGCGCCTCATCAACGTTTGCTGAGAGGTGCAAACACTCTCGCGAGCTGCTCATAAGTACTTCAAACTTCGCATAAGCGCGAGGGAAGGATGGCAATAAAGGATGAGCCCTCCTCTAGAGATAGATTCCACTCTGCGCCGAAGCTGGTCGAGGCTTGGGTGCGGGTTTGGGTGCGGGTGCTGGTGCTGGTGCTGGTGCAGAGGGAACTGGTGTTGATACGACCTCTTCGCGTGCGGTGGATGGTCCAGCGGCCTGCTTTGTGATCTCGGCGGCGTCGGCATCCTTGAAGACTGGCAAAGAGCGGAAGGAATCAGCGATACGTCGGCGGAGAAGACAGGTCGAGGGGGCTCACCCTTCTCCCAATCTGTATCATCCTTCTCCGGCTCATAGGCTTTGCCCTTCTTGCCGAACAGGACCTCGCCCCAGCTCGTCTCGCCGACCTCATCATTCTCGATCTTGGCCTTGCCTTTGCCCCTTCCCAATCCCACCAGCTCTAATTCCCTCTCTACCGTCTCTTTATCCTCCTCTGACAGCTGACTCCAGCTCCTCTGCTGCAGCCGAGCCACAACAGCTTCCAAGACGGTGATCTGAGCCGAGAGTTGCGAGGTTTCTTGCTGGCGTTGGGAGCGCGAGTGGGAGAGGTTCAAAGCGAGAGAAGTGATGGTTGAGAGCAGGAGGAAAGGGTACAGCGTTTGGCGAGAGAAGTAGGAAGGGCGAGGAGGGGGAACAGACGAGCCGCCAGCAGAGCTGCTCGAGCTGGTGGAAGCTGAGCGGGCGAGAGAGCGTTGCTGTAGCCTTGTAGCTGGTCGAATTCTTGAGGCGAACATGGCTGTAGCGGTGTAGAGTTGGCGACGAGCTCAATATGGCAGCAACTCAACCTGCGTTTCCTCGCTCTCAGCGGTTTGCTTCCGCTCCTCTCGCTCGTTTTCGCTTCGGCTCTTGTTCTCTGGGTAAAATGTAGGTCATGAGCTCTTCTAGCTAAACCTGCTGTAGCTCAGCAGCCTGATCGCCCCGACTCACCTTCTCGTTTCTCTCCTCTCTGCTCGCTGTCGCTGCTGCAGGGCTGCCACTTCCGCCTCGTCCTCGGTCCTCTTCTCCGACCTCTTCACCACAAAAGATGTAGACCGCGGTGCGTGCTCTCCTCTTACAGCTGCTCCCTTGCAGCTCACAGAAACGCGAGCTCATGTTGTTTCCTCTCCCTCTCGCGTTAGATGGCAAGAAGTTCGACCGAGGTGAGCTCTTGAGGGCTATACAGCTGCAGATCATCAACAGCTAACGCTTCCTGCTCTTCCCACAGTCTCGCGCATCACCGCCAAGTCAGCAAACCACGATATGGACCTCACTCTCGACGTGAGCTTCCTCTCGCTCAGCTGGCAGCTTCTACCGCCTTGTATCTAACCTACAGCTTTTCTCCTTCATCTCTCGTTATCCACCGTGCCCTACAGATCAACACCGACCTCCTTCCCATCACTCCGGGGACGACCTTCTCCTTTGCGCTCGCTTCGAGTCTGCTACCGGATGGAGAGAAGGAGGGAGAGGGAGGATGGAGGGCGGGGATTGAGGGAAGTATGGCGGATGAGTGGGAGTATGTCATGTATGGCAAGGTGAGTCTGCGCGAGGGAAGCTTGGGGATGAGGCAGAGGGGAAACTCGGCGCTGACTGCTCGTCTCTCTCTTCGCCGCTTCAAACTCGCGCTCTGTCACCCATCCTACGTCCCTCTCTGCATCCACCTACCGTCCCTCCTCCCTATCGCCTCCCTAAACCCTCATCGTCGATCCATCCTCCCCCCCTTCTCCCTTCCTTCTTCCCCTCCTCGCCCTCGCCCTCGCCCTCGCCCTCAATCTTTTCTCGACCCGCCGCTTCTCATGCCTCCCTCTACTCTCTCCCGACTCCACACCCTCGCCCCTCGCTTCTCCCAGGTCTACAAATTCGACGAAGACACCGCCGAGCGCGTCACCGCCTACGCCTCGTTCGGTGGCCTGCTCATGGCCCTCAGCGGGAGTTATAGGCATGTTGATGGAGTGACGGTCGGAGAGTATGTCTACTTGCTGTTGAGGCGGTAGGGTGGATAGGAGTTTCGGTGCTGAGTGGGGTGGAAGGAGCGGAGCGAGGGGGAGCGCAATCCTGTGTTTTCTTGTATCTCGGCGATGAGGAAGAGAAGAGAGCTTGAGGAGCGTGGGAGAGGGGCGAGCTGTTTATCTTGTCTCTCTTCGGGTGGTCAGACCGAGGGCATGCGAACAGCAAGAGGAAGTATCACGAGCCAGCGCCGAGCAGCGTGGAATCGCCTGCGCAAGAGCGAGGAGCCAATCTCGAAGCAGTAGTGAAGAGAGGCGTTCACGTCCATCGAGCTCATTAAACGAAGTAGGGTAAACATGGTATGCATGCCAATCGCTCCTCTCCCCCTTTCCCTGCTGCCTCCCTTCCCCTGCCGCTCAACCCTCCTCCCCCATCTCCTCCAAAACCTCCACCAACGCCGCCTTCTCCAAAGGGATCCACACCCATTCCTCCCCTCCCCCCTCCCCTTCCTCCCCATCCTCCTCCTCACCGGCCGGACGAACGGGCGCGACCAACGAACCTCGGACCACTCCGTGATCGCGGAATTCCGAGAGGAGGGCGTCGACTTGGTCGTTGTGCGCTGCTAGGAGACGGTCGGTGCAGTGGTTTTTGAAGCTGTGCGTGTGTGTTGGAGTGCGAGGGAAGGAGGGAGGGGGGTCAGTCTGAGTTCGGTCGACGCTCGTTCGGCGAGGGAGGAAGGGGACGAAAAAGAAAGAGCGACGAGAAACTCACACCTCCAGACTAACGGCACATCCAGGCGCCGGTGCCCCTTGACCCCCCTTCAATCCGACCCAAGCGGCCGGCTCCTCCCCACTCTCCTCCACCATCAACCTCCCCAACGCCTCAAACACTCGCTTTGCCCTCTCAGTAACACTATCCAACACATGTCCGACACTCTGCTTCAAACTCTCTGTACTCCTATCCGTTGCTGAAGTGAGAGGGGGGAAGATGGAGGAAGGGAGGAGGTGCGAGAGGGTGGAGGCGTGAGAGGTTTCGAGTGAGTAGGGAAGGAGAGTGGGGACGTGGTAGGGGAGGAAAGTGAAGGTGCGGAGGTGGTAATTGGTCGTCGTCGTCGTCGTCGTTGGCGTTGCCTCTGATTCCTCCTCTGCGGGAGCGGACGTTCCCTCGGCGCTCCCACCTCCCAAGCTCGTACTAGGCCGATAAGGTCTCATCAACCCCTCCGGCCTGGTCGTCAGCAGACTACTGGGGAACAGCAATGCCGCGCGGAGGTGATCGATGGAAGCGACGAGGTGAATTCCCGGTTGAGCGGCGAGGAGGGCGAGGAGGGAGAGGGTCTTAGGGAGGCGGAGGGTCGGGCCGTCGAGGGAGTGGATCAGGAGGTAGATGGGTGGTCTACGGTGGGAGTGGGAGGGGGATCGTTGGTGCAGGGTGAGAGAGTGGAGGAGACGACGGATGCGGGATTCGAGCGCCGAGAGGGAGGGAGGGAGGACGGGGAGAGCGGGTGAAGGGGCCAAGGACATGTCGTCCTCGTCGTCGTTGGTAGTAGCTTTACCCTTCCCTTTGCCCTTCTTGGGACTGGCTCCTCCCTTCTTGGGACTTGCTCCACCTTTCTTAGGACTAGCCCTCGCCGAACCAATTCCCGGACCCTTCCTCTTCTCATCCTCCCTCTCCCACCCTTTCACAATCTCTTCCAACATGCCCACCACATCCCCCAATCCACACTGCTGATCAAATCCATGAACGACGACCACCTCCCCCTTGGTCCTAGCCCTCTCGGCGAAACGATCCAGCAAGTCCTTTTTACTCCCAAAGCCGTGCAGGAGTACATTGAACCCCTGCGCTAATTCCCAGCACCATTTATCAAAGTATTTGGAGTCGTAGGTGGTGGCATTGAGGGTGAGAGCGGCGCGTTGAGAGGAGAGGAAAGGGTGCGAGTCGTGAGAAGCGAGGGCTTGGGCATAAGAGTCGAGGGTGAAGGGACCGTTGGGGAGGAGGGAAGAGAGGAGCGTATCGGAGGTTTTGGAAGGGGAAGCGGAGGCCAACAAGTAAGCGTCGCCGGTAGAAGCAGTGATGAAAGAGGTAGACGACGCGTCGAGGTGCTGCTGCTGTTGAGATGGTCGTTGAGGTGGTAGAGGATGAGCGAGAGGATCTTCCCCTTGATCTTCTGTATCTGTATCTGATCCTTGTCCTACTTGTCCAGGTGTAGCTGTAGAAGAAGCGGGAAGGGAAGCGCGTTTGAGAGGCGAAGGGGGTAACTTGGATCCTAAAGGGCGACGAGCGGATCCCTTGGCTGGAGAAGAGGTTGATCCTTTGCCAGGGGAAGAAGAAGAGGATAGTCGAGGCCGTTTAGTCGCAGGCGCCATTCTGTAGTCGATTCTCAACAGTGACGAGGGGAAAGAAATCAACAAGGCGCGTCGACTTGTGAAATGAATCCGACAGAATCGCCCGCCTTTGAAACGGCTCTGCTTCTTCCGACCGCTCGCTGCTCCAACTTCGGATCGACTACAGAATCGCCGACAATTCGCCAGAATGCTGCTAGTGAAGCAGCACATTGAACGGGATGGGAGCGGATACGTCACCTTGCGCCCTCAAGAGGATGAAGACATGTGGCACGCTTACAACCTCATTCAAGAGGTGCGTGCGATTGGTAGCATACAACTCTTTGCTCTCTATCACCAGCTCACTTCTCCTTGCTCCTCACTCCCACACAGGGCGACGAACTACGAGGCTCAGCAGTCCGGTGCGTTTGAATCGCTCTCCGCTTCTCCTCCCGCTGTCTCTAATCACCTACAACAGCCGAGTAACCACCGAATCTTCCACCGGTTCAACCTCCTCCCACCGCGTGCACCTCAAGCTCACCATCATCGTCTCCAAAGTCCTCTACTCGGCCCTCGCCCAATCCGAGCAACCTTCCGCCTCCTCCTCTACACCCTCCGCTTCCGGTTCAACCACGCCCACCACCGAATCCCTCACTACAGCACCCACTACTGGCGCCGCTTCCTCCACGGCAGGAACAGCGACACTGCACGTCTCGGGCAAGGTCTCGTCCGAGAACTTGCATGTCAAGAAGGGCGCGTTCCATACCTTGGATCTGGAAGTCGGACGAGATTTCACCATCATCAAACAGGAGGGGGAGTGGGATAGTATTGCTCGCGAGAGGATTCGAGAGGTTACCGAACCGGGGAGGGGAGCCGAAGTTGGTGCGATTGTCTGTGGGGAGGGTCAGTTTCATGCTCTTGCAGAGAGTCGAGATGGGAAGCTGATGATGATTCGCTTTGATTTCGATACACGCTACAGGCCTCGCCAACATCTGCGTCATCACCAATCATACGACCATCATTCGGCAACGAATCGACGTTCCGACGCCTCGGAAACGGAAAGGCGGAACGACCGCTCTCGGTGCAGACAAGGTGCGTTTCTCTTCTTCTTCTTCTTCCTCTCTCCTTTCTTCCCATGTTCCTTTTCACTAACCTACTGCCCTCACACAGGCCCACTCCCGCTTCCACCAACAAGTCTACGCCGCCGTGCTCCGTCATTTCGATTTCGACCAACTCAAAGTTCTCATCATCGCCAGTCCAGGGTTCACCAAGGATGCCGTGTATCAGTACATCATGGACGAGGCGGTGGTGAGTGTCGACTTTCTTCTCTCGGCGCTGAGAAACTCCTCGACTGACTCTCCTCGCCGATGACGCCTTTTTCGACAGCGCACGAGCAATAAGACCATCATTCAGGCTAAGAGCAAGTTTCTGCTCCTGCATTCGCCCAGCCATCATGTTCATTCGCTCGCTCAGATCCTCTCGAGCCCCGAGGTGAGTCTTGGGGCCTCCTCGCTTCGCTTTTCTCGCGAGAGCGCTGGGTGAGCATATCGAGTTCAAGCTGACTCACACCTCGTCTCTCTCATCCTATGTCGCTCCCTCCCCTCCCCTTCCCGCTCCTCGGTCCCTTTCTAACCTCCCGCCGAGCAGATCTCGTCGCAACTCAAGGACACCAAGTTCGCTCAAGAGGGCATCATGTTGGACAAGTGTGTTCGCTTTTCCTTCTCCCTATTCTCCTCTCGACTCACCTCGTCCTCTCTCCAATCGCACAGGTTCTTCAAAATGCTCGAAGAGAACCCATTGCGAGCTTGGTACGGTGAATCGCACGTCATGAAGGCGGCTGAACGAGGAGCGATTGGCAAGCTCTTGATTTCGGATGAGATCTTCCGGTGCGTCCATATTTCTCTACTCCCCTCTCCTCTCCTCTCATCGAAGCAAGAGCTGACCCAGCTCGGACGAGAGGAAACAGATCACCGAGCGTGCAGCGGAGGAAACAGTTTGTCAAGTTGGTGGAGGACGTCAAGGCGTATGGTGGGGAGGTGCTCATTTTCTCGAGTATGCACGAATCGGGACAGCGTGAGTTCGTTTTTGCTGGGGTCTTTTCGTTCTCCGCCTCTCCGTCGCTCGCTCGGCGCGCGCCGAACTTGGTCGCTGACTCTCCTCTTGCCATCCCTCCTCCTCCTCCTCCTCCCCCCTCTACAACTCGCCTCCCGACCAATAGAACTGAACCAACTGACTGGAATCGCCGCCTTGTTGACCTTCCCCTTGGACATTGAAGACGTCCTGGAGGAAGAGCGACAAGAAGCGGAGGAGAAGGGCGTTGAAGCTGAGCAGGTGGTATGATTGTGTAGGTCAGTGGGAGGATAGTCTCGAGTTGTAGGTCGGTGTAATAGGGACTAGATTCCTTTCCTGTAGGGTGTACACCAGAGGCGAGGTTGTGCTGGCGTTACCCCGCGATTTTTTTCCCCCCCTTGAGCTTGTCGAAGTCGAAGGCCTCTCTCGCCCGAGTCGACGTCTGCCCTCTCCCTCTCTCTCTGCACTTTCTCAGCTCGCTCTCTCTCTTTCGATTCGACTACAGTAGAAGGCTACAGCAAGCTCCCCTACCGCCCTACAGCTCTCACCTCTCAACTCGACCAAGTCCTCCCTCCACTCACGCCTCTCTCAGCGCTCTCTCGCTCTCGCTCTCGCTCTCCTCTGTGCGCCTGGCCATGTCTGGATGGCAGCCTCAGCCGCAAGGGCTTGAAGAGTTGTTGCAATGCCTTCGCAACTCTGGCTCACCCGACACCAAGATTCAAGAGTCCATCAACGAGGTCAGTTTGAGTTGAGACCTACACGCGGCCAGCTGTCTGTTGCTCCTCCTCCCCAGCTTTCAAATTGACCTGACATTCTCTATCTCTACTACAAAACAGCGACTAGAATCTTTCAACAAGATTCCCGATTACAACTCGTACCTCACCTACATTCTCACCCAACTACCAGGCGAGGATGCGACGGTACGGTCCATGGCGGGATTGTTACTCAAGAACAACATTCGCTTGCGGTTGCAAGGATTCCCTCCAGAGGTCATCCTCTACGTCAAGCAAAACATCTTTCTCGCGATTGGAGACGCCGTGGCCATGATTCGCAACACGGTTTCAACAGTCATTGACACCTTGCTCGTCGAATTGGGACCCGCTACTTGGCCCGAAGCCCTCTCCCAATTGATCGACTTGGTGGATTCTCAGGATCAGCATGCCCAAGAGGTGAGTTGTTTGCAGAGCGAGCGCGCTGTAGGAAATCCAGGCCGAGAGAGAAGGAGCAGCGGAGCAAGAGAGCACGGCTCAGGACGCTTTAGTGCGCACGGTCGAGCGGGAGGAAAAGACAAGCTGACGATGGGCTCTACTATTACTACACTACTACCAGGGAGCCTTCTCTGCACTCGACAAACTCTGTCAAGACATTCCCAAGAAGCTCGAGTCGATGGAAGTAGGCGGGACTCGTCCTCTCGACTTTATGATTCCCAAGTTTCTCGCCCATATCGACTCGCCCTACCCCAAGATCCGCGCCCACGCCTTGTCGTGTACCATCCAATTCATCTCCCCCGACAACAACGCCCTCACCCTCCACCTCGAGCCCTTCATGGTCGCCCTCTTCAAGCACGCCTCGGACGACTCGAGCGACGTGCGCAAGATCGTCTGCCAGGCCTTGGTCCAACTCCTCGCCACCCGCCCCGACGTGCTCATCCCCCACCTCCCCTCCGTCGTCGACTTTATGCTCTTCTCCACCCAAGCCTCCGAGGACGACGAGGAGGTCGCGCTCGAGGCCTGCGAGTTTTGGCTCACCTTCGCCGAGGACCCCGAGTTGGTCGACCAACTGCGCCCGTTCCTCCCGAAGGTCATCCCCGTCTTGCTGCAGAGCATGATCTACTCGGAGGACGACATCATCATCCTCGATACCGATGTCGACGACGCGGCCGTGCCCGACCGAGCAGAGGATATCAAGCCCCATCTCCTCTCGTCCAAGACTCACACCAACGAGCGCGTCGAAGATCCCAACGCTCCGCCAGGCTCGCAACCCGCGGGCAAGTCGCGCGCGGATGGAGGCGACGATGGCGACGACGAGAGCGACGAGGAGGATTACGACGAGGATGAGGACGACGAGGCTTACACCGAGTGGAACTTGCGCAAGTGCAGTGCTGCCGCGTTGGACGTCATGGCCGTTGCCTTTGAGACGGAGATGATGGAGGTCCTCTTGCCGTATCTCAAGGAGAAGCTCTTTTCGGCCGACTGGCTCGATCGCGAGAGTGGAATTCTCGCGTTGGGAGCTATCGCCGAGGGTGAGTCTTGGGGGTGCTTTTCGGCGTCGGGAGGATGAAGCTGACTCTCTGATACCGAACAGGCTGCATCACCGGCATCGAGCCTCACCTTCCCGTCCTCATGGGCTTCCTCATCAACTCGCTCAACGACCCCAAGGTGAGTTTTTGGTCGCTTTCGCGCCTGCACGCTCTCGCCGACTCGACCCGACACCCACAGCCTCTCGTTCGCTCCATCACCTGCTGGACAATAGGCCGTTACTCGAGCTGGACCATCAAGGAGGATGCCACGCCCGAGCACAAGCAGCAATTCTTCGTTCCCGCCATGGAGGGTGTAGGTCTCTTCTCGCTCTTCTTCCTCTCCGACGAATCGTAACTCACGCTTCTCTCTACATCCCAACAGCTCCTCAAGATGTGCCTCGACAACAACAAGCGCGTGCAGGAAGCCGGCTGCTCGGCCTTCGCCACGCTCGAGGAGGAGGCCGGCGCCGAGTTGGAGCCATTCCTCGGATCGATCCTCGGCAACCTCGTCTTTGCGTTCAACAAGTACCAGCAGAAGAACTTGCTCATCCTCTACGACGCCATCGGGACCCTCGCCGATGCGGTTGGACCGGCGCTCAACAACCCTGCCTACATTGATGTGCTTATGCCGCCATTGATTGCTAGGTGGGGTTCGTTGAATGACCAGGACCCAGATTTGATCCCTCTTCTCGAGGTGAGTCGCGCCTACATCCTTCGCAAGGATCGCTTTCGCTGACCCTCTCCCTCGCTCGCAGTGTCTCTCCTCGGTCGTCATCGCCATCGGTCAAGGCTTCGTCAACTACGCTCAACCGGTCTTTGAACGCTGCATCGCCATCGTCAAGCAGTCGCTCATCGACTTCCAGAACTATCGCGCCAACCCGGCCCAGGTCGAGGAGCCCGACAAGACGTTCCTCATCGTCTCCCTCGACCTTCTCTCGGGCTTGACCCAGGGACTCAACACCACCATCACTCAACTGTATCAGTCGAGTGATCCTCCAGTCCTTACCCTTCTCGCCCTCTGTCTTCAGGTGAGTTTCGGGCGCCTCTCGACCCTTGTCATTTCGCCGAGGTCGTTAGCTCACCCTCCTCCTTGCAGCACCCCGACGCTCCCGTCCGTCAATCCTCCTACGCCCTCCTCGGCGACACGGCCATCTCGTGCTTTTCGATCCTCAAGCCCTCCCTCCCTCAATTCATGCCGGGCCTCATCTCGCACATTGAAGTCGAACCTCGACCGGCCGAAGTGAGCGTCTGCAACAATGCGGCCTGGGCCGCGGGCGAGATTGCGTTGCAGGCGGGACCAGAGATGGAGCAGTGGGTTCAACCCTTGATGGAGAGGATTGTGCCTGTGTTGTTGAGCACCAAGGCCGCGAGGAGTTTGACGGAGAACTCGGCGGTCACGATTGGACGGTTAGCGATTGTTTGTCCGGCGATCGTGGCGCCTCATCTTCAAGTGTTTGTTAGCGCTTGGTGAGTCTTTTGGCTGTCCCTTTTTCGAGTGTGGACCGAGCGAGCGCTGACCTCTCCCTCTCCTCCCATCGCAGGTGCCAAGCGCTCGCAGACATCAAGGACAACGAGGAGAAGGACTCGGCCTTCCGCGGTATCTGTTCGGCTATTCAGATCAACCCTAATGGTATTTCGGCTGTACGTTGTCGATCCCTCCCTCTCTCGCTCTCCGCTCGGCTCGGCGCTGACCCTCTCCCTCGACCAACAGTCCTTCGGCTACTTCCTTAACGCCATCGCTCGCTGGCAACGTCCCTCAGAAACACTCAACGAGATGTTCAAGACTGTGCGTTGGCTCTTCTGACCACCTCGCTCGACCGTGGGCTGACCCTTCGCGCGCTCGTAGATCCTCGTCGCGTTCAAGAACATGTCCGAGGGACCGGCATGGGAAGCTCAGCTCTCGCACCTGCCACCCCCCATCGTCGCTCGTCTACGGGAGCGATACCCCATCTAGTCGTCTCCTCCCCACCCTCCTCCTCGTCGTCGTCGTCGTCTTACCCTTCGTTTATCCCCCCTGCCTTCCCCCCTCCTCCTTTGCGCCGAGCTTTACATTTGCACCGCACCCGCCCGTCCGCCCTTCCTTCACACACACACACAAATACCCCCTCGTGGCACCCCTTGATAGAGAGGTCCTGTAACGCAGTCTCACCACAAAGCAGCTCTTCCGAGGTCGAGCTTCGCGGAGAGGAACCGTCCGCTCGAGTTCGGCCGGCGTCGAATAGGCTTGTCGCAGATCTTCTCTCCTTCTGTTCGCTTCGACCGCTCTGCTTGAGTTCGCCGGATCTCTTGTTCAACTCGACAGCACACCGCCCGTTCAATATCATACACCTCAACCGCCCTCATCGGCCTCAAAGAACCGCGAAATGCAAGGGAAAGAGAGTCAGCGGGCCAGCACGTCCTGCAGTGAATGCAGTCGCCGGGTACGTACCTCCCTACCCATCTATCGAACCTTGCTAATGTTCTCCGCCCTGCAGAAAACGCGATGGTGAGCAGGACTACCCGAGAGAGCTGAAGATAGCGGCTCGCTGATTGCGCATCTTTCTCCAAAATCAGCGACAAGCAGGTGCCATGCCAGAACTGTACCAGAAGGGGCAAGGGACATCTGTGTCGTGTTCCACCGCACAGTCGCAAGAAGGGAGAGGCTGAAGCTCAGTGAGTGCGGCTCGCAGGCGCACAAGCCGCCGATAGCTGTGTATCCGTGGACATGCAGCTGACATCGAGCTTTCTATTCGACGTACAGACCCGAACCATCAGCAGTAGCTCCAGGCGACGATATTGATCTACTCGCCTTCACGGCGCTGAAGGAGGTGGACGATATGCGGACGGACATCGAAGGGATGAGATCAAGGATCACAGGCCTCGAAGCGCTCTTGGTGCAAGCGTTCAGCAAGCTCAAGCACCGTACGGATCTACACCCGACTTCCCAACAACAGCCACTCTTCGCCTCGAGCTCGTCGACTTCCTCCTCCGCTCCTGGACCGAGCTTCACTCTTCCACCGCTGCACCCCGGCTACGACCACAATTCGCTCAAGCTGGAAGTGAACCTAGGCCATGATATCATGGTCGACATGCCCGCTTCGCTCCAGCCTCTTCTCACGAGCACCACGACGAGCGAGGCGGGGCAGAGGGACGATTCGGCCGGTCAGGAGGATCTGAGGGAGGAGGAAGTGGCGGCGAGCTTGTCGTTGGAGTTTATGGCGCTTGGTCGGAATCGCTCGCTGGCAGGACCGGCGTCGGTACCCCACTTTAGCGAGACGCAGAGCTTGGTCAGTCGAGCTCGGCGAAGGGTTTCGAGAGAAAAGCTCACTCCTTCCTTCTGCAGACCTCCTTCGCTGGGCTAGCACCTCCTTCCGCTCAGCCCTCAACCCTCCTCTACGACTCCTCCTCGCTCCCCCCGAATCCCACCTCACTCTTCCCCACCACTTCCTCCCTCGCCGGCGTCATCCCTCCCTTCGCCGAAACTCAAGCCATCCTACGCCACGCCCTCGACTGGACGGGCTGGTACCATGGCTGCTGTCATGCGCCAACGTTCGAAGCCGAGCTCGCCGAGTTTTGGTCCCTCGGCGACAAGAGGGTCGAGCTGGTCAATCCGGGGTGGCTCGCCCTCTTCTTCGCGCAACTCTCGTCGGGAGTCAAGCATATGACGAGGGATCAGTTGAGCGCTTTGGGAACTTATGGACTCAGTGAAGGTGAGCAGCTTTGGTCTCGCTGCGCCGAATCTTACTGACCGGCCTCGGCGCTCGCAGACGAAGCCAAAACGCTCTCCAAGACCCATCAGCAAGCCTCGCTCGCCTGCCTTTATCGGTCAAACTTCCTCGAGTCCCATCAATTCTTCTCGGTGCAGACGATTGCCATTCTCGTCGTCACGGGGCAAGATGGCGGCGACGGGCTGTCGAACCTCTTCCCCACCCTCCTCACTGTGTGAGTTCTCCTTCGTATCTCATCTCGTCTGGCTGTGCTCGAACTCCAACTTACCACCGCTCCTCTTCCTCGTAGCGGCATCTCCATTGCTCAAGATCTCGGGCTACATCGACTCGACAGCGAGGAAGCATGGGAGGCTTCGGTCGCCGGTGCTTCGCCTCAAGCTCGCGCCAAGAGTCTCATCACCTACGAGATGCAGAAGAGGGTCTTCTGGGCGCTAGCGGCTCAAGATTGGTGAGCTTCCCTCTCTCCGCCGCCGCCGAGAACCCGACCGAAGAAGCTCGCTCACCTCGTTCTGAGACAGGTTCTCCATTCCGTATCGCCGAACGACGGGTTTGTAGTTGTAGGTGAGTCTCAACGACGCCCGCTGACATTCTTCGCCGCCCACAGCCGTTCAACCGACACAAGTCACTTCCCCGCTGCCCGCCAACGCTCGAGATGAAGATCTCCTCACAGGCGTCTACACTAATCGACCCCCTTCAGAGTACACCGTATCAAGTAACACTCTCATCTGGATCCAGTTCGCGAGGTGAGTCGGGGGAAGGGTTCTGTGGAACGGGTGACCCACGTTGTCGTCTAGGTCTAACACCTCTCTCCTCCTGCGCCTCCTCCTCCTCGGTCTTCGGTGTTCCCGCGCAAAGGATTCTGCAGCAAGTCTACGCCCACATCGACGAGAACCCGACGCTGCATTCGCACGCCTATGTCCTCAAGCTGGATGCTCAGATGCAGGCGGTAAGCGTTTACGGTGCTTCAAGCTCTCGAAACACTGTGGCTGATGTTCTACTTTGACAGATCATCGACAAGATCCCGGCGTGGATGCGGGAAGGAGGGCCGACCGAAGGGATGCCTCCCGCTCAGTGCTCGGCTTGGGTGAGGACGACCTTCGCTATCTCGAGCGCTCACAAAATCTTGGTACGCCTGTTTGCTTCTCTCTTCTTTCTTCCGGCGAGTGCAGCTGACAGCACTGCCCACAGACCCTTCACCGGCCCTTCCTTCACCGAGCCTTCCGCGACCCTCGCTTCGAGACGTCGCGCAAGCGAGCTCTCGACGCTTCCCGTACCATCCTTCGAGAAGGAGCCAAGGCTGGAGATGTGCGCATGTGGACTGTACCAGTGAGGCTCTCCCTGTGCCTTTCTACTCGACTTTGCGGAGCTGACTTCCTCCCTCGGCGCAGTACCAGTGAGCTCCGATGGACTCGACCAGCCGGAGCTCGAGCTCATCCCTTCGTTCCACAGTATCAGCGCCGCAGCAAGTGTCGTTTGCCTCGATCTCTTTCAGCAGGGCTCGTCAAAAGCCATTCTCGACGCCGAGCGACAAGAAGTGCAGGCGGCGCTCGTCACGCTTCGCGCGATGGAGCCCGGCTCGCCCATCGCGGCGCGAGGAGTCGCTCTCATCGAGAACCTACTCGCCGAAGAGTCACGCCTCGTCGCCAACCCTTCCCTCCTCGCTTCTACATCGCAAGGTCCTCCACCGCCGCCGAGGCGCAAGCGAAAGAGCGAGGCGCTGGACCACGACCACGACCGAGGTTCGAGGGACTTTACCTCATTCGCTCGGAAGATGGCCAATGGAGCAGCACACGACATCGCCACCTCGATGGCCAATCATCTCACCCTCTCGCCGCCCTTCCAACTGCCGTCGTTCGACTCGGCGACAGCGGCCGAGTATTCGCCCGCCTCGACGGCGTCGGATCGTGGAGCGCACCTGTTCGACCATGACTTCGGGGCACAAGAAGAGCCTATTCCACCAGAATTCCTGAGCGTCTTCCTTGGCTCTGGTGAGTGGGAAACGAGGGTTCCAACGTCGGAGCTCGCGACCGTTCGCTGACCTTGCGCTGCTGCTCTCTCGCAGGCTTCGACCCACTGGAGCTGTTGAGCGCAACTCCGGGACCATGGCCCGACTCTATCTGAGCTCTGAGCTCCCGCGCCGATGGACGTGCAGCCCTTCACGGCGCCAAAGCGCCCCCTTCTTCGTCACCGAGAGCTGGGGCGAAGGGTCGGAAAGGCGGGGAGAGGGAAGGAGGATGGCAGGAAGATCGCAGGGAAGGGAACTAGAGTTCTGCTTAGCACTGTTTCATCCATTTTTTCAATCGTCACGCCCAGTCGATCCGCCCGGCGCTACTCGTAGTGCAAAACTCGGTTCCCTTCGCCTCGCGAGCTGGGAGAGGGAGAAACTCGAAGCTCGAAATCCGGCTCTCTCTTCTTCCCTATCGCTCTTCACACTTTCGTTCGCCATGGTTTCCTCCGCTCCTGGACCCGTCTACCAGGCCATCTCGGCCCTTCCGCTCCCTGCTCTGCCCGCTTCTGTAGCCAAGTGGGTGCCCGGAGAGTCACCTTTCTCGACCAACAAGGAGGTCGTCTCGGCGCTCGCCGTCTACTTGGCAGTCATCTTTGGTGGCCAGTACCTCATGTCCGACAGGAAGGCCTTCAGTGAGTCGCTTCAACCAATCTGTGGTGCTGTAGGCGAGAGGGAGGGCCGTTGGGGCCGTGCGCGCCTGAGACGCGACGGCGGAGCCAGATGAGCGGGCTGAGAGCGGGCGAGAACAGCTGTAGAGCAGCTGCGAGAGTTTTTCATAGCTCTACAACTGCATCTCGAGCTCCCCCGCGCGTTGCTCGAGCTGTTGTGCAACAGCAGCGCCGTGGCCTCGGTGTCTTGAATTGATTCGGCCACTAACCTTTCGCTGCTCGGTCCTGCAGGGTTCAAGCCTCTGTTCATGCTGCACAACTTCCTCCTCTCGGCTGGATCTGGTATCGTGCTTGCCTTGATGGTTGAGGAGGTGAGCTGCAGCGCGAGACCTTTCAAACACCAACGCGCGCTAACGGAGACTTCTCCCTTTCTTTGCTAGATCATTCCCATCATCTACGAGCACGGAATCTTTTACGCCATTTGCAACGATGGAGCGTGGACTCCTAGGCTCGAGACCTACTACATCATCAACTACTTTGTGAGCTCTTCTGGCCTCGTCGCGGTCACGTTCGCTCGCACAAACGCTAATTCCCCCTTCTGTTACAGTTCAAGTGTGAGCAGGAATTGTTTCAAGAATCTGAATGAATCTTGGGAGACTGACGCGCATGCCTAATCGTACAGACTGGGAGCTCGCCGACACGGTCTTCCTCGTCGTCAAGAAGAAGCCCCTCCAGTTCCTCCACGTCTTCCACCACACCGCTACCGCCGCTCTTTGCTACACCCAGCTCAACGGACGTACCTCCGTCTCCTGGGTCCCTATTGTTGCCAACCTTACCGTTCACGTCCTCATGTGAGTTCGGCGAAGGCGCCATGCGCTTCGTTCGGCACTAACGCTTCCCTTCGGTTTTGACAGGTACTACTACTACTTCATGACCGCCGCTGGCTACAAGATCTGGTGGAAGAAGTACCTCACTACCCTCCAGATCACCCAGTTCGTCATCGACCTCTTCGTCGTCTACTTTGCCTGTCAGTTGTGCTTCTTCGCCCGAGAAGCCGGTTTTGCTGATCTCCGTCCTCCACAGCCTACTCGTACTTCGCCTCGACCTACTTCCCCTACATGCCCACTTACGGCTCCTGCTCGGGAACCGAGTCGGCTGCTTTCATGGGATGCGCTCTCCTCACCTCCTACCTCTTCCTCTTCATCGTGAGCAGCTACACCCTCGGCGGTTCGATGGGGCGACCTGCTGACCATGGTGCTCACATTACAGGCTTTCTACAAACGTACCTATGCTCAGCAGGTGGCTGCCAAAGTGAGTCCTTCCCCACCCTCTTCTCCCCCTACTCGAGCTGAAGCTGCCCTCCGCTCTCACAGGCCGCTGGCGCCGTGAAGAAGGCCGCTGCTACTGCCGAGAAGGTCGCGATCGAGGCGGCCGAGAAGTCCAAGGCGCAGTAAATGAGCAACTGGTCGCCGTCCAAAGCTCGCTCGAAACGCCCCATAGACCTGGAGAGGCCGATTCCCCTCGTCCGGCCTCTCACACCACCTCTCCCCTCCCACTTCTCAACCCTCGTGCAACCCGCATTATACTTCCCAACATCCCTCCTGCCAACCCTCACTCCAATACCCTCCTCTGATACCTTATTCCCCCTCGCGCACCCTCCTTTCCCAATCCCCTTGCCGCTCGTTCCCCCTTCGTCGCAAGGCGGCGCGAGACTTTCCTTGTTCATCACGGGGAGCTGCTAGAGCTTTTTTGTAGATCTTTGGGCTTCCGGTGGAAAAATACTCGACTCTATATATACTCGGAGCACGATCGACGCCCTCGGCGAAGAAGGCTATTGGCGAACCGTCTCCCTTCACGAGAACAGACTCGCGAGGGAGGGCGAGATCGACGCTTACCTCGGACAAGCGGACTCGGAAGCTTCGCAAGCTCCTCGTCTGACTCGAGCGCAATCAACAGCTGGGACTCGACGCCCTCGAGGCTTCGGAGGAGCGCTCCATCACTCCATGTCAGAGGCTTCGCCTATGCTGCTTCCCATGCATCTGGAGTGGAAATTATTCAGCTGCGTGACTGCCCTGGTGCTGAAGAAAGTGCAGGGAGCCTGGCTGCCTTCGACAAGCTCAACGAGATCGGCTCGGCGAAACTTGAAGGACCAGCCCGCCACGCGCTCTCCTCCTCCTTTGGCCTCGACTACAGGGTGTGCGAAACTCCGCGCAGCAACAGGTCCGAAGTTGCGTCTGAGGACTACCGGGACTCATCACTCTGTCCCCCCTCCCCTTGCGAAGCGTCATCTCCGTCACTCGCTCACAAGCTCGGCGGAACCAAACCTCGTCCCTCGCCCTCCGAGTTAGCAGAAAGTCCGAACTCGCGGCGGGGAAGATCGTGTTCGAAAGAGTTGTCCTTCTCTATCGCTTGAAGGGATATGCGGGCGAAGAGAGAGGACTCACCTGCGCTCACAGTTGAGCGCCGAGAAACTGCCGAGCTTCGACCTCGATTTGAGCGAGGTTGATGCTGTAGGGGAAGCGAGAGAGAGGTCAGCTTGGGAGAAGGAAGCAGCTCAACACTATTCTTGCTG
>MWVB01000054.1:80705-126767 GCA_003054985.1 Leucosporidium scottii | reverse complement strand
GTCGACGAGCACTTCACACGAGGAAGAGTCGGGCCTTGATCCAGTGGCAGAGCCTTTTCCAGAAGGCCTGCACTCATGCGAGCGAGAAAACCAAGCTTGAGGATGCTGCACGCAACGACCACTCCAGAAGGATGTGGCAGGAGAGAAAGAGAGGAAAGAGGCGAAGCGAGCCGTTTTTAAAGCTCGGCGCTTGGACCTCGTCGGCAAGCTCGCTCTTACGACGTGCTGCAGCTGGTATCTGAGCACGATCAGAGGTGCTCAATACATCTTCAGCTACTTGGCGAACAGCCTGCCCTGAGTTCCCGGGGCGAACTCGGCGCTGCAGCGGTGGCCGAAGCTGCAGTCATTCGCCAGTCCCTCCGAGGAGGATTCAGACAAGCCGTAGAGCTGGAGGTAGACGTGTAGAGCATATGGTGTCAATCACAGTGCAGCTTAGTAGCCTTCGGTGGATGCTAGGAGCTTTCGCACCTCGCGCTCGTCTCGATCCTGAGGATGAAAGTGCAAATGCAAGGGGTTCTGTCATTGAACGACAAGGTACAGCTATGGAAATTATGATGCTAAGCAAGAGGCCCTTCTCCCTTCTCCTCTCACAGCCCCGCGAACATGGCCTCGTACATGGCCTCTCCTCCATCCTCGACCGAACGTCCCTCGGCCCTCTTCGTCGCATCCTCGAACGATTTGAACAAATCGAATGGCTCCTCGGGTCCGCCAATGAGCGCAGGCGAGACTTGATCGTTGGGCGAGTTGGCCGTGGAGTTGGAAGCGGAAGGAGGAGCGAGGTAGGCGGGCGAGGGCTTGCTGCTCGTGGTGCTCGTGCCGGAGGGAGAGGGTGCTTGACTAGGGCGGTTCGAGATCATTTGGAGGAGCTTGTTGACGGTAGATCGGTCCAGTTGGACCTTGTCGCCTCCCTGACCGCCGAGCAAGCCTTCCAGAACGGCTGCTCCTGCTCCTGCTCCTCCTCCGCCAGCGCCGAGCGAGCTTAACAGAGCCGAGAGAGCCTTCTGCTCCGCCGTCGTCGCTCCTCCTTGAACTTGCGAGTGCTCATTGAGCGTGATCGTCTGATCGGCATCCTCGCTGGCGAGGTAGCCCTCCTCGTCCGGCGTGATGCCCGAATCGAACTCGGAGGGGGTGGGGAATGCTTCGGAGGGGAGAAGAGGCGGCGAGGAAGGAGGGAGGGAGCCAAAGTCGAACTCGCTGGCGACATCCGAGGTGGCGACGAGGTGAGGAGGGAAGATCGAGTTGCTGGTGGAAGTGCCGCGGTTGGGGATGAGGAGCTTCCCTGACCCCGAGGCGCGAGGGGCGGGGTCGAGGTGCGAGAGGTCGTAGGGGTTCGTGTGGAAGGCGTCGAGTTCGGTGGGGCTGGCAGGCGTCCAGGCATCCGAGTCGCTCACGGGCGTCTCTCCGTCGACTTGATCCATGGCGAGGGCAGGGACGAGCCCGTCGATGAAGCCGTGGAGGATGGAGGGAGCGGGACGTCCACAGGACTGAGGAGCCTTGCCCTTGGAGCCAGGCGTGGCGGAGCTGGTGCGAGGTTGAACGCAGGGAGAGGAGGGGATGGGCGAAGAGGGGGCGGTGAGGGCGTTGGACGAGAGGCGGGTGTTGAAGTCGCGGCGGAGCGAGGAGAGGACCGACTCGAAGGGGTCGAGATCGGTGGTGGGCGCGTCGGTAGTGTTGAGGTTGCCGCTAACTCCTAGCGCCGAAGTGGCACCTCCCACGCCGTGCAGCGCAGGGTCGAGGACCGAGTCAAAGATGCTTCCAGCGCCCTGCTTGATCTCGTTCGAGTTGAGCGCCGAGGGTTTGGCGTTCTCCTTGAGGTCGGGGCTCATCTCGCGGAGGTAGAAGCTCAACGCATGGCTGAGTCCTCCCGCACCTTGCTCCTCCTCGTCCTCCGTGAGCGCCAAAGGCTCCTCCCTCGCCTGACCTTCGCCGCTCGAGCCGGAACCCGACCTGCCGCTCGTCATCTCCACCGCGTCGGGCATCTCGACGTCAAACGAGTTGAGGTCGATGTTGGTATCGTTGAGGATGCGGTCGAGGGCGGTCCCAGGGCTGGCGGTGAGGAGGTAGGCGGGCATCTGGCGCTGTCCCCTCCTCTTCGGCGAAGGGCTTTGAGGTCCTGCGCCGAAGATGCTGGCTGCTCCTCCAAATGAGAAGGAGGTACCTCGTCCTTCTCCATCGCTCTCGTACCCGCTACGCAATCCAGCGCCCGTGCCGACCGCCGAGTTGGCGCGCACCGGCGAGGTCGCTGCCATGCCGAAGAGTCCCGCGCCTCCTCAGCCTCCACGGCGAGGCGAGCGACCGGGCGAAGTCATCGTATGGCTGGGGACGGTAGCGCGATGTCCCCAAGCCGCCCAGCCTCCGGTACCAGGCGAGCGCGAGAGCGAAGGCCCGACGACCTTGCTCGGGCTGGGAGGAGGGAGCATGCCAGGTCGGCGAGTCGATCCGGGGGAGGAGCCCTTGACCTTCTTGCTCTTGATCTTCTTCAGCTCCTGCTCGCAGGTGGCAGTGAGACGGCCTTGGAGAGGACGACCGACGGGTTTGATGGTCGAAGGTCCGCCGATGGACGAGGAAGGGGCGCGATTGGGGGAGGTGCCGCGCTCGACCTTGTTGCGGTGGAAGCCGTTCTTGTTGTAAAAGACGCCGCACGCTGGGGGGAGGGGGTCAGGAGGGGGGAAGCAAAGGTCAGCGAACAATCCCTCATCTCCACGCCTCGCCCGCCCCTTAGAGAACTCACCGTTGCACACCGTGACGCGAGTTCCCTCCTCATCGAACGCCTCCCGCCACTTGGTGCTCTTCTTCCTCTTGCAGTTGGAGCACGCGCTCTTGTCGATGGGGTTCGACTTGTCGCTCGTCTCGGGCGCGTCGATGGGGGCGAACTGCTCCACGCGCTTGGCCGGTTTGAATCCCGACTTGCCCTTACCCTTGTCGAGGAAGGTAGTCGACTGCTGAGCGAGAGCGTTGCCGAGGATCGCCTGCGCCGAGTTGGGGTCGGCAGAAGAGGAGAGGGCGGGTGGGAGCTGAGCGCCGTAGTACTCGGCGAGGGTGCGAATGGCGGGAAGCAGAGCTTGACCTTGTTCCGAGTCGAGCGAGAGAGGAGGTGCAGTGGCGGTGGGGGCGGAAGCGGCGAGGGAGGGGATCAGTTGAACGAGAAGCGCGAGGATGCGAGGATCCTGCAGCTGGGCGGCGGTGGGCGCCGAAGTGAGTGCTGAAGTGGAAGCGACGGGAGCGGGGAAGGGGGTGGATGCTGCCGAGGAGGGAACGGGAGCGATGGGCGGGAGCGAGACGGGCAGGACGTGCTCATCCGACTCTCGCGGTCGCTTGCGTTTGACGGGGTCGCCGAGATGAGAAGAGCGAGGTTGAGCGGAGGAAGGGTGCGCTTGCTGGTGTTGGAATGAGTCGCGACGGCGAGGTGGGGAGGAGGCGCGGTCGGAAGAGTCGACAGGCTGAGCGGGGTTGGCGAAGGAGCGGAGGGAGGTGAGGAATTGCGTTTGGGTGAAAGAGGGGCGCTGTAAGAGAAGATAAAGTGAGTCTCGAGCTTAGAAACCAGCCGAGTGTCGGCGCGAACTCACCTCGACGAGCTGCAGCCACACCTCCAGCGTCTCCTTGACGCTCTCGTCATCGCTATCCTCGTCATCCTCCTCCGTCGATGGCGCCGCACCTTGCTCTGTCCTCCTACGCTTCCTCCTCCTGTTCTCCAACTCCCTCTCATCGACGCTGACCCGGCCGCACACCCAAGTCGTGCCCTCGCGCTTCTCGGCCAAGTTCCACGAGAGCATGCCCTTGCCCTCCATCAGTCCCTGTCCACCGCTTCCAGCGCTCGGTAGTGGTGCACCAGATGTTGATGCGTGGGAAGAGGAAGGCTGAAGGGAAGACTCGTAGGGGTCGACCGCCGAGACGGCGTAGTCCTTGCTGGGGTCGGTGACAAGCTCAGGCCTAGAGACGACGAGGCCGCGTCAGCGACCATCTCATCATCCTTCAAAAACTCTGTCCAACACTCACCTCGAAATGCAGATGGCGCTCAAGCACGTCTTGAGGGTGAGCTTGCCGTACTCGGTGCGCTCCTCATCACCCTCGGCCGGCTTGCTGCCCATGAGCTGGACCCAAACGGGCGCCGACAAGCGAGCGAGGCATGTATAGCTCTGCTGTGACGGTCGTTCGGGTTCAGGACTCGGTGAAGGCGCTGCGCTAGCATGGGCTGGGTCGAGGACCGAGAGGAAGTTGGAAGAGGGGGTGGCGACCGCAGGGGTGGTCGGTGTTGGTGATGGCGCTGCTCCTGCACCGAAACGTGGTGATGATAGAGAGTAGAAGACTTTGACTGTTGAGGAGCAGCACGCAAGCAACTTGTCAGCGCTTCGCGTCCCCTCCGAGCGGCCAACTTGGAGCCTCGAATCGGAGATGAGAGCTCACCCATCATCATGCGACCCCTTCCCTGCTTCTTCTTCTTGGTTCTCCGAGGCTGCTGCTGCTCTCCTGGTGCTCTTGAGGAGCGCTCAGAGGGGAGAGAAGGTGCCTGGGCTTCGGACGCGACGGGCGAAGTGCCAGCTGGGAGCTGGTGCTGCTGCTGTGGGAGTTGCGAATGTTGGCGCCCAGGTGCTGGTCGAGGTAGCGACAAGCCATGGGAGGAAGGTGGACGAGGGATGGAAGCCATGGCTGGGACTTGGCCGTAGGCGTGACGAAGGAGAGAGGAAGCGAGCGACGCGGTCGCTGACGTTCAAAGTCTGTAGGGAGGTAGAAGATGGAGAGAGGGAGAGAGAAAAGCGAGTCAGAAACGGGTCACCTGGCTCGAGTTTGAGTGGCGCAAGGCTCCAGCTCGAGCGTTTGCCAGCACACGGCTGGCTGTGGTGCTGCTTGCTCGACTTGTTTGGCAGCGTCTCGTGCTGCCCTACAGCTCGATCCAGCCCTGCCTGCTTCCGTACAGCGCTTTGAAAGCTCTTCTGAAGCTGCTGCAGTCAACCCGAGCGAGATTGAAGGGGATGCTGACCTGCTGCTATTGAGACGTCGAGAGGTGGGCGAGGTCGTGTGTGCTTGAAGGTCGGGGAGAGAGGAGAAGTTGCAGGCGAGTAGAGGCGACCGGCTAGCAGTCGCGCTGTACAGCTTCAAACAGGAAGCGAACGAGTTGGTTGGAGAGAGAGAGACGAGCCGAGTGATGGAGAGGAAGAGCAAGAGCTGGTCACTCAGTCGCGGCGCGCCCAAGTCCGTGTGCTCAAGGTCGGCGCAGACCTTTCTACAACGCTGCAGAGGGCGTCAAAAAGGTCTTCCTCAGATACAAGACCAATCACCAGAGCTACACGCTTCCTCGGACCGCGTTCCAAGCAGCGCCTCGAACCTCCTGAAGAGGCGCCGAATCGAAACGCCTCGATGATGGCTCTCCGACGCCTCATCTCGTCACTTCTGTTGACTTAGCATTCGTAGTGCAAACGCATCCAATCTTAAATGGAGCTCACAGCGACCCAAGGCGGCTTCGCACACGCTACCTCGATGCACACGCGATTCAGAGCAGTTCGGCGATAGAGCTGCTCGGCGATGCTTGTTTGTCGGCTCTTGCATTTCGCGAGTTCAACTGAACAGCTACATACGCGGAAAATGCAATGTTGCACAACAATTTCTGGGAAATGACCACGATACTGCCCGATGAACCTCGCTCAAAACCACGCGCACCTGCATCACGGAAAGGGAACGGGTAGGGAGTCAGCTCTCGCTCTCTACCGCGGAGCGAGAAGGAGATCAAAGACACTCACCATCCTACATACATGCTCCCCAGGTTCTTGGGATCCCTAGCCTCCCTGATGAGCCTCTCGACCTGCTCGCCGACTCCCACTTCCTTCGCGCCGAGCGAAGCGGGCGCCGAGGTGACTTGCAGACCCGAGAGCTTGTTGCTGATGGGCGTGAGGGACGTCTTGGCCTTGGACTTGACGTGCTCCGAAGTCTTGTTCTCCGACGCGGGCTTGGGGTCCTGTGAAGGGGGGCAACGAAGGGGCAGGGAAGCGAGGGAGGGGAGAGGAAATGTCAGTCTTGAGCGAGTCGGAAACGAAGAGAGTCTCAACAGGCGATCAATATAAGACGACTCACCCTCTTGCTGACCGACGGCACCCATTCGACGAGCGGATCGTGCATGAACGTCTCGAGCACCGACATGAGCGAATCCTTGTTGTCGCGTAGGATGCGGAGCGTGATCTCGGCGGCTCGACGGTAGACGCCTGGTTCAGCGCAAACAACATCACGTCAGCTTCTGACCCGTCAGTCGCAAGAGAGAGCGAGAAGCCCACCTTCAACTCCGCTCACGCCCATGCCATCGATGATGTTGTGCGTCAAGCGGAAGGGGACTTGCTCGGCGACATCAAAGGTGCGACCTCGATCGAAGAGACAGTTGAAGTCGACGTGGACCGTGTCGCCCGTCGTGCCATCGAGGAGAATGTTCTCGCAGTGACGGTCGCCGAGTCTGCAAAGGGAGGGGCGAGCGAGGTCAGCGGATGAGCTAGAGAGTGAGACACGAAGAAGCAGAAGGTGATCAAGACTCACCCTAGGACGAAGCCGACCATGGAGATGACGGCAGCCGTGCGAGAGTAGGCCAGACGAGCTCGAAGCCACGCCGAAGGCTCGGGGAAGTTCTCGAGGAACCACTCGTGGAAAACGGGAGGATAGCTGTGGGGGAACAAACGAAGAATCAGTGGCCGTCAGAGCTGCTCAAACCGGTGTCAAGCTCACCTCTTGAGCACCTCGTTGACAAAGCGGTCGCCCGTCTTCTTCGGGTCGTCGCGAATCGTGTCGAAGACCCTCTTGAGCTCGGGACCCTGCGAAGTCGGGATGAGTCGGCAAAAGAGCTCATGTATAGAGAGTGGAACGCTCCACTCACCCAGGGAGCGATGCCGCGAGCCTGGTAGGACTTGTTGAGGATGCCTCGGAGGACGACAACGTGTGGAACCCATTCGATGAGTCCACAGTCTTCGTTGAGGGGCACGACGGCGTACGTGCGAATATCTTTAGAGTAGGTTGGGGTCAGCACGCAGCGATGAGAGGGCCGAGCGAGCAGCGAGCAACGCACCGAGCCGGCGATTACGAGCGTCGCCATCCTTCCTGAGCAGCTTGATGATCATCGAGTTGAACTCCATGAGACGAGCGTCCTTGCGAAGGTCGTCCTTGGGCTTGCAGAGGAAGGAGTACTGCTTGCCATCGCTTCCCCAAACGGTGATCTTGCGAGGGCGTTGAAGCGAGGTCATGATCACTATCGTGTCGTCGAACGCTGCGAGATGGAAAGAAGTCAGCGAGCGAGCCGACATTAGCCATCAGAAGCTCATGACGTACAGCGGAAGCTGACGAGACGGTCGGGGAAGGGCTTGTGGCTGGCAAAGTGCGAAGCGTCGGAGGGAAGCGAGACGGTAAGCGAGCTCTGCAGGGGGATGTAGAGCTCGTCGGGGATGCTATCGGCGAGTCGAGGGAAGATCTTCTTGAGACTGATGCTGTCGGTCTTGGTGATGTGGTGATTGCACAGCGCGAGGAGTTCGTCGACGAGGCGCAGGCCTTGGTCGATGAGGCGAGGCGTGTCGGTGCCGCTCCGGTCGCCCTTCTTGAATTGAGACTATAAGAGAAGAAGTTTGAGTGAGGTTTGCTCAAGACCAAGGTGATCAGCTTACCTTGGCCTTCTCGAAGACGTCCATGTTGGCCGCCGAGCGCTTCGTTCCATTGGACTTGGCGCCAGAGGCCATCGCCCAGAAGCCGTGGTGAGGGTAGTGCTGTAGAACCTTGAGCAGAATGTTCTTGAGGCGCTCCGAAAGCTTGCCGTTGGGGTGTAGAATCCTCGAGACGAGTTGAGGCAGGACGGTGAGCCACTGCGAGAGGAAGGACGTGTCAGACGCGGCGAAGTCGCGCGAGATGAAGGAAGTAAACACACCTGGTAAGGTGGAAGATCTTTGATCGAACGATGGACGGATCGGTTGATGGAATCGAAGCAGCGCCAAACATCGTAGTCCTCGCCGACGGTCAGGTTGGTCGCGCTGGGGGAGAGAAGGACATGAGCGACTCGGTACACGCGTCGAAGCGGAGCTGAACTCACCCCTCCTTCTGTCGCTGCTTGTAAATCTCGAGCACTCGAGGGTTCTCGCCAAACTCGAGCCAAAGCGTGAGCATGCGGGGCATCGCTTGGTAGATGAACTTGGTGCCGTGGGTGAGAGCCGTGGCAAAGTGCTTGACGGTCTGGTGCATGAAGTTCAATTCGCTAGCGAGGAAGACAGAGAGAGACGTCAGCAAGGGCGAAGAGGTCGCGACGGAAGAGGCTCACTCGGTGCCCGGCGCTCTCGACCGCTTCGCCAGCGTTTGACTGAGCGACTTGTACTGTTCGTCGCAGTAGCGACCGAGGTAGTAGTGTGGGCTCTCCCAGCTGCGAGAAGAAGAAGGCAAAGGGATCAGCTCGAGTGCGATGAGGGCAGAGGGCCGAGGGAGCTCACTCGGGCGCCAGCTTTGCAGCCTCGCTAAACATGGTGATGGCCTCATTGTGGTCGAGTCGTCCAGCCTCCACCATCCATCGAGCGCGTCGAAGTGAAGCCTGTCGCGAAGGCGGTGGTCAGCATGGGGAGAGTTGAGAGCGGAAGCGAGAGCGAGCTCACCTTGGCGAGTGGTCCAGGAGGAGCGTTCTTGACGACGATGGGCTGGCTC
This sequence comes from Leucosporidium scottii, assembly GCA_003054985.1. Classification (NCBI taxonomy): domain Eukaryota; kingdom Fungi; phylum Basidiomycota; class Microbotryomycetes; order Leucosporidiales; family Leucosporidiaceae; genus Leucosporidium; species Leucosporidium scottii. The sequence continues at coordinate 118,121 of MWVB01000054.1, read as the reverse complement.
GCACGATCCACAAAGTCCTCTCGACCGAAGGTTGGAGGAATCTTGGAGCGAAGGGCGTTGTCGAGGTCCTGCAGCGCCTTGTAAGGCTGGTCGGTCGCCATGAGGAGCTTGGCGCTCTGAAGGAAGACGAACTCGGCGTTGAGGTCTCGAGCTTGAAGAATCGCGCTATAGGCCGTTTGAGAATGACCCGCTTTGCGAGCAATCTTGGACGTCTCGAGCCAGAGCTCGGCAATTTCGTCGCGAGCCGATTCGGTGACTCTGCAGAAGCGAGACGAAGTCAGCTAGGAAGAGGAGGAGGGTGGCAAAGTACTCACCCGATGCGAAGCGCGGTACGGCGCATGTTGAGGATGGGCTCGCGAGCGCGGAAGGATGGCGAGGTCGAAGCGAGACGAAGGTTGAGGCTCTTGATGAGTTGCGGCGACAGCACCTCGGGCTGCAGATCTCGGGCGATGTGGATGGCTTCGAGCTCTTGGAGGATGTGGAGATGGATGACCGAGTCGTAGACGCGCCGGTAGGACTCCTTGCCGGCAGCGACGATGGGGCCACCGAGCTGCTCGCGCGCCTCGAAGAAGGCTTGAGTGAGCAGCTCGGCGTTGCCTTCCTTCATGGCGCTGATGACCTTGCCGAACGAGACCTCGGCACCTTCGATGTCGGGGATGCGAAGAGCGTCCTCGACGGCCTCCCAGTCGCCGATGAAGAGCGAAGCCTCGATGTTGAACGGCGCGAGGATGCGATCCCAGTCGGTTTCGTCGCCTCGGCTGTGAAGGATACCGATGATGTGCGTCCGCATCGAGTCTGTAGGGGAAGAGATGAGTCAGTCACTGAAGGCGAGGGGAGCACAATCCGTGCTCACCGTAGTGGCCGAGGTTGCGAAGACAGCGCAGGAGGCCGACGTGGTTGGAAGGCTCGTCGGGCTTCTGCTGCAGCTTGACCTCCCAGCAGCTCTGCGCCGACGTCCAGCGACCGGTCGACTCGTGCTCGCGAATCTGGTGGAGCACGCTCGGCGAGATGATCTTGGTGGAGATGCCCTCCATGCCGTCGGGCTCGTCGAGGTCGGCGTAGCACTCGTGGAGGTTCTCGTAGTACTCCTGCAGCTTCTCGTCGCCGACGTTGTCCTTCTGAGCCCGCTGAGCGACGATGTGCGATTCGAAGTTGAGGAGCGAGCGAGCGTAGGCCTTGCAGGTGAGAGCGGCTTGGCCGACGAGGATGTGAGGAATGTCCTGGAGGATGCCCTCGACGTTGAGGAGCGCCGCCTCAAAGTCCTTCTCGACCGTCGACTTGCCCTTGACCTTCTTGCTGCGACTCTTGCTCTCCTGCTGCCTCTTGCGAGCGAGGGTGATCCAGCGACTGAGGTGATCCATGAGGTCGAAGACGGTCTGTGGGTGGCGAGAGGCTCAGCGAGACTCGTGGCGAAAGAATGAAAAGAATGAGAGGAAATGTGACACTTACTTGAGCGCTGAGAATCCGGCTGTTCTCCGAGAGCTGGTGAGTCGGCGAGACTTGGTCGGTGAGCACGGTCTCCATCTCGATCCTCACTCGTTCGCGATCGGCCTCTGTGCCCGAGATGAGCGCGTTGAGCACGAGATGAGGAAGAAGGTGTCGAGCGACGGCGATGTCCTCGAGGTGAAGGACGGGTGGGAAGGCGCCGAAGATGCGCTTGACGGCTTGACCTTGAAGCTTGAGGATAAGGTCGTTGGCGAAGATGCGGATCCAATCGCGGTACGAGGAGGTGGAAGAGTAGATCGGGTACTCCGCCTCTCGGGGCATGCTCTTCTCCTTGAACGAAAAGGATCCGCCGAGAAGAGGTCCGCAGGTCTCGAGCACATTCTTGGGCAGCTTGTTCCAGCGGTCGCGCGTCGCCTGGTCGACCTTGGCCTTGGAAGAAGAGGAGGAAGGGAGGACGAGGTCGGCGGTGAAGCCACAGAAGCTGAGGAGCTCCTGGATGGCGTAGGCGAGGAACTCTTGGTGCTTTGTGTCGTTGGTGCTCCGGTAGGCGCCGATGAGGAGGTTCTCGATAAGGTGGAGAGCGAACTTGATCGATTCTTCGTGGTCGGCGAAGTTCTGCAGGACGATGAAGGGCGGGCTGGCGGGAGGGAGCTCGAAGCGGTCGGGGTCGAGAGCGCCGAGAATCCCGATGCACTCGAACGCCATGTTGCGGATCTGACGGTTCTCCGGTCCATCGCGAACGGCAGCGTCGAAGAGGTGCTTGACGAGCGAGCCGACCGTCTTGTTGAACGAGTCTCCGGCGGCGAGCTCCTGCAACCGCGGGCGGTTGCCCGCCATGAGCGACTTGAGCTCCTTGAGCGCCTGCAGCGTAACGACGTCGTTCTCGCTGGCGATGCGCTCCTGCAGGTACCGCGACTTTTTGTTGAAGGACCATCCCTTGCGAATCTCGACGAGGGCGGCGTTGGCGTTGCTGAGCTCGGGGATGTTGCTGAGGTCGGCAATCTCCTGCACGAATCGAGAGAGACCGTCGAGGTTCTGGACGATGTAGTCGATCATTTTGCCCGCCACCTTGCGCTCCTCGGGGGTGAAGTCGGGCCAAAGTCGAACGAACGTCGCCGTGGTGGGTCCGATGAAGGGCCCAATTTCGGCGAATTTGAGCGACTCGATGAATGACTTGAAGGCGCTGATGGTAACGCCACGAAGACCCTTGACGTCGAGGGCGCTCTGGAGGGTCGCCATGATCTGCGAGAGGCGAGCAGATCAGCAGCGAGCTCTTCGGCGATGGGAGGGGCGCGAGGCTCACCTGGGGCGAGAAACCGGCGATACCAGGTCCGACGCGAAGCGTGACGGCCTCGAGACTGCGAATGATGCGCTGCTTGTCGCGAAGAGGACGGTGGGTGGACGATTCGTTGAGGCCTCGGTTCATGTGGGAGAGGATGCCGACGATGCTGTCCTTGAGAATGGTGCCGAGCTCGACCTTGGCCTTGCTGTTGAGCCCTTCCGAGAGTCGCTGAACCGCCTTGAGCGCTCTTTCAGCCTTGATGAAGAAAGGAGAGGTCAGTCGCGAGGCGAAAGAAAGCGCGCTGCTGCTCACCTGGGCCGAAATGACGGGATCCTCATCGCCGAGCTCGAGAGCTAGCTTGTAGACGAGGGGTACCTTGACCGATCCGAGGACTTGACTGAGTCGAAGGTTGTTGCCGAGCGAATTGACCTCGTCCATGAAGAACTTGACTCCTCGGTTGGTCGTCTCGCCGTCCGGTCGCATGAAGAGGTAGGCGAGGACAGCTGCCGCGGATGGCCCATGAGTGAGCATGACGGGCACGGTCTGCGCCGAGGCGGCGGCGACTTGCTCGAGCATCTGCTTCTGCTCTTGAGCGACGATGGTGGGGAGGGTGTACTCGCGCGTGATGCGGAGGAGCGACTCGTGCGATTGGTGGAAGCAGTCGAGAGCAGCGGCGAGAATGGCGGGTGCAGTCGGCTTGGAGCTGATGAGCAGAGGGCTGATGGCGGCGAAGTGAGGCTGGATGAGAGCGTAGGTCTTGATCTCGCGATGAGCGGCGACTTGTTCGAGCTGTATTGCGAGAAGGTCAGCAAGGTTGCCTCTTAGAAAGGTGGAATTGACTCACTTGAGTCCTTGCCACGCTCTTGAGGAAGGTGTTGGAGTGGCCGAGGCGCGAGACGAAGCGCTCCAGGCAGGTGCATTCGAGCAGACCTTGGGGCGTCGAGAGCCTACGCAACGCAGGAGGTAAGACTTTTGATGGCATGTATGTACCGATGAGCTCACCTAGCAATCTTGCCGACGGTGTTGAGCATCGTCTCGACGATGGCGGGTCGTCCTTGGCCGAGCTTGCGGTCGAGCTCCGAGAAGAGGTCGGTGACGAAAGATGCGGAAGGATCGTTCTCTTGGTGCGAGTGAGCGATAGACGAGATGACGTTTCTGTGAGACGAACGGCATCAGCTTGAGCCCGCGGCGAGCTGCCGATGAAAGCCTACCCCGCTGCCGTCCTCAGCGTTCTCGTCGAAGCATCGGCTTCAGCGAACACCAAAGTAACGAGAGAATCCCTTCCATTGAGCGGAAGCGCCCCAGCCGCCGCCCTCGAATGCCTCAGCAGCCTCGGGAGCGCCTTGAGAAAAGCGAGGCGGACCTTGGGATTGGTCTCCGAGTCGAGTAGGGTCCTGGCGACGGTCTTCATGGCGGTGACGGGGGCGTCTGTAAAGACTCTGGTGCCGCCGGTGCGAGTCGAATCGTCTGTTGAACTTCCTGCCCAGGCATCGCAGATCCAGCACGTTGGCTCGGCAGCAGAGGTCGGGTCGGTCGATGGTGGGGTGAAGGCGAGAGAGCCGTCGCGAGCGCAGCTGAGGAGTCCGATAGTCTTGAGGGCGCTGAGAGCGTGGTCGACCGAGGCGCTGGGTAGACCCCTGTAAAGGAGGGATGTGAGCGAACGCCAGAGGATAGGGAAAGCCGAGACGGGACGTACTGAGCCAGCCGAGCGATGATCTTCTCCACTCCCTCTGTCTCCAGATGTAATTCTTCGCCCACCGACGCCATCTTCAGAACCTTCACGACCGCTTCCCTCCACGGCGCTTTCCTCCTCCTCGTCGCAGTCGGCATAGGCATGCCATCAACGTCCATCACATCGCTCGATGGGTGCTGTGGGAGATCCTCGTCTCGCTTGCGCTTGCGAGTTGAGATTTCGGCCCCTCCTCCATTGCTGACCGAGTCGACGTCGGCGCAAAGGCGAGTCCAGGCCAGCTCGGCAGAGGCGTCGAGGTGGGTCATGGACGATGGGAGGGCGACAGGCATCGAGTGATGGTGGGAGGTGTAGGAGGCGAGTGCTTGGAGGGCGTTGGGAGAGAGGAGGTCGGCCGGAGTGGTCGCCGTTTGGTGCGCCGAAGAGGGGACGACCGCGAGACCGGCGACCTGCGAGGGCGAGGGCGAGGCAAGGGGGAAGGCCATGGCGAACAGGCAAGCGAGCTGCGAAGAAGAATAGTCAGTGATGGGTCACGTCTCGTCCTTGAGCTGTACTCACTCGAAGCTCGGGCGAGAAGGCTTGATGAACGAGACACTCGACGAGTCGATCTCCGCTCTCGGCCAAGGAGGCAGCAAGAATATGCGCCAGCTGCTCTGAACCTCCGTCTGCATTCTCTCCTTCCTTCAACGACCTCCACAGTCGAGCAAAGATCCTCGCCAGCGCCGAGTCGACGGTAGCTTCGGCGATCTCATCTGGCGACTCGTGCTCGAGCGATACGAGCCGTCCGAGCAGCGCCTCCGAAGACCGAATGGCGACGAGGTTGAAGCCTTGGCCAGAGAAAGTCGTGACGGGTTGCTCCAGCGCCGCGGCGACCAAGTCCAGACTAGCGGCGACGGCCCTCAACTCGCTGTCCTCGGCGCGCTGCTTGCCCTTGGTCGCAGCGACGCTGTTTGGCCAGCCGTCGAAGATGAGGTCGGTGACGCGAGGAGCAAAGTCGGCGAGGAAGGGAGAGGCTGTCGTGACTTTACGAAGGATGCGGAGGGTGGTGAGGAAGAGGGCGCGGGCTTGAACCGAGCTGCGAAGCGTGACGGATGGGCGGGTGCTGTCGAAAGGGTCGACGTTGTTGATGCCGTGCGAAGAGGTTGATTGAAAGAGGTGGAGAGTGCGAGGGTAGTGGGGGGTCGGCGCATGTGTTGAAGGAAGGAGGCCTGAGGAGCACAGCGCCGAGAGTCAGTGAATGGCTGAGACGGTCAGGAGCAGTCCGCAACTCACCTCGTACGAGCTTGATCATCTCGTTCGTCATCTCTCGAGCCTTGCCCAAACCACCCTGCACCTCGCCATCGCCTCCCTGCCAATCGAGGCGAACCCCCGACTCGGCGAGGACCCCCACCATCGTCGCGAGCAACTCCTCGAGCTGCGTGAGCAATGTGGCTCGCTCCCTCCAAAGTCTCGTGTGAAGGTTCTGCAGGCCATCCGTTCTCGGCGCTGGCGCAGCGAGATGAGCTGCTTGGAGCGAGGCGGCTGCTCGGAGGATACGCGGTAGGAGGAAGGTGGCGAGGTCGTCCTCTCCTGCTCCCAACGCGACAGAGTCGAGAGCTGTACCAGTAGGCAGTGTCGGTGGAATCTTCTTGAGCGCGTTGGCCGTGTCGTCGGCCGCTGAGCTGGTGCGAAAGAGTAGGACGCGCGGTTTGGCCTGGAGGTACTGTAGTGGCCCACCGATGGACGTCGAGAGGCCGCTGATCATCTCGGACGTGGTGTTGGATGCTAACAAAATGCAGAGGTAAGCTACAGCCTCGTTACTAGCTCTGAAGTCGCTGCTACTCACCGTGGCAGCCGTTCTTGCCCTCTTCTGTCCCTAATCCTTCCATCCAACCTCCCAGTACTACTCGTAGCAGAGCAGCCTTTTCCACCATCTCCTTTCGGCCTTCCACCGAATCATCGTCGTTGGTATCGGGGCGAATGGGCGCGAGTTGAACGGGGAAGACGCGTGAGTGAGCCGGCGCGAGGTCGTGTAGGAGAGCATAAGTAGCTGGGGGTAGCAGCTGCGTAGACGGACCCGCTACAGGCGGCATCCTGGTCGTGTAAGCGCCGAGTTGGCGAAGCGAGGTCAAAGTTGAAGAAGCGAGAGACTGACTTGGAGGCTCGAGGCGATGGTCGACCTCCCCCTATTCAGGGGTGGCAGTCTTGTGGCTAGGGTAGCTCTTGATTTACATCTCGGCGGGCTGGAGCTCTCAGGACCGTCTCAATGAGCATGAATCGCCTCCCGTCCTTCGACCGAGCTTCAGGCCGGCGAAGCTCCAAACCGAGCTTCAAACGCGCCGCAGAAGCTGCAGCTTAGCAACACCGTGTATGCTGAGCTCTCGAGTTTACAACACCCCCTCGCTCCTCGCTCTTTTCTTGTTGCAGTAGAGGGGCGGGCAGAAGAGAGCCGAGAGGCGAGCATGGCGAAGCCGAAACAAGCCCTGCACCAGCTTGTTCAGCTACACGGGTCGTCTGGTCAGATCTTGTTGAGCTTTCAAGCCGCTGCTCTTCACCATCTTCACCAAAAGTTGATCCAGTACAGCACAGAGATGTAGGTCGCCTGGGTCCTTTCGACTCGCCGGGGCTTCCTCCTGAACTGTCGAGCTTTCGCGGATTGGCCCAGTCGCGAGATTTCGAGCAGCAAGGGTTGTTTTCTCCATTAGTGTGGAAGGAGTGGCCTCTCGGGGCTGCTCCTTTTCAAGGCGAACACATAAGTAGGTCTACTTTCCACCTCTGCTCTCCTACATCCGCTAACCGCTTCCTTCTCCCCCCTTCAGGTTGCCCCTTGGATTCTCAGCCTCGGCTCGAGACGTTCCCTGGTGCCGTTCCCGTTTGCCAGAAGTCGACAGGACCTTCACCCGCTCAAGGTGCGCGAAAGCGATGCTCCCCCTGGACCCCCGGCCAATCCTGCATGAGACTGGACGCTTTGCGCTCGCGCTGGCGACCGTCCTTGACTGTGGGAAGCGACGGGGGCGGGACGAGTTGAGGCTCCGACATTTCTTCCTGTCGCTTTGCAGGTTCTTCTACCTGCTCTTGCAAGCTTGGTGCTGGCTGGGTTGCAGGAGTGAGGGCGTTGGGACCTGCGGGCGGATGCAGGGATTTTTTTCTGTTGTGGTAACGCTGAGGGGGTTGTGGTGTTGTGCAACATGCTGTCGTCTTACTACATCAATTTCTTGTGCTCAGAGAGTGTTTGGAGACCTGCATCGCGAGAGAAAGCTTATGGCGAAGCTCACAGCTCGGCGCTCACTATTCTCAAAGAGCGTCCACAGGGAAGGCGAGCATAGGGACCATACACTGCACTACGATGCTACACTATGAGGCGCTCGCTCCTCCTCCTGCATCTCCGCCTCCACCGCCGCTATTCAGCAAAGCCGAGTTGACCGCCGACTGAGCGCCCGACGAGGTAGCGTTCAATCCCGCTTGCTTGCGCTTCCTTTTGTACCGGTCTTCATCGTGATGTGATGATGAGTCCGAGCTGTGATGGTGGTGGTGGTGGTGGTGCGAGGAGCCGGCAGCCTTCTTCCGCGCCGCCTCCCTCTTGCGCCGAGCTGCTCGACGGCGACGACGAGCCTTTTTCTCCTCCTCCGCCTTGATCCTTGCCGCTTCCTCTTCTGTATCTTCCTCTGTCTCGGTCTCCGATGGGCGAGACGTACCCGACGTCCGAGTCGACGGCGCCGTCTCGTCGCTGATCGATCCTCCGCGACGATGGCGCTTCGAAGAGTCGTGCTTGCCGGGGGAGAAGAAGGTCCCGACGTCAAAGCTTCTGCTCCGATTGGTGGTCGAGTAACGGGGAGGTGGGAGCAGCGAGGCTTGGCGACGAAGGGAGGGCTCGGAGGTGAAGGAGGGAGCGAAGGGGGGAGAGACGTAAGGCGCGAGGGATGGCGTGAGCGGTAGACCAGCCTTTGCCCGAGCGATGTAGGGCTCCAGCAGGGGCGTTGGAGGGTATGAGGTTGAGTTCGAAGGGGGGTAGACGCCCGAGCGAGAGAATGTCGGTCGAGGGGAATCCTCCAACGGCGACTGGCTATCCTCCTCATCGCTGTAGGCAAAGATGGGCTGCTTTCTCCTCCTCTCACTTTTCCTCCAGCCTGCCTCTCCCCCGTCCCGTCGTGTCGGTAGCAGCGGTCTGCTCGGCCACCCTTGCTCGGCGGGCCTCGGTGTTGGGAAAAGGCCGAGCCAGCGATGGATGTGGAGGTCGATAGAGACGAAGATGGTGGTGGCCAGGGCGATGGCGAGAGAGACAGCGCTGCTGAGATAGACCTCGATGGCGATACGATGGGAGAGCTCGGTGCATTCGCCCGAGGAGGGAGAGCTGAGGGAAAAAGGGAAGGCGAAGATCAGCTTGGGGGTCGCAAGGAGTCGTTGTCTGGACAAGCTGAAGCGTGGGAACGCTTACCATCTCATTGAGTGGTAGAATACTCGACTTGTGAGGGTGACGCAGAGGCAAAAGGTGGCAAACCAGAGCAGCTGCTCGCGCCGAAAAGAGGGCGAGTTCATCAGCTGTCAGCTTCACGGGGATCCGAGAAGGTGAAGAAGAAGGGGCGCACCGATAGACATGTAATGATCCTCTTGGTCGCCTCCCATAGCCATGTCTCGGTTGGCGGTAGCGACCTGCGTGAAAAGGGTGAGCGCCGAGCTCGACCGAGCTCCTCTGTCAGCACTCACCGAGCGTAGATAGTCACCAGGCAAGATACACAGAATACCGACCAGGCAATCGCCGTGAATGCGAGTACGATGACCTCCCCCGTGCTGAACTCGACCCAGCAGACTCCAGCCTACGCCAAGAGATCGCCGAAGGGAGTCAGTTGAGCCACAAGAGCAGTGGAGCGGTGAAGCGTCGAGCGGAGCCACCCACCCTGATGAGGTATACCAATGCCGCGAAAGAAGTGATGGGACAGACGATGAGGGAGATTTTGGCTGCTCGGCGAGGCCGAAAGTCGAACTCGACGCCGTTTACGGCGACATAAGTCCCGGAGCTCATAGCGAGGTGGTGGAAGGGAAGCTGGCTGCGCCTCTTGTATCGTTGGGGCTGAAGTGCGAAGGAGTCAGCTCGTCATCCCTGCTTGCCGTTCGCCCCTTCTCGGGTCGCGACTCCTTCTTTGTCCCCTGCTCCCGCTCCCGCCATCAGCATCCTCCGAGATGCTCCCCGATACATAACGCCAAATCCACTGCTTCCCTCACAGCTCCCTCGCCCCATCAACACTCTGGTTGCCTCGCTTCCGCCGTTCCGCTCCTCCTCTCGATCTCTTTGTCGCGCGAAGAGACTCACTTGCGAATACCGCTCGACCCTGTACCGCCTATCCCTGCTGGTGTCGTTCAGGGGAATTCTCCGACAACGAGCAGAGCGACACCTTCGACCAAGTCGCAAAACGAAGAGAGGAGAAAGGACGACAGTCCGCGGAGGGGTGCTGAGGGAAAGGCCGGGGAAGTCGGGGGCGAAGGATGTATGGGAGTACTTATAGGCTGAAGACGAGGGGTCCACTTGGAGAGCATACTCTCGAGCCGTCAACGAGGTGAAGAACGAGCAGAAAGAAGTAGAACGCAGAGAGCCGAGCAAGCGCTCTCCTTCTTCGACCGAGATGGCACGTCTCGCTCGCAATGCCACTGTTCTACGGCTGACGAGTGACCGAGAGCACTTCAAAACAGCCTTCACAGATGCTGAGATCCGTTGCACAACCCTACACCTCAATACAGCACCGCACAGCGGACTTCGACACTTTGGCGAAGGCTCAAGTGCTTCCGCTCCTCGTCCATGATGGCAGTGTGAGGCGTCGTTCCTCCCTCGTTGACGCCTATATAGCTCAGGTCAGTAGGCAAGCTTGGCGCAGAGCTGAAGACGAACCCACCGAGCGAACTGTCGAAGCAACGGAGGAGAAGAAGCTCGTCCGGCATCATGTCACGCAGGTAGTAGAGCTTGTGACGCTCTTCGCAATGCCGAAAGAAGCTTCCTTGGCCATAGTAGTCTCTGAGCGGAAGCGAAAGATCAGCTCGTCGCTCCCGAGAAAGGGTGTCTCGGCGAAAGCTGAGCCCACTCGGTGATGATGTAGTCCTCCTCCTTGACGGTACGAGTATCGCATAGAGCGAGTGGAGAGTCGACAACAGGGCCAACGAGTGGGCGCCAGACGTTGATGATGGCGATGCGCGACGAGGCAGCCTCTTCCTCAGTCAAGTCGAGGGTCTCCCGAGCGCGCTTGTTCGCCGAGTACTGACTGCCATCGCAGTGAGCGACGGTAGCAGGTTGCAGCTTCCCTGTATCGAACTCTTTTGGGTGGTCGGGGTCTGTAAGGGGTCGAAAGGGTGTTAGCGTTGCTCGAGTCGATTGCTTGAGTCATCGCCGAGCTTTCGCCTGCGAGTACGGTCGGAGCATGCAACCACTCACCATCTTCCAAGATCCTTCTACGGACAGATGCTCCGTATTGTGCTACTCGCTTGGCGCCGAGATGAGCTCGTAGCCACTGTGAACGAGGGGTCAGCCCTCAGCGCCGAGGACCGAGCGAACACGACTTACCTCGGCCATGTCCTGAGCATAGGTCTCTTCCCATCCTGGAGCACCATCGAGTGTACCGTCATACTTCTGCTTGACAGCTTCAAATCCCTCTGCGGCAAGCTTGGGTCCTTCTCCTTTCTCGAAGCTCGGGCGACAATCTCTGATCAAAGTAGGGATTGGCCTGACGCTGAGATGAGTGTCGGTGCCGAGGAGCTTGGCGAACGTGAAGGGTGTAGCTCCAGGCTCGGAGGGGTCGCAGGCGTAGTTGATGGTGCAGGTGATGTCGGTCATTGAATATTGAGCGCGGCGGTCGAAGAAGTGAGGACGAGCAGAAGACGGTCGGGGAGGGCGATTAGAGGGTGCAGTGGAGTTGAGCACGAGCAATCAGACGCTGAGAAAGTCGAGATGCAGGGGAGACGACGATATGGAAGGAGAGAAAGAGATGTGATAAGCGAGTTGGCCGAGAGACGCGGCTGCCAGCGGGCGAGCGGATGAGAAGCTAAGAGGGGCGCAGCGAGGGCTGGGGGAGGCTTTGTGAGCGCGAGTTTCAGCTCATGAGATACACGACCAGCTCTCCCCGACGGCTGTACGAGTGGCCAGGCAGCAGAGGAGGCCATACGCCGAGAGCCCCCTTCGCTATACCAGGAAGGATCAGCATTCAGGACAGCTACAAGATCGAGAATCGCAGCTTCACAATTAAATCCGAGCAGCTTGTAGGGCGGTGACGGCTGTAGGAGACTAAAAAAGCGGAGGCGAAGGGGTGGCCTCTCGCGTCTCGTCGAGGACGTCGAGGGGTTGAAGCTCTCGCGCTGGTTTCCCTTCTGCGCTTCAATCTCATTTCGTTTCGCAATGGCCGACTTTGCTGTACTGAAAGCTCGCGCGACTGCTCTCAGTGAGTCGCTCTGCTGCTCTGCAGAAAGTACACCTCGCTGAACCTCTTCCCCCCAACCCAGCCGGAGACTGCCCTTGGACTTCTCTCTTCCTCGCCTTGGTCGGCGCTGGATGGCTTAGCACCTACGTGATCAGCTTGATTCGCATGCTCGTAGACCTCGCCCGGCCTGGTATCTCCGTACGTCCTGTTCGAGAGCAGAGAAGCGCGCTTCAGCTGACGTACTTCTCCTCCGAGCAGCTGAAGAAGTTTGGAGCCAAGCAGGGTGCCTGGGCTGGTGAGTGATGTATCGCCAGCTGTTTGTACGAGCATAGAGCTAACATTTACCCCCCACAGTCGTGACTGGAGCTACTGCTGGCATTGGGAGGGACTTCGCGCTGCAGCTGGCCGGGGCCGGCTTCAACGTCTTCCTTGCCAGCCGTACCGCTTCCAAGCTGCAGGAGATCAGTGACGAGATTGGTGAGCAGTCAACGATGAGCTGCAGAGCCGTATACGAGCTGACAGGCCCCTGCCAGTCGCGAAATACCCCGGAACCAAGACTCAGGTGCACTCCATCGACTTTGCTGCCGCTACGGCTGCTGATTACAAGGCTCTCGGAGTTGCACTTCAGCCTCTCGACATTGGAGTCCTCAGTGAGCTGCTTCCTGTCCCACTCCAAGCTCACCAGACCTGATCCGAGCTCTCCTCCCAGTCAACAACGTCGGCAAGAGCTACGACGAGCCTACCTTCTACCAGGACCTCTCGGACCAGGATATCGCCGACATTGTCGAGATCAATGTGTAGGTCTATCGCCGAGCCTCCCTCGTGCTGTTGCTGACCTTCTCGCCGGACAGCAACGCTACTCTCAAGGTCACGAAGCTCGTCGTCCCCGGCATGATCGCTCGCAAGCGTGGTCTCATCCTTTCCGTCGGCTCCTTTGCCGCCCTCATCCCTTCGCCCCTCCTCGCCGTCTACTCCGGCAGCAAGGCTTTCCTCTCGAGCTGGTCGCAGGCTCTCGGCAGTGAGCTCGAGGGCACCGGCGTTCACGTCGAGCTCCTCAACGCCTACTTTGTCGTGAGTACGATGTACAGGAACATACATCAGCGCTTTTGCTGACTTTTCACGCGCAGACTTCGAAGCTTAGCAAGATCAGGAAGAGCTCGTGGATGATCCCCACCCCGGCGACTTACGTCCGTGAGTCTCGGCGATTGACCTCAGCCTCGAATGTCACTGACCAGCCCTTCAACCTACAGGCTCGGTCCTTAACCGCATTGGCGTCAACGGCGGAGCTGTTGGACAACCCTACATCTCGACTCCCTACCACGGCCACGCTCCCGTTCAGGTGAGAACGGTTCGGCGCATCTTCGCCCGGACTCGAGCTCACCTTCCTCTTCTCACACGCAGTGGGTCGTCGACCACCTCTTCACAAACTCCTGGTGGCTCTCTTACAACCGCAAGCTGCATGTCGACATCCGTCGCCGCGCCATTCGCAAGCGTGAGCGGCTCGCAAAGGAGGCCAAGTCCCAATAGAGGGTTTGGTTTAGGTCTACTAGATCCGTTGAATGCAGTTTCTTCATCTGCTATCCATGCACTGCTTGCTACGAGCGAGTTGCTGGGGTCGGAACTCGATCTCGGTACCGAGGAAGGAGAGCGCTGGCTCGGCTCTCTGCCTCCTACTTCTTTCTGCTCGTTCTTCACCTCGTTGACGGCTCGAGAGTAGCTCGACAAATGGCTCCCTTGTCCTCTACTTACTCTCGTACAGCTTTCCTCCCCAGCTTCCCCGGCCTTTCCTCAGCACCCCTCCGCGGACGGTCGTCCTTTCTCCTCTCTTCGTTTTGCGACTTGGTCGAAGGTGTCGCTCTGCTCGTTGTCGGAGAGTCTCTCACCACCACGCCAGCAGGGATAGGCGGTACAGGGTCGAGCGGTATCCGCAGGTGAGTCTCTTCGCGCGACACAGAGATCGAGAGGAGGAGAGGAACGGCGGAAGCGAGGCAACCAGAGTTGATGGGGCGAGGGAGCTGTGAGGCAAGCGGTGGATTTGGAGTAACGTATCGAGGAGCATCGTGGAGGCTGATGAAGGCGGTAGCAGGGGTCAGAGAAGGAGTTGCGGATGGAGGCGCCGAGCAGCAAGCAGGGAAGCGACGAGGGAGCCAGCTGACCGATTCCCGGTACCCAGAGCATCGCTACCTCACTATCGCTCACAGCGGGCGCCCTCAGCAAGACCTCCATGGCACCGTCGTGGCCGCCGCTGCCATCGCCGCCAATTCTCTTCCCCCGAGATGACTCAAATGACCTCGCCATCATCTCGCCCGGCTCACTCAGAGTAGGCGAGAAGGGAACTTGGAGCTGGAATGGAGGAACAGCGCCTTTCAGTATCAACTTGTACGTTCGCCTGGCTCTCGCTCGACTGCTTCGGCGCAGACCGACCGCTGACCCTTGTCTGTACAGCAAGGTCAACGGCAAGGTCGTCAAGAAGGACAGTAACCTCTCCGACAACAACTACGACTGGGTCGTGGACGCCAAAGCCAAGGATGTTGTCCTGTTCACCGTCGCCGATTCCAAAAAGGCCACCCTCTCTGGCTCCGAAATCACCGTAGAAGCGGCCAAGAGTACCACCAGCGTTTCCAAGACAACAAAGACTGCTTCCAAGACCTCGACTCGGACAACGAGCGCCTCGAAAACGAGGTCGTCCGTTTCGGACACCGTAGACGAGGTCGCCGAGACCGGCAAGTCGACTCGGACAGGTGGCTCAGCGGGAGGGAGCAAGAGCAGCGGGAGCAGCAGGGTGATGTCCAGGTGTGATCCTCGCTGTGGAGTAGAACGCCCTGTACGCTGGCTGACCTGCACGTCAGCAGCTCTACAGGAAGCTCCTCCACCTCTGTCGCGGTCAGCGCTGCTGCTACGGCCATCGCATCAGCTTCGAATCAGGCTCATGTCACGGAGGATTCAAGCAACACCAACATCAACAGCAACGCGCAGTCTGTTGTTATTGGGTCGGCCTCAAGGTCAGTTCTCGATTGCTCGGCCTTCTCTCCCTTCAAGGCCTGAGCTAACAGATCGTCGGATCACAGTACATCTCCGCTAGCAGCGGATAGCTCATCTTCAACCGCCGTACTTGACTCCTCCTCCACCTCGAAAACACCCCTTTTCATCGGCGCCGCCGGCATTCTCCTTGCCCTCGGCGTTGCTCTCGGCCTGGCATAGTGAGCTCTTCACGCTTTGTCTGGTTCTCACTACATCGAGCTAACCCCTCTGCTCTCAGTTGGTGGCGTACCCGCAAGAAGCAAGACTACAAGGCGGCTGGGACCTCCCGAGGAGAAGGCGAGAGCTCGGAGGAAGACGAAGACGACGACGGGCGACGACGACGGAGAGCACGGAGCTTACCGAAAGGGAAGGTAAGGGACTTCACTCCTGAGAAACCTTATACTCTGAACCGGCTTGCTGACCTTGTGCACCGTATCCACAGCGCAAACCGAGAAGGCTCGTAACGGATCGGCGCCGTGACGACTCGGACAGCAGCGCGTGCGGGGGTTCCAGTGACGAGTGGTTACTTCCAGAGAAGCGGTAGCTGTGCAGGGCCTAGACATGAACATTCGGAGACGATTTTGTTGCTCTCGAGCTGCTGCGAAGCAAAGCGACCCTCGTTGGGCTCGCTTGCGAGGGCGACGGGATGCGATAATGGATGCGAGATGGCGTACTACAGACATAAGTTACTGCTTCTAAATCTCCTTGTCGGCCCACTCAGCCATCACGTTGTCCAGCAACGCGAGCATCTCCTTCTTGCGGCCGTCATCACACCAGCTTCCGTTGATGCTGTCGACTGCCAACCCACGCCATGTTTCCTTGGAAAATGAGAAGGCCTTGTGGACGGCGAGGTAGTTGTCAAGGACGTAGCTGTGGAGCACAAAGGTCAATCAAACGGCGTTCGGCGAAGAACCACGAGATGCTCACCCTCCAAAGTAGGCAGGATCGTCCGAGTTGATGGAGAACTTGACACCAGCGGCCATGAACTTGGGGATGGGAGATTCTGAGACGTTGGTGTGGACGCGCAGGCGAACGTTGCTCAGCGGGCAGACGGTGAGGAAGGCGTTGCGATCGACGAGCAGCTTCAGAACCTCAGGGTCGTCCGCTGAACGCACGCCGTGATCGATACGAGTGATCCCGAGTTCTTCGACCGTCGTCCTGACCCAGCTGGCCGGGCCTTCCTCTCCGCTGTGCATCGTAAGGTGCTTCATGCCGAGATCGCGAGCGCGCTGGTAGACCTCCTTGTACTTCTCGGGCTATACGTCGCATAGTAAACGTCAGTGAATGTTGAGTAGGGATGAACCGGGGCGAAGGGAGCTGTCGAAGTGCAGAAAACGGCGCAGGCGACTCACAGGGTTGCCGAGCTCGGTCGAATCGCAGCCCAATCCTGACACTTGTCCCGTCTTGACGTACTCCATAATCGACTCGACACTCTCCACAGCCGAGTCGACGGGAAGGTGGCGCACAAAGCACATGATGAGCTTGCTGGTGATACCAAACTGAGCCTTGGCCTGTGCGAAACGAAAGATGTGAGCTCAGCCGACGACAGGGAGGGGAGGATTAGCAAACCTTCTCGAGTCCCTTGCTGATTCCGGCAACCACGACGGAGAGAGCGATGCCGCGACCGACGTGAGCCTGTGAAGGGGAAGCCCGCTGTTCAGCTTCGGCGCTCTTCGAAAAAGGCGCAAGACAGAGCGAGACGGCTCACCTGGGGATCAAAGAAGATCTCGGCGTGCACAAGTCCATCGCCATGCACCTGTCAAGTTTCAGTCAGCACGCAGCCCCCGAGCTCGGCGCTGGTCCGAAGTGTGTCGGCGCTGATGAGGGCACACCTTGGTCATGTAGGCAAAGGTGAGGGCTTCGAAGTCTTCCTCAGTGATGAGGACCGCCATGGCGAGGTTGAAGTAGCTGTTTGAAACGTGCAGGATGTCAGGCAGGCGCAGGAGGGCTGGCTGGACCGAATCTCACAGCAAGAAGTCGTCCAGGCTGGTGAAGTTCTTGTAGCGCTCCTCGAGGGCCGGGATAGTCGTGTAGCGCGATGGGTCCAAAGTCACTCCATTGTTCTTGGCGAGCTCGAAGAGAAGCCCGGGCTCGAGGCTGCCTTCGATGTGCATGTGGTGCTCGCACTGCAGAAGAAGATGCAGATCAGTATTCAGGAGCTGAGATGACCTCTGCTGAACTTGCGGATCTGCCCATCCTGCATCATCGCGCGCGAAGAGGCGAGGGAGATGAGGAAGCTCACCTTGGGAAGCGCGCGCAGGAAAGCTGTAGCGTTGTCAGAGCACATGGTGAGAGGTAGATACTAGATAGACGGTCCTGAGAAGCGGCAGAAGCACAGAAGCTGTCGAGAACGAGGAAGGAGAGCGAAACGCAAGTAGCTTGCTCGCTCCAAGCGGGCGGAGACCAGCGCGTTTTTTGGCGAAGCCCGGGCTGAAGCCTGTCGATCTGCTGCAGCCTGAGAAAGGGATCGTAAATGGCCGGAAACTTGCTGCGGAGCGAGGCCGAGGGTGCTCTTGGACCCCTTCCTCGGCTTTCTCGGACTGCTCGCAAAGCTTTCGCCGAGCTGCGACAATATATATCATGAACAACAGCGGCATTCCTTCCAATGTCGATTTTACCGTGGCATAACTAGCACACTGAAATCCCCGCCAAACCTCTTGCCTTCCTCTTCACCAGCATTCAACCTCGCCGCCCTCAATTCCTCCTCGAGCCCTCCTCGCTGCTCGGCCTGCTCCTCGTCAGCTAGGCGAGTAGCCTCCTCGACCAGAACCTCGAGCTCTGTCACCTTGTCTTCTGGCGTGATCCCCTCCTGCTGCTCCTCGGTCGGTTCCACGACCACGCCTGGCTCGTGAAGGAAGACCCGCAGACGAGGAAGCCTGCAGCGGCCGACGACCAGCGGGATGACCTTGACGCTCATCTTGCGCCGCTCTGAAGGGGCCAAGATAAGACTGGGCAGCTTGCGAGGGCCGGCGAAGACGAAAGTGCCCGCCTCGGGCGCCGAGTCGACTTGACTTGAGAGGCGAAGGAGTCGAGGTGTGGGGTTTGAAAGGCTGTAGGTGAGAGTGACGGGTTGATGGACGATGAGGGACGGTGGGAGTGACAGTGTGATGTGCGGGCTGAGAGGTGGAGGCGCGATGGAAGGAAGAGGGATCCGAAGCGGCGTGTGAGGAGACGAGGAGCCGTGTCTATGGAGAGGGCCGTCAGCACAAGCGTCGACAGCTAGGACAAGATGAGTAGGGACGCACCGACGCCAGAGGACCTCGAAGAAAGCGCCAGCGACTTGACCGTCCGAAGAGGCGGAGGGCGCGACGTCGAGACGAAGGATGGCGTTGAAGAGGTCACGAGGGCGCCAATCTTCAGCGAAGGGAGAAGCGGATCAGCGTCACTTCCATCTCGAAGGGCTTTTGGAAACTCACGGAGGGCCAGATTTGACTCGGGACCAGCGAGCGATGATTGCGTGAGTCGCAATCCTCGGCCGTCCTAAATCATGCAAGCGGCGTCAGTCTCGTCGACACCCTCCCTTGGTCAGAAATGTACTCACCTCACACACCACGCGCATTCCCGACACCTCAACATCCCAAGGACCTGCCGCATGCACCTTGACGACGACGCTCGCATCGCTCGCTCCCTCCCACCCGTCTGGCTCGCTCAAGTCGAGCAGCGGCTTGACCGGTCGTCTCCGCTCGTGGAAGTGGGTATCAAAGGCGCAGTGTAGAGGTTGGATAGCGGGGATCGTCAAAGTGCGAAGGATCTCAGTCGATGGGGAGGAAGTGGCCAAGGGCTCGTCGTTAGATTGAGAGGATACGAGCTGCGAGCGGATGGAGAGGTCGAGTTGACGCTCGCCAGCAGAGCCGATGCAGGAAAGCTGGAACGTCCTCCGGAGGGAGGTGGAGGGAGCAAGTCGGCCGAGGGAGACGGCCTTGACGAAGGAAGGGGTCACTTGGTCGTCGATGGTGAGTTGATTGGCTGTGCGAGGGAAATGCGTCAATCGGCAGCGAGCGCAGAGATGAAGAGTAAGAGAGCGAACGAGAGTCGTCCTCGCCGGGCTGCAAAAGGATGTCGAGCCAAACCTCAACCTCGACCTCATCCTGGTTGACAACGTCGACGTGGATGTCGAAAGCCTCGCCGATGTACGCCGGCGCGTCGTGTTTGATGCGGACGTCGATGGCGAGGTCGCGAGGTCGAATGCTGTAGAGAAAGAGAGCGGTCAATCCCAGAGAGCTCGCTCGGAGCTGGAATGTGAGCTTAGACTCACTGGCAGACGGTGGGTGAAGGATGCTGTACTGGAAAAGACTTGTCTCCTAGCCTCCAGACAGGCTCGGTGGCCGCTCGAGGAGGGAGAGTGAACGACAAGGTCCACTCGCCAACGACAGCCGTGAGGGTCACCGTCGAGATCTGTTGGCCGAGGGAGCAAAGATGAGCTTCTCCCGGCGAACGGCAAGAGAGTGGGCTCAAGCAGCTCACAGACAAGTGTAGATCCTTGGCAGACGAGACGACTCCCGAAAAAACCTTCGTAGAGCCGTCAGTCCAAGAGAGAGCCGCCGAGTGATCCCCGCTCGGGGTCTGCGAGGCGTCTCCTACATCCCCGAGTTGCACGAAGTCTGTCGTCGCACTTGAAGGGACGATAGATTCGTCGTGCGAGATGATGATAGGCGGCCGGTCGTCGTTGAAGTGAAGCTCGAGCTGGGAGAAGGCGAGAGCGGAGGACCGAGCGGACGGTGGGGAGGTGAGGGCGAGTTGGAAGGGAACAGAGTGCCCAATATCGCTTGAAGGCTTCCAAAAGACGAGATCGCAGTCGACTGGCGGAGGAAGAGGTCTCAGCTCCGAGCTTTGATGTCAAAGACCGCCGAGCACGCTCACAGAGGGGAGCGACCTCGTTCATATCGATGACGATGCGAGATTTGTCGGGCGAAGAAGGAGTTTTGGTCTGTGCAAAGACGTGAGTAAGCGTCAGGCAGCGGCCACATCCATCGACTGAACGCACGGTCAAGACTTCTTGAAGGCTCGCGGCGTACGATGCGCGCTCCTCGACGGTGATCTCCGAGTCTGTTAAGCACAGAGTCAGCTCAGAAGGGTCGATGGAGAGCAAAGCCGACATACCCGGTGCCAGCAGCTCCACAAGACAGCGGACAGCAGCCTCATCGTCGCCGATGCGAAGCGCCGAGTCGGCGGAAAGCTGCAGGATTGAGTCAAGCACAGTCCGCCACTGATCCTTGCGGTAGTTCTTGGATATCCGGTCGTGAAACCTGGATCGATCAAGTCTGGTCAGCTTTCCGAGTGGCGAACCGAGACGAGCGCGCTTTACTTAAGGGCCATCTCGTAGTTCCCGCCTTCGTAGTGCGCGAGAGCGATCTGAGACGCGACGAAAAAGGTCATGTTCTTGGTCTTGTGCGCCTTGAAGAATTCGTAGGCCTTGGTGAAGAGCTGTGGAAAAACAGGTCAGCTTCAGATGCTCCATTCGATTCTCGGCGATCACTCACCTCGATGATGATCTCGGCATGGTCGACCTTGGTCTCGTGCGCTACCGCCGGTGATACTGGCGCGGGCTCGCCATTCTCCGACACTTTGCCAGCATCGGCTTGAACGAGAGCTCGGAAGCGCTGTCGGCGCTCGATGGCGCAGGTGCCCGCGAGGTAAAAGTAGTAGCCCGGGTGCTGAAGGACGTTGGGAGGGATGAGACTAGGTGTTGGAGCACCAGGTGGAGGTATGCGAGTGGATGGAGGTGGTCGAAGAGAGGGCAGACGGAAGCCTGCTCGCATGCCGATAGCGACGAGGTCTCCAAAGAGTCGATACCTGTAAGGCGAAGGGTCAGTCGTGTAGGCGAAGAGCGCAAGAAACAAACTCACTGCTTCGACAACCAGCTCCAGAACTCGAACGTCTGCTCGCCGATCCCCCAAGTGTTGCTGAGCTCACGGAAGCGAGCGACGTGCCGATTCAGCTGGGAGATGGCTCTTGAAGGCTCGTTGAGATAGAGGTACATCTTGCTGACCTGTGCGAGAAGATGATGAGCACAAGTACTCGTTGATGAGAGAGTTTGAACGAACCTTGACGGTCAAGCAGTCGGCGAGCACTTTCGCTTCGGCCCATCGCTTCGTGCGAGGCGCCAGCAGGGACTGATGAGAGAACATCTCGACGAGGGTATCGTAACAGTCCTCGTAGTGTCTGTGTGCCGCAAGTCAGCGACCGGTAGCGCCTCGACAGAGATAGCCGAACTCACTTGAGGGAGACCTCGACCTCACCGCGCATCTCGGAGAACAGGCCCATCTTGTAGTCGTACCGCACCGTCCAGCCCTTGTCACTCAAACCTCCCTTGGGCACTTGTCTTGCCCTCTTCCGCCGCACCCGTCGTCCATGCTCGCGGTAGTAGTCTAGCGCCGCCGGGAACAGCTCGGCCCTGAGACTGAGGACGAAGTTGTTGACCTCGGATTGCGGTACGGGAGAGATGACAAAAAGGGATGCTCGAGAGTCGAGTCCCGATTGTCGACGGATGAGGGAGAGGCGTGAGTCGAGCGCTGGGTCGTCCAAGAGGCGTCGCGAGCACAATAGGACCACGGCGAGCTTGATGCCGCGCTCGAGGGTGGACCGCTTGCGCTCCAGGATCTCGCGTACGAGCTCTCCGTCCTGCTGCCGCTCTTCCTCCTCCTTGTTGGCCGTATCGAGGGGCCCAGTGGTCGCGAAGTTGTACTCGCCGAGCCGAAGCACGAGCACGAACACGGAGGGGACCATCTCGCGGTGCTTGCGGATCCATATCGGCGCCATGATTCCATCGGGGTACAGCGGCGACGAGTGCGAGAGAGGCGAGATGGGCGAGTGGAGCGCCGGCGGAGGTTGCTGAGCTGACGAGGAGGGGCGCGCTTTCAGCGGAGGGAAGCGGACGTTCTGCAGGGTGATAGCGGGTCAGCCAAGCTCTTGTTTCGCGATAAGCTGGCGTCACTCACCTTGTCGACCGAGATGATGTGAAAGTCGTTGTTGACGCCGCGCGAGTTGTCCCAGACGTGCCAGCTCTTGCGAGTCGTCATGGCCTTCCGTAGCGAGCCCAGGAGAGCAGCGAAGGGATCTGAAGATGGTGCAGAAGGACCAGCCTCTCCTGATGGCGGCGTCGACGCCGGTGGAGGCGTTGGAGGTGGGCCCAGACCCGCGACGAACATGAGTGGGAGGATGTGGCATACAAACTCGCTGGGATAACTCTGTAGGCAAGGATAGACTCAGCAGTGATGTCTTGAGCCTCCTCAACTGCTCAGCTCACCTCCATCTCAAGAAAACAGCGCCCTCGAGCGCGACGAAGGAGGACAAGGAGCGGCCGGCCGGCATTCGCTTCTCTTGCTCCTGCCATCACTTGGTCTCGATTTGTCCGAATTGAGTGGAAATGAGCCTGAGATACATTCGCGCAGGTCTCGCTGCACCGCATAGAATCCGCTCAGATCGCCTCCCTCTTCTCGCTCGACGACTGACCGAGCTCGCTTTGCACGCGATATTTGAGCTCGAAGTAATATCAAAGACTCCACCCATATGAAAGACCGCGCGGACTAGCTGACGGGCCCTGAGAGGCTGCAGAGCGCTTCTCCCCGCCGTCGCCGAGCTCCGAAGTCCGCTTTGAGAAACGCCGAAGCCCCTTCAGCGCTTTCTCAAGGCTGAATAAGCTACGACCACGAGGTGCAAATCCTCCTCGACCCTTTACGTGCCCTCAGCGGCCTCGTAGGATCTCTCCGTGGCTTTCCGGCGACTCCTTGCTCCGAGCTTGGCAGGCGTAGAGGTCGATACGGGCAGTTGCATTGCGATCGACGAGTGTCTATGGTTCAAACAAATGATGTCAAACCGCTCGCCGAATCACTCAATGCTGGCCCTTCTGCGCCTGCTTCTTCTCCTTCGCCGCCTGCTTGCTCGCCTTGGCAGCGGCGGCGGCAGCAGCCCTACTCTTCTTGACAGCCTCGGCACTCTTTTTGACCGAAGACTTGGTAGTAGAAGGCTTCTTGGTCATCGAAGACGTCTTAGTCGACGTGGATGAGACCAGGGTACTCGTGACGGCCGCGGAGGACGAGAGCGCCGAGCTCGAACCCGAAGTCGAAGTAGCGACAGCGGATGAGGTGTAGAGCGTGTCGAGTCCCTCGGAGACGTAGGCATCAACGTCAAAGTCAGCGTATTGGGTGGAAAGCTCGGGAGAGGTGTAACTCCTGCAAAGCAGGGGAGACAAGTCAGCATCGCCGCGCCGAAAGAGGGAATGGAGTCAAGCAGCCTGTGAGAGTGGGAGGCGGAGCCATACGGGCATCGCGCAGGAGACGGAATCAACATACATGTTCACTCCGATAGTGATCTCGCCGATGAGGCCCTCCTCGATGGACGAGCCGACCCAGGTGATGTCCATGTCGGCGTTGTAGCCCGTCGCCTCTTGGTAGGGGTACCACTGCAAAGAGAGATGTTAGACACCGATTAATAAATGTATGAGACGGGAACCAACGCACCTGATCAGCCTCGTTGGTAACATGGTCGCTCCAGGCGATCGAGTTGGCGGCGTAGGTCGAAGTGGCAGCGACGGCCTCTAGGGTCGAGTTGTCGAAGAAGAACTGGCCAGTGCTGTTTGATAGAAGATCAGTTGGAAGTATCGTCGATGAAGCCGAGGGGAGAGGACGTACTGGTGAGCACCACCCCCAGCGACGAAAGTTCCATTCTCGGCGATGCTTCCCTCGGTGTAGAGCTTGACGTGGAAGTGCTGAGCTCGGCCAGAGTCTGGTCAAGAGCGTCAACAAGAGTATAAAGACTAATACCGCAGGAGGATCGACTTACACCAACCAGGAACGACAGAATAGAGTGTAGCGAGCCCGTCGGCATCGGACTGCCAGACACCGCGAAGGAACGTCTCGTTGTCATCGACTTCCGTGTTGAGCTGGGAGGCGGCTGAAGCAGAATCCGCTCCAGCTAAAGAAGTGCGACAATAGCGAGCAAGCGAGGGAGACAGGGAGGAGAGGAGGGAGCAGGAGAAGAGGAGAAAGGGATGAAAATTCAAAGTCAGCTGCAGCAGCGAGGGGACAAGAGTAACGGCTCACAAAGAGCAGTGTAGTCCGACGTGTTGGTAGACGACGACGACGAGCCTCCCATTCCACCTCCACCACTCATGGTCGAATTGTCCCCGCCGAAGCTGGTCGAGTTACCCATGCCGGTCATGGTCGAGTTCGAATCCATGCCACCTCCCATGGTAGAGTTGCCGGCGGTCGAGCCTCCGGTAGAGGATCCTCCCGAGAGGGCGGAACCGGTCTCGGCGATGTAGCGTAGAGACGGAGAGGAGGGGATCAGCCACTGAGCCAGCGCCGAGAAGGGGAAAGAGGGAAAGAGACTCATCCGAGTAGAAGCCAGTAGCATTGGCGTGCCAAGCGTCAACCCACATCTGGACGGGAGAGCAGGACGCGATGTTGATGATGTTGATGCGAACCTCGAGGGGGACTCCAGCCTGACCCTCGGTGATGTTCTGCCTGACGAGCTCGCCAAGGACATGGTAGGGACCTGTAGACGGAAAGGGTGAGCTTCAGTTTGGAAGTTTGGAAAAGCTACACTGAAAAGCCCACCTTGAGTGACTTCGGGCGTCATTGAGCAGTACGAGTCGTTGGAGCCGGTAGAGGCGCGCTCAACCAGACCGAGGTCACGCTTGTAGTTGCGGCGCTTGAGCTTCTGCTGGGCAAGCTGAGCACCACAGCGCTTTTCGAGATCGCGACGATGCATTAGATTGTTGTTCCTGTAGCCTGAGAGACGAAGGCGAGGGTCAGCGATGAACGGCGAGAAGGGAAAGAGGCGGTTCGGCGACGACTTGCCTTCGGGGGCGGCATGGGAGTGGGCGATGGCGGTAGAAGCAAGCCCAGCAAGGGTAGCGGCTTGGAGGAGAAGCATTCTCGAAAAGTGTGAGGAGTGGGAGAGAGGAAGAGAAGGGAGAAGGCCGGGTCAAGAAGGAGTTGGGATGCTCAGCACGGTCAGGCGCTCCAGTCAGAGGCAGCGGATTCACTAGCGTCTCAGGATGCGCACTAGTCGACCATGTATCGTGCTGCAGCGGTGATCCAACCAGTCAGAACGACGGCAAAGCAGCAGCTGCGTTGGCGAGCTTCGGCGCAGTAGCTCGCGGAGAGCAGCGCCGAGCCTTTGATCGACAGCATGGGAAGACTCGCAAGCTTCTGTGACGACGCTAGCAGAGCATGCATGGAGACTGGCCGTTCCGCAGAGCATCTACAGGCGCGGAAGGGGCAATGAAACGGCGAGAGGACGGACGATGGAGGCCCGAGAGTTTGGAGGAGAGCAGATTTTGATTGTGAGCGTTGAAGGGCTGACGAGCTGTAGCAAAGTCCGGCTGAGATCTTTGAAGACCAGCAGAAGCTGCAGATTTCGAGCGAAAGAGCAGCACCTCGCACGCCAACCTCTTGGCTCCTGCTCGAATCTCGTCGTCTAGCCGCTCAACCTCGCCTTGATGCTCTTGGGCTCGACACGATGAAGAGACACGACGTCTTGCTCGCCTTCGGTCTGGCAGCAGCTGCTCTCCCTGCAGCGCTCGGTCAAGGCATCTTCGTCTCGCGCCCACAGAGCTGCCTAGGCTCTGGCGCCCTCGTCGCTTCTCCCGACCGCCAACTGGATTTCACCCAAGTCTACGCCCAGTTCGATCAAGGTCAAACCTACCCAGGAGAGCTCGCACACGGCTACAGCTACAACACTGGCCCAACTCTGCGCGACAGCGACGGGGCGGTGTTGACAGGCGAGGGGGATGTGCTCAGGCTCGTCTTTGTCGGGACGACCGTAACCGAGGCGCAGGGCTACAGTAACGATACCGACTTCGTATCTACCGTCGTGCAGGACAGCCAAATCCTCACCTTCCCCGTCTCGACCAACACCTCCGCCTTGTGCTCGTCGATCCGAACCGCCGAGGGCAACCAGGGGACTACATCCAGCGGGACGACCACCGTAACCGACACAGGATGTCCCTACAGCGGAGATATCGCCCTCGGCCTTTCCATCCCCCTCAGCAACTCCTACGCTCTCACGACGCTCAGCACCCAGCTCGTCGTCCTCGATCCTTCGAACGACGCTCTGCATCTCGCCTGCTACGACGTCTCCTTCACTCCTTACTACCCTTCCCATTGGGTCTACGCCCTCATCCGCTACGGTGAGCCCTCCCAAACTTTTCTCGGTCTTCTCGCGCTCCCCCCAGCTGACGCTTGTTGTCGACCGCTTCGCAGCTTTGATCGGCATGCTCGCCATCTACTTCATCCTCTACTTCATCGCTCGAGCATGGGCATCCTACACCAGCTGGCTCCACGACAACGAGACTCACCTCGCCTCGTCCCTCACCCTCAAGCTCTCGGCGACGAGCACTCCCCTTTCTCGGCGCAAGATGTGGGGAGCCGTCTGGTTCGGCGCTTGGGCAGGCAAGCAAGTGGTAGGCAGCGGTAGTCTGAGGAGGTTCGTTACCGCCGAATTTCGAGAACTCTTCGCCATGGTGATGTGGTGCAGCCTGGTGGGAACGGTCGCCGTGCAGTGGCCTAGCTTCGCCTGTGAGTCCGAATGGAGGCGGGCAGATCTCGTCCCAGACGCTCATCAACACCACTTGCAGACCCCGTCTTTGCGCAAACGGCTTGGACGACTCTCGTCTACAACAACTCGCTCCCCTTCACCTCGCCGCCCGCTCCCCTCCTTCCCAACAACTTTACCGCCCCCACCCTCTTCGCTTCGCAAATGGCGGACCTCAACTCTCCCATCTACCTCGATCAAGCTCTTCCCAACGTCCTCATCGACCTCGAGTCCTCCGCACCCGGCATCGAGCGATGGGCGCGCGCTGTCGGCCTTCGCAAGGAGGATCTCTGGAGCGTGTGCGCCTTCACATTCTTCGCCTTGTGCGCTGGAGTGATTGTCGCCCATGCCCTCTTCGCTCTCGTCGATACGGCGCTCGACCGCGTCTTCCCCTCGCGCTGCAGCAAGTCGCGCGTTCGGGCGGAGAGAAAGAGCAAGGGAGAGGGCGCCGACGAGAGCTTCCCACCAATGAAGGAGGGTGGACGCTCCTCGACTGGCAGCGCAGCGGGTCGTCGCAACTCGGATGGATCGATGAGTCGTTTCATGGGAGAAGAAGGCGAGGAGGCGTACATGCAAGACGGCGAGGCGTACGGCCATGCTCGGCCAGAGGACGACTTCCCTTCATGGCGACTCCATCTCGCTCTCCTCCAAGGCAACCTCACTCGCGTCCTCTTCCTCTTTCACCTTCCCCTCTCCATCTTCACCATTTACGAGCTCTCCCACTACTCCCGAGCCCCGACCTCGACTTTCGCCCTTGCCGTCGTCACCCTCGCGCTCGTTTGCGTCGGCGCTCCCGCCTACATGATGTGGGAGCTCCATCGCAGGCCACGGCGCGAGCTCTACACCTCCCTTCCCCTTCTCCTCTCGCTCGGACCCCTCTACAACACCATGTCCGACGAGTGTGTCCTCTTCGCCGGCGTGCGCTTCGCCAGCAACCTCATCGTCGCCGTCGTTCTCGGCGCCGTCCAGTCCACCGGTACCGCACAAGCAGCCGTCATCCTTCTCGTCGAGGTCGCCGACACGCTCATCACGAGTCTCTGGCTCCCTTGGGGCGACAACGCGGCCATGGGACCCCTCGCCTTCGTCCTCTGCCTCTCGAGGATCATCATCGCCGTTCTCCTCATTGTCATCTCGCCCACCGTTGGCGTCTCGGGCCCAGCAGCCTCGTGGATTGCCTACATTATCCTCCTCATCCAAGGACTCGTCATCCTCCTCCTCCTCTTCATCCTCGCCTTCAAATTCTTCGAGCTCATCATTCGAGTCCTCGGAGACGTCCCCTTTGACGAGAGTAGGAGCCCTCGCGTTGGTGGACTAGGAGGAGCGCTTCGCAAGTGGGATCGGGGAGGTCGCGGCAAGAACCGCCGAGGAGGAGGGCGCGGTGGGCGAGGAGGAGGAAGAGCGGGCGCCCAAGCAGCAAGACGACACGATTTGGACGACCTTCGCCGGCGTGGAGGAGCGAGCGAGACGACCATCGGTACGCACACGAGGCTACTCGACCGACGACCAGGCGGGCAGCAGTCTCAAGCTTCGTCACTGAGCTACGCCGATACAGGTGGCTCGGGCTACCACTCTCACTACCAACCGAACCAAGTCGAGGACGAGGGCTTCATCATGTCGGCTATGTCGAGCGGTCCTTGGGCGTCCAACACCCCAGGCTATGTCAAGCCTGGCGCCTACTCGACTGGAGGAGGACCGGTCATGCGCTCGGGACCGACTTGGGGAGAAGCAACCGTCGTTCCCGCCGCCGCTGCTAGCACCGGCTTCGCCCGCGTCGGAGGAGGACGAGCTTCCTCGAGCAACCCCTACCAGCTCGCCAACGCCTCTTCGCCCGACACTCCCACCGCCTACCCTCCTTACCCCGCCTCCTCCGCCGACCGTTACCACGCCGGTCCACCATCACCACCTCCCTCCTCCGCGCCGTCTCTCCCAATCAGCCATCATCGAGATGGCATCCGCCACGCCCGAAGCCTTCCCTCCCGCTACACGGCATCCCACTCGGCCCTCGCTCTCTCATCCACCGTCCTCTTCCGCTCTCCTTTCCAACACCGTCTCTCACTACACTCCCGACCTCTCCCCCACTACTTCGGCCAGCAACAAGAACCAAACAGGCTTCTTCGGTCGCTTCCGCAAGAACAAGCCTCCCGGCAGCGACGTCTCAAGCGATGATTCGGACGACGAGGACGAAAGGCCAAAGAGGAAGTGGGGAGGCCTACGGCTGCCAGGTCGGAAGGCGGGAGGAAGAGAGGAGGAGGAGACGGAGGAGGTCGTCCCGCCCGAGGAGCGAGGCTTCGTCGTCAAGAGGAAGCAAATGCCGAGGCCAAGGCCACCAGCCGCTGCTACAGCAACAGGGCCGGCGCCAGATGGTGTCCTCATGGCTAGCAGCTCGGCGCCGCACGTCTCGGTCGAGGCTCCTTCGCCGCCTTCATCGCCGAAGGAAGCTGCTTGGAGGGAGTGAGGATTGATAATACTTGGAAACACGGACCTTAGCTACTACCTCTTTCTGTTTAGTCCTCTCGTTATGTAATTCGCATGATTTTGCTCTACAAGTCGGGTCCGCATCGAAAGTGCTGGAAGAGACAGCCAAGTCCGAAGGCCGCGCGCTCGAGTCAACGTTCAACCCTTCAAGCTTTCGCTCTTGCTTCTCGCCTCCCTCATCCAAGCAGAAATGAGGGCGACAGTCGCGCTCGTTCCTTTCGAACCCGACAACGAGGTGCATGTGAACGAGCTAGT
This sequence comes from Leucosporidium scottii, assembly GCA_003054985.1. Lineage (NCBI taxonomy): Eukaryota > Fungi > Basidiomycota > Microbotryomycetes > Leucosporidiales > Leucosporidiaceae > Leucosporidium > Leucosporidium scottii. The sequence goes on along the minus strand of MWVB01000054.1, from coordinate 89,038 downwards.
TCGCCAGCGCAAGGTGAGTGCGGATTCGCGTCGCGTGGGGTGGGGCAGAGCACAACGAGCAGCTTTTGTGACAGCAAGCAGCAGCAGGAGCTGACTTGTTACCTGCTTGACAGATCGCTGGATTTGGTGCAGATGCTGTCGATGCCTGGAGAGAGAAGATTCGGCGAGGAGCCAAGGTGAGGGTTCGCTGCTCCTCAGCGATAGCGCCCGTCTGACTGTCCGTCCCTGCAGTCTCTCCAATGGGTCTTCCTCACAGCTCCGGAAGATCCTTCCACCCCCATCCCCTACGTCCCAGCCACCCCAGACGAGGCGCCGCCTCCTCCCGAGCCCGCCTTTGCGCCGATTGGACATGTTGCGATGGATTGGGAGGCAGCTATCGGTCTTTCGGAGGTGGCGAGCAAGAAGAAGGCAACATCTACTTCAACGGTCTCTACGTGCTAAGCAGCGCCCAAGGAAGAGGCCTTGGGAAGTGAGTTCTCGGCCAAATCTCAACCAGCTCCTCGCCGAGCTGACCTCCTCCACTTCAGTGCTGTGATGGCCGCTGTAGAGCGTCTGGCGTCCTCACCTCCATTCTCAGCCAAGGTTCTGACGCTCTCAACCTGGGACAGCCAGAACTTCTGCGCCGAGGCCGATCGACCGAACCTGCTCCCCGTTACCGACTGGCGCGACGCCAAAGAAACGTGGTACCAACGCCGAGGTTACGTGCCCTTCTTACGAGCAGCTACCATTCCTTACATCCCTGAAGTCGGCAAAGATGGGACCGTCTTCGGCTTGCACAGCGTCGTGAGTCTTGACATCGCCGAGACCGGAGATTGAGAGCTGACATGATCTCGAGCAGTACATGAAGAAGCCAGCTCTGGTACTAGACGAGTAGATAGACTAGCCTGCGATGTACAGGACGTTTCCGTGAACCGCTCGAGCGAGCTTTCCTTGGCTCTCGGTTGACATGCTCCGACCGCACTGGCGCTCGCGCACTCAGCTCGCTGATAGCTACACATGCGAACACATCTCAATGCTCTGTCAGCCCTAGTACAACATTTATTACCTAATGCGACCCTCACAGCTCTACGACTTTCAAACATACTGAGTGCTGACCCCTTCGTCGACCCTCATCTTCCTGTCCACCCACCGCACGACAAAGACTGCCCCAGCTGCGATGAGGAAGACGGTGTCAAAGAGGCGGGAGAAGACGGAGAAGGAAGGGAGGGTGTCGAGGAGGGTGGTGGTTGATTGCGAGGGGAGGGAGGGAAGCGAGATGAGGGAAGTGAGGAGATACATGGCCTGGAAGAGACGGGGTCAGCGGATTCGGAAGCAGAAGAGGAATAGAATGGCCCACCATGAGTTGAGCGAGGAAGAGCAGCATGAAAGACGTGCTCACGCCCGTCGAAGTCGCTTTGAAGATCTGCGAAGGCGGCGAGGCTGGTCAGTTGGAGCTGTGTAACGCCGATGGCAGTCACCGCTCACCCTCGACACGCTCCAAAGCACTGCACGCATGTTGGCAAGCATGATGGTGCCAATAAGCGCTAGGCCGATCAGACGCGACCACATCGAGATGTCGATATCCACGTTGAGGCCGAGCGCGAGTCGACTCAGGAGCGACGTGATGAGGTCGGTACCGTCCGGTCTTGCGGGAACTTCTCCTTCGTTGAGCGGGGTGGAAGGGCCGTAGTGGTGCTTTTGCGAGTAGCCGACGATGAGATTGAGGCAGGACTGAGGGTAGCGAAGCGTCAGCCGCGAGCTCAAGAGCAATCTCTACAGAGTCACTCACGACGAACACCCTCCAGACGCAGTACACGCTCAATGCCCATCCTGCAGCGAGCCAAATCCTTCCCTTGAACGTCCTGCCCATCTCGCGAAGCATCTTCCTCCTTTTGAGCGTCGCTACGTCCTTGACCATCTGAGTCTCGATCTTCTCCAACGCTCCCACTTCCACCTGTAGACTCTTGAGATGGGATGCGGCAGGCGAAGCCGACGTCCAGCGCGAGAGAAGCGATTGAGAGGCAGAAGACTCGGCTTCGCGGGCGGCGGAACCCTCGGCGAGAGTGAGCGAGCGGGTGCGCTGCTGAAGGTCGAGCCGGGCGCGGTAGAGCGACCGCTCGGCGGCGAGGATCTGAGACTCGGTGACGGCATCGCTGTGTGGAAGGAAGGTCAGCGCGAGGCCGAGCAGCGGTTCGAGCCCGAACTTACGCCGAGGCGACTGCACGCCATTCGTACGCTTCCCATGCAGTGTTGACGGCTCCTCCTCCCGATAGTGAAGCGATCAAGAAGACTCCCGGTACGCACACTCGCGAGAGCATGCCGTTGACGAGACCTGCGAGCGCCGAACGAGGCATCAGCGAGCTGCCGAGCTGGGGCTGGAGACCTCGAGCTCACCCAGCGAATGCGATCCTTCTACTACGACTTTGGAAGCGACGAGCATGCCGACCTTATCGAAGAGGAAGAGGTAGCCGGCGAAGGGGATGAGGGTGAGGATGAGGCTTCGGGCGGCGGACGTCGACTTCTTGCGGTGCGTGAGGAGGAGGGAGAGGCCGAGCGGGATGACGAAGACGATGAGGGATAGTAGGGTGAGGAGCGACAGGGACCAGTTGAACGAGCGAGCCCTACGTCGCGGCGCGGTCGAGAGGGAGAAGCGATGGTCAGCTTGGGCTTCGTACAGCACGTGGCAGCAGGGAGAGGAAGGACTCACCGGTCTGTTACTGCATCACCGAACAAGAGCAGGGTGAAGAGCATGCACGACTCGGAGAAGCTCAAGCAAAAGAGGGTGGTGGAGAGCTTGGTGTAGACCTGCTGCTGGGAAGCTCCGAGACCCTTGCCGCCGAGGGGGGAGGATGTACCAGAGTCTCTCCTGCTCATTCCATTACCGCTGTTACTCCTCTTGAGCGACGGCGCCGATAATCCTGCCCCATCCTTGCCTCCCGCTGCTGCGCTCCCGCCTCCGCCATAGCTTCCTCCTGCTCCTACTTCAGTGGTAACCTCCTCCAGCGCAATGTTGGCTCGTGTAGGAGATTCCAGTACGCCGCCCTCGGGATAAGCCTCCTCGGTCACGGAGCGCAGGTCGGCGAAGAGGAACTTGTTGACATAGCGTCGCGAGACGAGGATGAAGATGCAGCGAATGGCGCTGAGGATGGCCGTCTCGACAAAGAGCGAGCTGGAATCTGTCGGCTCTGCTGCCGAGGTCGCCATGTCGAACGAGGGGTGAGAAGCGGGAGAGAGAGCCAACCTTGGAGCTTTCGACATGCGTGGGATCTGAATCGCTTCGCCGACTGGCCAAACCTTCTTCTTCCCGTGCTTTCCCCGTTTTGTACATGATTATGATTGGAGACTGTATCATGTGCAGATCTGCGAGGTACTATCAAACTAGCCGCTGCTCCTCAGGTCGCTCCTCCTCCGGTCGTCTCGGCGGATCACCCCCTGGACGTGCTGCTGCTCCTCCAGCGGCAGCTTCCCCGGCTTGATGAGGTCGCTCTGGTGGTAAACGACCTTGTCGAAAGTAAAGGAGCCATCTGCAGTATGAGATAGAACGAGGGTCAGCGGGTAGAAAGCGATGACCGAGCTGGAGAGCGACTCACCCGAGAATCACACAGAGCGCTACAATAGCGACCGTCCCTCCCAAATCTCCCTCTCCATCGAGGAAAAAGTCCTCATCATCGTCTTCCACCATCCTACCGCCCGTTCTTCTCCCCGCCCAATCCATAGCATCGTCATTCCCCTCGAGCTGCCTCTGCGCCTCATGCAAGTCCTCCGGCGCCCACTCCTCGCCATGCTGATCCCGATTATCCACTACGGGCATCTGATTGACCTGCTCTGGCGGTACGTCGACTCCCCACCTCCGCTGGATTTCCCTCCACGCTCGACCGAAGCTCCAACTGGCGCCGAGCTCCTCTTGAGCTCCACCGCCGCCGACTACGTTGCCGAAGAGGGAGAGAGCCTTCAGCTCGTCGTCGGGGGAAGTGAAGATGGCGTGATAGGCGGCACGGGCGTAGAGGGAGATGAGGGAGAGGGTCGCGGGGAAGTAGGCGTCGGCCGAGGTCTCGAGGGCTTGGTCGTAGTAGCGCTTGGCCATGTGGTAGTCCTGAATGACACGAAGAGAAGGGTCGAGGAAGATCAGGGGTTGAGGAAGATCAGCGGCGCTCGAAAAGAGGCGAGACGGCGAGGCGGGTGAGGAAAGCAACGCCGAGGGGGAGAATCGAGACAAAAACCCACCTTAGCCACTCCCTTCCCATTCTCATGCATCCAACCCAGGTTCCACATCGCCATCGCACTGATCCTCGTGGTCGCAGCGCTCTGATAGCAAGCAGCGGCCTTCTCCCACTGAGGCTGACCCGCCGTCTCGCCCTCTCCTCCCACGCCGGCGAAGTAGTAGTCACCCATCTTGACGAGAGCGTCGACGTTATCTTGAGCTGCAGAGCGGGTCCAGTAGGCGAGGGCGAGGCGGTCGGTCTGGTTCGGGAGGGGGTCCGAGTCGAGGAGGGGGAGACGGAGACGCTGCTTGTCTGTTGAGGCGGTGGCAAAGAGGAGTAGAAAAAGAGGGCAATTAGTGAAATGCACGAGAGGGAAGGTTGTAGCCTCGACTCACCTCGATCCAAGATCCAAGCGACATTGTTCTGCGCCTGCTCGTACCCTCTCTCGGCCATGATCCAATAGCCCAACAACGCCGTCCTCTCATCTCCCCTCCCCAGCGCCCTCTCGGCTTCCCACCAAACCTCCGTCTCCCAATCTCCCTTCTCGGCGACCATCTTGTAGAAGGCGACGGTGAAGGGGCACTGGTCGTCGCGGTTGAGGGCTCGGGCGTTAAGCTCAGCGAGGTAGTAGTAGGATTGGAAGGTGTCGGGTTGGCGAGTGCCGTCGTGTCGGATGGCGTGCTCAAAATAGGTCGTTGCGAGAGTGAAGTCGCCCATGCCTGTGAGCGAGCGAGGAAGCCGAGGTCGAGTCAGCAAGGAAGCGGAGGGGCGAGGGATAGCATGAGCAGGCTTACCGAAGTGATACTTGCCGAGGTTGACTTGCGCTTCGGCGAGATCGGCTTGAGCGGCGCCGTGGAAGTAGAGGTTGGCCTTCTTGACGTCGCGCTCCACGCCGAGACCGTCGCGGTACATGATGCCGAGGCCATTGTTGGACACGCGGTCGCCCTGTAGGGAAGGGAGTAGACATCAGCAGATAGGAAGGGTCGGGGGAACGGCGAGAGAAGTTCACCTGTCCTACACCTCGCTGGAACCAGAGGAAGGCCTTGGCGTAGTTGGCCGTCGCCCCTTCTCCTCGAAGGTACATCTTGCCGAGGTAACCCGCCGCGAGTCCGGCAACCATGATGGTCCTCTCGTCCTTGGTGAGCTTGGCGTCTTTGGTGCCATCGTAGAAGAGTTTCGGCGCCTCGCCCTTGACCCTTTTGACGACCCCTCCCGGCGCCGTCGCCTCCCTCGGCGCGTCCTTCTTCCACACCTTGGTCGCCACCGCCATGAACCACTTGCTCGCCCTGTTGAAGTCCCTCCCTCCCTCGGCGAGTCGATCCTGCAGCCCTGGAAGAGCGACGTTGAGCCGACTCTTCCCTCCCCTCACGCCGCCGAGTCCATTCCCTCCGAAACCCTGGTAGTAGAGTCGACCGAGTCGGAACATGTACTCGGCGTCGTTACGCTCGGCGTGAAAATGATGGAACTCGAGTAGATCGTCCCATTCTTGTTGGGTCTGCGAGGTCGAGCCGCCGGTGACTTGGGGGCGGTACGAGGAGGATGCGCCGGGGCCGTAAGCGCCGCCTTTGAGGTCGGAGAGACGGAGCTTGGGTGGTGGGAGGTGTCGACCGCCTGGTGGGCCGGCGTTGAAGGTGCGCATGGCTGCGGCAGAGACGGAGTCAGCGAGCGCCGAGGAGCGAGGAAGGCATCACCAACCTTCGTCTGCCGCCGACTTGTACCAGCCGAGGGCGTCCTTGCATGATTGCTTGGTGCCGATGCCGACCCAGTGACGGTAGCCGACGGTCATGGAGGAGGGGACGTGGCCGGAGAGGGCCGCGAAGGTGTAGTGAAGGAGGGCCTGTGGGGAATGAAGCGTAAGTGAAGTGATATATCTCGAGCGTGAAAGCTCAAACGCACGCTTCCTTGCTTGCCAGTGCCCTCGAACCCGTCGAAAGGTGCGCCAAAGTTGCTGCCGTAGAGGAAGCCGAGCTTGTACTGAGCTTCGGGCGAGCCCCATCCCTCAGATGCCTTGGTGTATGCCTCAACGGCGGCGGTGGTGTTGGGCCGGAGGCTGAGGTGTCCCGTCTACGATGAGAGAGAGAGGTCAGCTCGGTCTTGAGGTTGCGCCGAGAGGGACGACTCACGAGGTGGAGGTTGCCCAAGAGGACCCAAGCTTCTGCGCTCCCTGCCTCCGCCGCTCGAGATGCCAATCGAATGACCTCCTTCATTCCTTCCGCGACCTCATCATCGTCGAGCACTCCACTTCCTCCCTTCAACCCTCCGAGCGCCTCCAGCTTGCTCCTCCATCCCTCGGCGCCCGAGGCTGCCTTCCTACTCTTCGTCGACGGCTTCACATAATCCACCACCACACTCGTCAGCCCAGTCACTGCGCCCTTGACACTCCAGTCCCGTCCTCCCTGGACCGAGCCACGAGCATTGGCTCCCCCGTAGAGGTAGCCGACGGTGGTCTTGACAGCCCGAGCGGCCGAGCTGCCAGTCGGTCCGAGCTTGCTTTCGAGGAGGTCGAGTAATGGGGTGGAAGACGATGGCTGAAGGAAAGGTGTGAAGCTGGTTGGTGGTGGAGGAGCGGCGTGTGAGGTGAGCGAGGTGAGGAGCGAAACGGAGAGGTGGTAGAGGTCGGAAGGGGAGGGCTGGGCTTTGGAGGAGGTACTTGAGAATACTAGCGGTTTGACGGGCTGTATCAAGGTGCAGTAGGTCAGCGTTAGAGCCCTCAGCGAGCTCGACGCGCGGACTCACCTCGTCGTCGCCTGCTGTAGGCGGATGCTGTCTTGTGCCGTCGGGATTTGATAAACGAGCTCCTTGGGATACGCCAAACGTAATCTGCTGCTGCTGCTGCTGCTGCTGCTGTTGCTCTTCGGCTTGAGCTCGAGCTGACGACGAGGTCGGCCGGGCGGGAGATGATGCGTGGTGAGCGAGCGAAGATGAGGGATGCATGAGAGCGAGAGGTACTCACCTGTAGCTATACAGAATAGCAGTAAGCTCCAGCTGACCTTCATGCTCCCTCTGCTGTATCTGAATTCCCCTGAGCCCAAGATCTGAGCGCGACGACGTCGAAGTCCAAGAGCGGCCACGACTCTCTTGCTCCGACTCCTTCGACCGAGCTCGAACGACTTAAAGAAAATGGACGTGCCAGAACCGCAAGGGATGGGAGCAGGATTCGAGGCGGTAAAGCAGTACAACAGGGTCAGTCTCTTCACCCTTTCTCTCGCTCGCCTCCCGTCTCTCAGCCAAAACATGCTCGCTAACCCGTCTTCGTCGCGCTTCTCCAGCGCTTCCAAGTCATGCTGGGTACGCTCAACTTGATCTTCTGTACAATGCTACCACCTAGCTCACGTCTAATCTACTCCTGCAGACCGGACAACTCCTCACACGTTGCGACGATGGGGCGCGACTGCGGGACTCTTTGTGCTCTTCTTTATTCGGATTTTGTGGGCGCAGGCCTACTACATCGTCTGCTACGCGTTGGGGTGAGTCTTCGTCGCCCGCGCCGTCACTTCAACACGTCGGAAGCTGACCTTCTTCACCTCGACGCGCGTCCCTCAGCATCTACCTCTTGAACCTCTTCCTCGCGTCTGTCCTCTCGCTGCTGTACTAGAGAAGTCCCGAGCTGATCCTCTGTATCACCCACAGCTTCCTCCAACCCAAGTTTGACCCATCGCTCGCCGCCGACCTTGCAGAGGCCGAGGTCGAGGAGGGCGCTCCTGGCCTCCCTACCTCGATGCCATCCTCCTCTTCGCCTGGTCCTGGCGCATCTGGCAGCAACTACGGAGAGATGCAGGATGGCGAGTTCCGCCCCTTCATTCGTCGGTTGCCCGAGTTCAAGTTCTGGTGAGTGGCGAGCTCTCGCCTCGGAGTTGGGAAGCCTCGCCGAGGGTGATGCTAACACTGCTTCTGACACTCGCAGGTACGCCGCTACTAAAGCCATCGTCTTCTCCACCATCGCCACCGCCTTCCCCTTCTTCGACATCCCCGTCTTCTGGCCCATCCTCCTCGTCTACTTCATCGTCCTCTTCGTCATCACCATGCGCCGCCAAATCGGCCACATGCGCAAGTACAAGTATGTCATCTATCACCTCTCCACCTCTCCACCTCTCTGTCCATCGTTGACGCCGGTCTCCTCTCTCTTCTCCTTCCTCCAGCACCAGCTGACCC
>MWVB01000054.1:40415-80670 GCA_003054985.1 Leucosporidium scottii | reverse complement strand
CCTCTCGAAATTGGCTGCACATTAACAGGTACCTTCCGTTTGATATCGGCCGCAAATCAACCTACGGTAACGGCGGCGGACTCGGAGGTCTCGGAACCGGATCTTCGGCGAACCGTTAGGCCAGCTTCGTTCCCCTCCAGCGCCTTCCCGCGTATTCTAGATAATGGTGGACCAAGCTCTCATACAAAACACTGGTTCAACGCTTTTTGAAATGGCCCTTACTTCCATCTTTGGGCTTCCTTGGGCTCGGCGATGAAGCATGAGCGCGTGAGCTCGATTCTGAGCGCTGGGGGCTCCATGCTGTGGGATCGGCTTTGGCGACATACGGCGTATGGGACTATGAGGACTGTCAGGTGCAGGGCGTCACTGTTGGCGGTCAGAAAGACGAACAGAGATGGCTCGCTTGCTCACATCTCGGAGGCCGCCATTCATCGCTCTAAGGGCTTCGCTGCCCTCTCCTGTACCGTCATCGATGCTGGGCGTGCGTTTGCGAATCGTCCGAGCTTTGTGAGGACTTGCTACAGCGTCTGGTCGTCCGCCTCGGTCGAGGATGAGCTGGCTTGCCGTTCCGCCGAGGTCTCTCAGCTCGCGCCTCGAGCTTGTCGCTTGGCTACTGGTGACCAGACTTCGCCAGCCTAGTCTCCGACACGGACTTGTCCGCCACCTTCCCTACCACCCTGCAGCTTTCATTCGCTCCATTTTTGACCTCTTCGAACTCTTCCCCCACCGGCCTCACGCCGCCACGCGTTGAGCCTTCGGAACTCGGCCTCGGCTCGCTGAGACCCGCGCTTGCTTTTTCGCTGCTCTCGGTTGCTCGGTTGCGAGAGAGGCCGGTTTACTGATGCTTACAGAGGTTCGGAACGCAGCACATGGACAAATCTCCGACGTTCGAGAGTGACGAGGAGCAAAGCGAGTGAGGTTCTCCTCTTTCTCCTTCGCTTCACTGCTTCGTCGTTCAACTTCTCGTGAGTCCGCTTCGTTCTTCTGTAGTAGAGCACTGGGAGCTGATTCTCTCTGTGCAGCCTTCTACTCTACACCTCTGTACGTCTCCACAAGGGCTTCTCGCCAAGCCTTTCGCTGACCTTCGTCACTCGCGTCTCCCGCTCTGCACCTCTCTACGCCACCTCAGCTACTGCCAGCATGCCCAACACTTCTCTTATGTACCTTCAAGTTCCCACTGGGGCACCCGTCCCCGGCGTCACCACCAAGAAGGTCGTCGACGAGTCGTTCGACCCCGAGACCGTCGCTCTCAACGGCGGTGTCCTCGTCAAGACGCTCGCTCTCGATCTCTCGCCCTACATGCGTGGCCGCATGCGCGACCCCTCAGTCAAGTCCTACAGCCCTCCCATGCCCCTCAACCAGCCAGTGCAGACTCTCGCCTACGGAAAGGTGCTGAGAAGTGAGGCCGACGGCTACAAGGCTGGAGACTTTGTACGAGGATTCATGGTCATGAGCGAGTATGTCGCGCTCCCCGCACAGGCGCTCGCTGGTGTCAAGGTCATCGAGAACAAGGCTGGCCTGAAGGCGACCACGATGGTCGGAGCTGCTGGAATGCCCGGATACACTGTACGTAATTCTGACATCCCTGTTCTCTCTCTCTCTCTCTCTACCTCGCCTGCATGTCCCTGCAGCTTTTGGGCGCGGTTGGGCGCTAAACTCGCTTTCGGCGTTCCTCTCGCTGACGCTCTCCCACGATTTTACAGGCCTGGTGGTCCTACAAGAACATTGGTCTCCCCAAGAAGGGCGAGGCCATCTTCATTTCGGCTGCTGCTGGAGCTGTTGGCCAGATTGTTGGTCAGCTCGCCAAGCAGGACGGCCTCAAGGTCATCGGATCGGCTGGATCCGACGACAAGGTCAAGTACATCAAGGAGGAGCTTGGATTCGACGTTGCGTTCAACTGTGAGCTCTCTTTGCGACCCTCTCTCTGAGCTACTGCTGATCCTGCTGTCCCTCTACAGACAAGAAGGAGTCGACCGCCGAGATCCTCAAGGAGCACCCCTTCGACATCTACTACGACAACGTCGGTGGAGAGACTCTCGATGAGGCGTTCATGCACATCAACACTCACGGTCGTATCATCGCTTGCGGAGCTGTTTCTCGTGAGTCAACCGTCTTCAGCTCGCGTCGAGGCCGGCTTGCTGACCCTCTCGCTTCGCTTCGCAGAGTACAACAAGTCTGCCGATGAGCGCTACGGCATCAAGAACAGCATGCAGATCGTTGCCAAGCAGCTCACCATGCGCGGCTTCATCATGGATGCTGACAAGGACCTTACCGACTTCCACGCCAAGGTGAGAGCCTTTGCCGAACCCTCCGCCGAACCTTTGCTGACTCTCTTCTCCTCAATCAGATGCCCGATCTCATCGCTTCCGGCAAGATCAAGTGCGTGGCGTTTATCCTGCTTATCTACAGGCTCATGCTGACCTCTCTCTCTCCTCCAGGGTCCGCGAGGCCGTGTACCAGGGTTTGGACGACGGAGAGGCGTTCCGTGATCTCCTTGATGGTACTGCAGAGGGCAAGGTCGTCGTCAGCATGGAGTAGAAAGCATCAGCATCAAGTAGATAGTCCGCAACTCAAGTACATATTGCAGCAATCAGCGAGAGCGGGACACTTGACGGCAAACCTCGGCCCTAACCTCTTTGGTGATACCAAGCACTTGACTCGCTCGGGACAGCAGCTTGTTGGGTAGAAATCGAGTGACTTGCATGCTGCTTAACTTGTAGCTTGATGCATTAAGGACGGTGCTCTGGCTCGCCTCCCAATGAGAGCCGACCGAGAAAGGAGAGAAAAGGGGCTTCGAAGGTCGGCGAAAGCAGTGATAGGTTGATAGAGCTCAGCTCTGTACTGCAGAGACCACCGATCATGCTCTAGTACAGAATCGTGCGATATCGTTTGGACTTGGGGATCCTCAATTCCCAACAACCGCGTTGCTCCCTTTCTGTCTTTCCCTTCTCTCCCTTCGCTTCGCTCGTCTTCTCACTCGGATACCAGGACTGCTCGCTTGTCCACCTTACTCCTCTCGCCTCTCGCTCCCCAACTACCGTACAGCAGCCCTCGTCGCTCGCGACCCGTCGCCTTTAACCCGCCAGCTCCGCTCGCCAACCCAATCCTCTTTCCACCTTTTCTCGTGAGTTGTAACGCCTCGGCACGGTCAGCGCAAGCTTTCTTTTGGCTACAGAAACCTACTCGCACGCGATTTGGACCCTTGGACGACCTGCAGAGCTCACACAGTTGGCTGACTCGTGCGCGCTCCCCTCTCAGACCTCTCCTTCAGCACAATGGCTCCCTCCGGCAGGAAAGGCGCTTCTTACGAGAACATCGCCATCGGCGAGTCTCCGCTGTCTATGCTATCTTACATCTCAAGCTGACCTTCCTTATCCTGCAGGCGCCACGATGAAGTGAGCTCAACCCAAGAGCGCGCCGTGTACAGAGCACCGCTGACCGACTTGCTTCCCGTCGACCTCTTCACCGCACTACCACGCTACCGCTACAGCTTCTTCGAGGTGAGCTACACCTTGATCTCGTTTCTGCGGAGCTCCAGCTGATTCGGCAACCGCAGGTCACCACTCTCGGACAGCCCCTCGAGGTCATCAAGACCCAGATGGCTTCGCAGCGTCAGGATACCATGGGTGTTGCTCTTAAGAAGGTCTGGGCGCGTGGTGGAGTTGCTGGATGTACGTCGGGGACTCCCCATCGCGGAGACTTGCGCGACGCGGCTCCCTGACTTTCGTTTCTTGCGCCTTGCAGTCTACCAGGGATTGATCCCGTGGGCATGGATCGAGGCTTCGACCAAGGGAGCTGTCCTCCTCTTCGCGGCTGCCGAGATTGAGGGCGCCTCGACTCGCGCTGGTGTCTCGCCCGCCCTCGCCGGACTTCTCGGCGGTATGGGAGGAGGAGTTGCTCAGGCTTACGCGACCATGGGTAGGTCGTGAACAGCGTCATGCTTCGAAGATACCCCCGCTAACCCCGCTACTACTGCAGGTGTCTGCACTTGCATGAAGACGGCCGAAATCACGAGGAGCAAGCTCGCAGCTGACGGTATCAAGCCTCCTTCGACGTGAGTACAACTTGACGACCGCTGAGCAGGTCTCGCGGGAAGCTGACGATACCTACTACTTGCCTGTGACGAACCGAACAGCTGGACTCTCTTCGCTGACATGTACAAGAAGGGAGGAATCGCCGGCATCAACAAGGGAGTCAACGCTGTTGCTCTCCGCCAAATGACCAACTGGGGATCTCGGTCAGTGCTTCTTTCCTTCTCATACAGCCAAGATCACTTCTCGGTCGTCTTTAGTTGCGCCCGCTGACCCTCGGTTCGACGCCTTCTTCAGTCTCGGATTCGCTCGTCTCGCTGAGCAGGCCATCCGCAAGGCTCGTGGAGTGCCCGACGGAGAGAAGCTTGGTGCGCTGGACCGCATCGCTTCCTCGACCATCGGTGGAGCTCTCGGATGCTGGAACCAGGTGCGCAGGGCCTCGGCGGTCGTTTCTCCCGCCTCGCTCCACTGCTGACCCTCTCTCGTCTCTCACAGCCCATCGAGGTCGTCCGTGTCGAGGTGAGCTCTATGTCAGAGAGATCTAACCGAGGCAGGTGCTGACTCTCTTCTCTCGCAGATGCAATCCATGGCCAAGGGAGTCGCTGGCCGCCCCGCCAAGCTTACCGTCTTCAACACTCTCGGATACATCTACAAGGAGAACGGCATTAAGGGTCTGTACCGTGGAGTCACCCCTCGCATCGGTCTCGGTATCTGGCAGACCATCTGCGTACGTCGAGAGCTCTTTCGCCGACTCCTTGTCAGCGCCGAGCTAACCTTACGCTCTTCTTCTTCCTCCTATAGATGGTCTCGTTCGCTGGTTACGTACGTTCGACGTCTGCACTTCACTGTACCGCTTTCCCGCTCACTCGACTCCCTACACAGGTTCAGGAATGGTTCGCCGGCCGCTCTTAAGTGCTCACCCAAAAGGACGTTCGGCCGCGGTTTTAGTATCATCTTCTCGGGAGCGGTTGTTTTGCTCGCAAATAGAGTCTCATTTTGCACTCGTTCTTGACCTTCGCGAGAGCCCTGCGAAACGTTGCTCGAGAGCTGAAGTGCGAGCTGGCTGCCACTTCGCAGCTTGTTCGCCTTCCTCACTCTCTCGTCTCGCTCTCTTCAACTCGCTGCGATCAGACCACTCCGAGTGTACCTCGCTACTGCTGCTCAGTTTGCACCAGAGGTTTCTCTTGCTCTTCAACAAGAAATGCAGGCCGTCTCTCTCTCGACGGTCGACACCCTCTACTCGGCCGACGCCATCGAATTCTGCCCAAACAACCCTCGCTTGTTCGCCTGTGGAACGTACCAGATTGAAAAGGATGAGTCGGCCGTAGCTGCACCACCACCGGTAGCAGCAGACGACGAGGAAGAGGGAGAGGATGAAGGAGCACCTGCTGCCGAGCCGGTGGTCACTCGCTATGGACGCTGCTTGATGTATGAGATTGATGAGGATGGAAGGAACCTGTACGTGCTCCCACATCCCACTACGTTCTCTCTACGCCAGCTGACCGCTCAATTCTCGCAGACGAGAAGCTCAACGCTTTGATGGCCCCGCTATCCTCGACATGAAGTGGTGAGTGGTTGACACATCTTACATGAAGCTCAACAGCTCACCTTTTACGCTGGTAGGTCACCACGACCTTGGCGAGGACAGACGACGCTCGCTATCGCCGATGCGAAGGGCCATGTCCAGCTGCACGGCATGGACGAGGAGACAGTAGGTCGCTCATGCTCTCGATCCAACCTCTCAGAGCTCACCGCGTCTCCGTTCCTCCCCAGAACAAGCTCTCACCTCGCCAGACCATCGACTGCGCGGACGAGAAGACCCTCTGCCTCTCTCTCGACTGGTCAACTCGGCGGCCAACGGCAGAGTAAGCCCTGTATTCGCCTCGCATAAGGAGTAACAAAGCTGACTTTTGCTTGCGCAGCCCCGCGTCCATCGTCGTCTCCCTCTCGGACGGCACTATCTGCACTCTCGGCGGAGAGAGCGAGCTGGCGGTCACCGAGAGCTGGCATGCCCACGATTTTGAGCCTTGGATCGCGGCGTTCGATTGCTGGGATCCCAATACGGTCTGGACAGGTGAGTGGTCATGCCGTCTGTTCTGGGAGATCGACCCGCTCACCCTTCTCGGCGTGCAGGTGGAGACGACCTCAAGCTCAAGGGATGGGATCTGCGGCAAGGCTGCGATCAGCCCACCTTTGTGAACAAGAGGAGCTTTGAAGGAGGAGTCACTACCATCCAGAGTCATCCGCTGCTGGAGAACATCTTCGCCGTCGGAAGGTAGGCCGTCTCACTCGACCCTGCCGAATCTCCTCTTTGCTGAGCTATCGCTCTACACTACCAGCTACGACGCAAACGTCCGCCTCTTCGACCGACGGAAACCTCAGATCCCTTTCACAGAGTTTGACGCCGGCGGAGGAATTTGGCGAGTCAAATGGCACGCTACGAACGCCGAGCGACTCCTTGTCGCCGGCATGCATGACGGGTTCAAGGTGGTCGACTTTGACGGGCTGAGCCAGGGCTTAGTGGAGAACGGAGGGAAGCTCCACACGAGGTTCGACGAGCACACCTCGCTCGCTTATGGTGTAGATTGGAGCGGAGGCAAGGGCGACGAGGGGAAGGACGTGATCGCCAGTTGCTCGTTCTACGACCACACAGTGCACGTCTGGGCAGCATAGATCTCTCTCTATATACACTCGCATGCAATGTTGGTAGCGGTTTTGAAGTGTATTTGCAGCGTCCGCTTCGTCTCCCCTCGCTCCTTACTCGCCGAAGGCTCAGAACCTCTTGTGATCCTTCTTGACCTTCCATGCCCTGTAGGCCATCACTCCGACGACGACGATAACCACCAGTACAACCCACTTGAGGAGGCCCGCCAGGAAGGAGAAGAAGGCGAGGCCGGGGATCTGCCTTGGTGGAGGTTTGCTCGAACCGGGAGCGGGGGCGTGGTAGGCGACTGTGAGGGCGATGGAGTCAGCCAGAGAATCGCGAGAGCTTTCGGATCGCGCTCACCATTCGATGTTGTGATTGAGATGATGTCGTGGTTGTCTGAAGGCGGGAAGGAGAGAGGTCAGCTCGTCGGCGGAAGTGTGAAGCGCGAGCGTCGACGTACCATGAACGTCTCCGGTGTGAGCAGAGAAGCCCAAGAAGGGGTTGGAAGGAAGCTCGAGACCCTCGAAGGTGAAGCAAGTCGTCCACTCGTCCCACTTGTCGTGGTGGATGGCCAGCTGGGTGGAAGCGAAGGGTGAGCGCCGAACGGGTCAAAGAAGAGCGAAAAGGGGCCCACCTCGGTGAACTTGCCCTTAAAGTAGGTCAAGCGAGCCTTGGCAGTCACATCAGTCCTTCGGAAGTCGAGCTGTACGTGCAGTGAAGGTCAGCTTCGCGTCCTCGGCTCGCAACCCCTTCGTAGCCAGCGACGCACCGAACAGCTGCCAATCTCTTGGCCCTGGCCATCTTTGCCAACGTCGTACGACTTCTTGCCATCGTTCATGATGCCGTAGATGCGAGGGAAAGAGTAAGAGTGTCGCGAGTTGGCGCTGAAGGAGGTGGGCGGAGGAGAACACGCGCGCGAGCAAGGCGGTCAGCTTCACGAGCACCGCCGAGGGTCAGAGGAGCTATAGCAGGGACTCACTAGGTATCGAAGAAGATGCCCAGTCCATCCCAATAATCCGTGGAGCCGAACACGGGCCCCATCCCAGCGCGCGACTTTGTGAGCCACATTGCGAAGCCATCTCCGTACAGCGTGCTACTCTTGCCATCCACGCGGAACTCGAACTCGATCTCGAAGGTATTGGGCGCCAATGCTAGGCGAGACCAGAGCCAGCCGGCTTGGGAAGCGCGGTCCTGCGTGAGGCGGACGTGCTTGTTGGTGTTGATGATGGTGCTGCCGCCGAAGTCGAACCACCGATTTTGTAGATCCGAGTCGACGTAAGCTGTAGGTACCTTACGCGTCAGCTAGCGAGCTCTCTGCGACAGCAAAGAGCGGAGCTCACGAGCGTAGAGCGAATGAGTCCTCAGCGGCACCGTCTTCTCTGTCCCTGCGCGCAAGCTGACCGGCGCTCCGCCTGCCTGAGCTCCTTTCCCTGATGCTGGTGGTGCTCCCTTGGCTTCAACGGGCGACGAGACGGCAGCAAAGAGGGCGAGCGCTGTGACCAACGCGTGTCCCAGCATCGTGGCTTTCCTCGGGCGTTGAACGGAGGTAAGAGGAAGGAGACGAGTAAAGGGGAGAAGTCGAGCACCAGAAAAAGCCGAGAAAAGCGCTTGACGAGCGAGTTGAGACGAGACGAGACTTGGGAGAAGCCAAGGGGAGCGCGCCTTCGACAACCTCGCCTTGCAAGCGCTCGCACCCCCTTGGTCGCTGATCTTTCGCTACAGGCGAAGGCGGCAGCGGACACTGATAAAAAAATAATAGCAAGCACACAACTAGAAAGACAGACACTGATGACAAGACGCTAGGCGCTCGAGGCTACCCCTCGGCGCACTTCCTCCCAGTCCGCTCCTGCCTCTATAGCTTCTTCACCCACTGGCTCAGGTCCCGGGCGAACGACTTCATGAACGAGTAGTCGGCGTCCGAGAGCACCCTCCGCTCGTTCTCGCTGTACGCGGCGAGGACGTACCCCACTCCGTCGGCGATGGCAATCTTGACGAGGAGACCGCAGGAGAACTCGCCGTCGGCGCCCGAGAAGTCGGGATTGGTGAAGAGGATGGCGTTGTGTGAGGAGGTGAGGGTCTCCATGTGCAGGTCGATATCGAAAAGGGGAGCAGGCATTGGAACGTTGTGACCCGAGAGGAGGGTGATGGGCTGAGAGACGAGCGAGTCACGAATCAGGGAGAGACGAGGGAGAGATGAGTCAGCAACACAGTCAGAGTGAGAAAGGGAAGCAGCTCGGCTCACCTTGTCGGAAGTGGTTCGGGGACTGGCGGTCGAAGGCAGCTCAATGGCCACGACGTCTGCGGGAGCGGGAGAAGTGAGAAATACGAATTTGAAAGAAATCAGAAACGACGGAATGTACAGCAGAAGTCGAGATCCAGCGACTCGCCGACGAGCTGAGTCGAAAGATCGAGCATGCTCTTCATCTCGGGCGAGAGGCGATGCGAGCCAGCGTGCACGCCGTTCCTGCCCTTCTTCTTGTCGGTGGTGGGAGGGACCTCTGTAACGCCCAGCTCCTGCGAGCCTGCTTCGGAGGCAGTGTCCGGAAGTGAATCTGGAAGGGAGCCACGGCGCTCGTCGCTGTAGTCGTGTGTGCTGACGCTGCCGGTGGAAGAGGCGCCCTGCTCCATCGCAAAGCTGCCGAGACGGTCCTCATCGTCGACTGCTGCTCCAAGGCTCCGCATGCCGTCCTCGATGCTGATGAGAGCGGGCGAAGCGGGGGGAGTGCTGACCTCGTCGACCGTTTCGAGGGCGCTCTTCTCGGACACTCGACGGACGAGCTTGGACTTCTTCCACGTCTCGCGCGTCTTCTTGAGCTCGACCTTCTTCTGCTCTTGCTGCTCTGAAGCTGCTCGAAGGATCTCGGCGCCGGCGAGGTCGGCCATCTCCTCGAGGTGGGCACGATCCTCGGCTGAGAAGGAAGGTCGTGGCTGGTCGTCGATGATGCTGTGGAGCACGAGGGTCAGCGGGAGTACTTGTAGATAACGCTGAGCTACGCTCGCTCACCAGAAGATTCCGGCGGGGTAGGACCCAGCCTCGTCGCCGAGCGGCGCTGGAAGCATGATGGGAGCAGCCGCCTGTGAAACCGGAAGGTAAGTCAGTGAAGAGCGGCGACGGAGATACAGAGCTCAAGCACGTACGTAGAAGCCACCTGTGTATTGGCCAAAGTTGTTGTTGGTGAAGCGCCAATCCTTGGCGAGATCCAGCACGACGAGAGGATCCTTCTCGCCGGTCGCGGAAGCCTTGAGCTGCGTATGCGAGCAGACGGTCGCTGTAGGGGAGAGTCGGTCAGTGAGAGATAGTAAGGAAGCAATCTTGTCTGCCTCCAACGTACACTCTCGCGGCAGCTCATCGACGCCGAAACCCTCCTCCGCCAAGAAGACCTGATAGCCACCGTCCATCAACGAGATTGTCGACCCGTTGGTGCTGAACCTCCTCTTGGCATCCTGAGCCAGCTTGAGAAGCACCGGGTGGCTCGAGAGCTCTTTGGGGTAGGGTGGAAGAAGGCCAGCATCGGTCGGCTTCACGGAAGGCTCTGAATGGACAGAAGTAGCGGCGGTGGAGACGCTCGACTGAGTATCGCTTGAGCAAATTGATTCGGCGTCGGAGAGGGCAGAGTGGATGGTGTGAGGTGCTTCGCCCGAAGCTCGGCGCTTCCGCGAGTGGTTGAGGAGGGCGATGGCGTCGATGGAGCGCTGGCGGGCGGCTTCGTTGAGTGGGGTAGGGGCTCGGTATTGACCGGTGGAAGTGTACTCTCCAGGAGAGTTGCCGAGCGTCTGAGGAGGAGGAGGCGGATCGTTGAAGTCTGCCAAGCGAGCGTGCGAAAGGTCAGCTTCGGCGCCCAAGACGGCGCTGGGAAAGGCTCCTACCGATCAACCCTCGTGCATACATGTCGTTCCACTCCGCCCATGTTTTTGGTAGCTCGCTAGCAGGGCTGTAGGAAGAGCGAATGTTAGCTCGGGCTTCGCGGCGCTCCATCTCCCCGCCAGCAAAAGCTCCCTGATGCTGATGTGGGGGAGGAAGCTCGAGCTTGCTGCTGCACGCGACAAGACTCACCTCATCGAGTTCAACTTCTGCACCGGTGCACCCCAAGACGAGACTTCGGACAAGCTGGTGACTGGCGAGAGAGGCGCAACGTCCATCTCGTCGACGACGGGCGACAGCGGCGACGAGGGCGACTTGCTGCCTCGTCGACCTGCTTCTGCTGCTGCTGCTGCTGCCTTCTTGTCGTAGGACTCTCGACGAGGGAGTGAGAAGCGGCGCACGAACGTCTTGATGCCACCGCCGCTGCCCCTACGGTCCTGCTCGGGCTTGGGAGAAGTTGGAGCCATGGTTAACGTGAGACAGAAGGGAGAGGGAACGACGGGCTGCTCTGTGGGTGAGAGGGAGACGACGAAAAGGAAGAGCGGAGCGAAGGAGCAAAGAGGGGAGGTTGGATGCGCTGGCGGCTGGCTGTGTCAAGTTAAGTGAGCGAAGAACAATCGGAACCTCTGTGCAGGCCCCCACAGAAACGTTCTGGAGCATACCCTAAGGCTGGAATCTCGAGCTGGCCAACCTTCTCCTTTCGGCGATGGCTCTCTCTCCCGCCATCCTCGAAGCTGGTGCGAAGGCGGCGGCACGAAGTACTTTGAGCTCTGTGTAGCTCGCAATTGAAGCCTCTTTGCCTTCCCGGCTCACAGAGGCCAACGGCTGCTCCCGCTCGACCCCTCTTTGGCCTTCGTTCTCGCGGCACTTACTCGAAAAGATTGGCCTGGCCGGCCTGTAGCACCATACAAAAGTCTATCATACTTCCGAAAGATCTACGGGCTTCGATCTGTCCTTCCACGCTCAATCTGCAGCGAAAGCGGAGGAAACTGGCCTGGGCTCGACCGAACCCGTTGGCTGCCCAGTCCACTCTGCTCTGCGCGATGGATCCGATTCGGTGCAGAAGCAAATTCTGTGACGCTGGCTGTTTACTGATCGACTCGGTGGTACAGATCAGATGGGGCGGAGATGGCGCTTCGCTGGGCAGCGTCGAAGCCGAGTTGAGAACGGAACGGGACTAAGCAGGTCTGTAGCTGTAGGCAGATGAAGAGCACCAGCGGAAGATTCAGCTTCGTCTGAGCAAGATCGTGCGCGGATGGTGCAAGCACCGCCTTCTCTCCAAGAACCCTCGTACAAGCTCTAAACTTGCTCGGCCCCCCGGGCCCCGCTCTTTCACTGAGGCCAGCGCTGACCGCATGTACATGCACACAGCGAGCTTCGCCTGCATTTAACTCTTATATTGAACCGGATGGGACAAGCGCTGCATTGTGCAGATCTGAGTCGAATGACAAGCTAACCGCGCGACTCGGTATGAGTCGACCTGCTCGGCGAAGCCGGAGGGCAAGGCAGTCGCGCGCGGGAGAGCTGATCGACGGGTGTGGAGTCCATTGGTAGACGTGTCAAAGTGTAGGCTATGTGCATAGCCATCCTGGCACCCTGCACGTCTTCAGGGAAGCTTGAAGCAGCCAGCACCGAGCTGAAAAGGGGTGGATTTGTACATACTGCAAGTGACTACTCAGTAGGTGGTTGCTTGGGAACAAAGCGAGCTGTTGAGGGATAGAAAAGCTTCCTACCTCTGCTTATGACGCCTCGTTTTCCCCCGCAGGCTCAGTCCGAGTTCAAGAGCGCCTGTGAGCTTCGACGAGGCTCTCTCTCCTCCCCTTCACTTCGAACGAAACCAGCTTCAACTCAACACATCGTGAGTTGTCTTGCAGGACTACAGCTCAAGCTCCAACTGACCCATCTGCTCTCCTACAAGATGCCCTCCAACACTACCACCAAGGTGCGCCAGCCTTGCTCTCCCCCACCTCGTCGTCATCAGCTCGAGCTCACTCGCCCTTCTCCTTCTCCCACAGGCCGTCTACAAGCCCGACTCGCAGTCCACCGACGAATTCGTCATCATCATCCAGGACGAGTCTGGTAAGTTCTTGCTCAGCTACAGCTCGAGCACGCGAGCTGACTCTACCCGCTCTCGTGACCTCTCAGCCGCTCAGCAGTGGCTCGGCGGCGACAAGACCATCCCTCTCGTCAGCATCGTCGATTCGTTTGATGTCTTTCACTCTGGACAGGGTATGTTGCGCGTTATCTACAGGGATCCGCGTCACTCCCGCTGATCCCCCTCGCGCTTTCCTTTTCCTCAGGCTCGCAGGGCATCCTCCAGCGCCCCTCAAAGCAGGAGCTCGAGACCGTCTTCGGCACCCACAACGAGACCGAGATTGTAGAGCAGATCCTCACCAAGGGCAAGTTCCAAACCGGCAAGAGCATTGATTCGCTCGGACAATCCAACAAGAACACGTTAGTCGCCGCTGCTCTGCCCCTCAAGCGTCAGTGAAGCTGACCTACCTTCCCTCACTACAGCTCGGGCCAGCAAACCTCGCGCGGTTCCGTCTCTGGAGGTCGCTAAGCCACCCTCCCCTTCCCGTCGTCGTCCTTCTCTCGCCTCTCTCGCATCACGAATCGTACAGCAGTCATCAACACTTGAGCAGAGCCCGAGCGCCTCGAAGCGCCCCAATACCAGCGGGCGATGACGCAGAAGTGTAAAAGGAAATACATGTAGTGAACAAGCAGCACGCCTCCGCCGAGAGGATGAGAAGGGGTCGTGACGCAGTCGCGAAGCTCTCCCTGCTTCACGTTGCGCTGCAACTTCACCAACAACATCCCATCTGCACCTCTTCAGCCTGTTCGCGCCCCTCGACTGCACACCGTTCCTCAGCCTTTCCTCCCTCGACCCCCCACCTCTCGTCCCCTGAGGTCTGCACGGGCCGCAAAGGGCTCAGTGGTTCCGTGCAGCGACCGCGCCCGTATACAAACGCGTGTGAGCTGTGCCCGCCCGTGCGGAACGAGATCTGAGTGGACGGAAGAGCGACAAGTCAGCTCGGCGCCGAAGGACTGAGAGCGTGGATACCAGCGCGGCGGAGTCAAGGTCCATTCCCGTCCTACTAACATGTGCAATATGATCAAAGTTTGAAGTATGTCCTTCAGGCTCAGCGAAACGTTCGAGTGCTCTTTGCACTCGGATCTGCCCGCTCGGGCTTTTCGGTTCGGAGCAGGCTTCGACGGTCGTTCTGCTGCTGTTGAGAGGGGCAGAGGGACAGATGGGCGGCTCGAAACGACTCTCAGAGAACCAGAAACGTCTACCACCGCTTTCCAACTCGAAAAGCCACCTGCTATGAGTTCTGTCTCTCTCGTAAAGAGCTTCGGCGCTCGCCAGCCGTGCTGAAGCAAGCAGCTTAGATCTCGCCCCAGTCGGCCGTCGAAGGGTTGACTAGATGCTGACAGTGCCGGCAGCACCAGCAGAAAACTTTCTTTCTCTCCCTCTTGCCACCTCAACTCGCTCACCCCCTCTTCCAACTCCTTCGCGCCCTTCCCCTTTCGCCTTCTCCCGTCATCTCGCTCATGTCTGATCTGAAGAACGTCGTAGTCGTAGGACTCGGATATGCTGGGTGAGCTCTGTTCTCCTACACGGCGGCAAGACTTCACCGCTGACCGCCCCTCGTTCGCTTCGCCCAACAAACAGCGCCTCCTCAGCAAAGGCGATCGCTGCAGGCCTCCCTGCCACCCACCGCGTCGTCGTGTTGAACGAGTACCCTTTTGCTGTAAGTCTCCAGGCTGCTCTTGCTTTACTACTTGCCACAAATTGCTTCATCGCTCTCGATCTCGCCCGCTCCTCGCGTCCGCCGTCGCTGACCTTATCATCGCGCATACAGTACAACCCTCCCGCCTCCCTGCGCGCTGCCACCGTTGCTGGATGGGAGAACAAGGTCACCGTCCCCCTCACCTCCGTCTTCCCCAAGGACAGCCGGCACGTCGTGCTCGGCGGCGTCAAGGTCGTTCAGCTCGGCGCGCAGAGCGTCACACTTGAGAAGGCCGTCGAAGGCTTTGGTTCCGAGATTCCTTTCGAATATGCGGTGATTGCTACTGTGAGTTAAGATTGAGGCAGCACTCTTCCGGCCAAGTTCGGCGCTGATTCGCCTCCCTCTTCCTTCTCTCGCTCTTCTTGACGTGCAAAGGGATCGACCTACGGCTTTCCCACCCGTATCCCTCAAGGCTCCGAGACCGAAGCCGACGTCTGGAGCACCCTCAAGGACTTCCAAGCTCAGATCAAGGCCGCCGAATCGATCCTGGTCATCGGAGGAGGAGCTACCGGCGTAGAGTTCTCCGCCGAGGTCGCCTCTGAGTACAAGGACAAGAAGGTTACTGTAGGTCTCTCGCTCGATCGATCGTCTTGAGAGCCTGCTGACCCTCTCATTGCACAGCTCGTCCACTCGGCGGATCGTCTGTTCGCCGGCAAGGACTTTAAATCCGCACTCGGCTCCAACCTCGCTTCCCAGCTCACCAAGAAGGGAGTCAAGATCGTCTTCAACTCCAAGGTCGACCCCAAGGGACTCGAGACGGGCAAGATTCCCAAGCAGACGTTTGAGCTTTCGAACGGCTCGTCTGTAGAGGGTGAGTTGCTGCGCTCCATCTCTCTCTCTTCTCTTCCGATCTCAAGCTGACACCACGCTCTCCAAAATCCAGCCGACTTCCTCTTCGTCAGTAATGGATGGCGACCGAATTCCGAGGTCGTCGCGACTCTCGACCCGGCTCTCGTCAACGAGGGTGGCTTCGTCAGGGTGACGCCTACTCTGCAGCTCAAGTCGTCTACGGGCGCTTACGACCACATCTTTGCCGCTGGGGACGTCAATGACGTGCCAGTGAGTCCCGTTTTCTTGCGTCTCGAGATCGTTGGCTCCATCACCGAACTCTCGGTCTCCTCTTCCTCCTCCTCTGCGAGGCATTAACCACCCTTCTCTGCCTTCAAGAAGTATGAGGCTGATCTCCTGTTCTTCCCCTCACCCACAGGAAATCAAGCAAGCCGCCTTTGCCAACTTCCAAGCCGCCGTCGTCGCGGCCAACATTCTCAACCTCATCAAGGGCAAAAAGGCGAGCAAGGAGTACAAGGCTGCTTCGCCCATGGTGCTCGTCACCGCCGGTCCGGATGGCGGCGCTGGGCAGCTCTTCGGGTGGTACATCGGAGTGCGTCCCTTCTTGCTTTCCGCCGCTCCCACCTGTCGACAGCGCCGAGCTGACTCGCTTCTCTCCCTCTCTCTCTCTCTCTGTTCCTCACAGGCCTTCCTGGCAAAGATGATGAAGTCAAAGTCACTCATGTTGAGTATGTGGTTCTCCAACTATAACGTCCCCGTGCGCGCATAGTTCTTTCCCCTTGAGCTTTCTCCCCTTCGCTCTTCTCCCTCGCCCCAAATTCGACGACTTTCCCATCATGCTAGACTCCCATTTTGTGACCCTTTTCTGGCAGTCGATCTGTCAACGATATAGACCTCACTCGTAATACTCGTTTCATTCAGCACAGCTTTGGATAGCAGAGCCGAGGCGAAGTGCGAGCACCGAGAAGTGGGCAAGCCGAGGCGACGTTCCGTGCGCTCGCTTCCATCTCTTTTGCAGCGTATCTCCCTCTCCTTGTGGTAGGAAGTATGGCAGAGTATCTCTGTGTGCGCTTGACCTGACCCTCAACGTCCATTCTCTCAAGATCCTGCCGTTCGGCGAACTCGGCCAAGGCAAATCGAGTCCTCGCCCACAACTCAGCTGCAAGTTTTTGGTTTGCTCTGGAGCCTCATGACCCGAAAATCAAGTAGCTCCAGGCTGAGAACGAGCTACTTACAACTTTTTGCTAGTTAGCCTGCCTGCATCTCGCCCACATTGGGGCTCAACGGTTCGGCACGCGCGGGGAGAGGCGATTGAAGCGCCCGACGCGTGACTGGGAGGGAGAGTGGTAGGACGGGAAGAGGGTGCAGGGGAGTAGATGCAGCGAATTGACGAGGTGTATCCTTCTAGCAAATGACGTGTGAGTTGTAGCCGAGGATTGAACCTTCCCAAGGAGGCAGTTCGTCGCGAGGGCCAAAGCCATCTGTGTTTGCCCTCTCTGCGCTCCCTCCCTCCTTACCTCGCTTTTCTTACTCGACTTGTAATCCGCCAATTAAAAGAGAGAGGGCTACAGATTACTCTGTTAATCTCGGCTTCCCCCTCCTCTCTCTCTCTCTCTCTCCCTCTTCCTCTCTGTAAGTCGAGCGAAGACTGCGCGCGAGAGGCCCCCGCTGGGACTCGTCAAGCTGACCTCGCTCTGCCTCGACTACAGCCTCCCTCTCCCGTCCCTCCTCCTCTTCTTCCCGCCTATCCTACCGTCCTACAGCGCTCGTCGCTCGCCGTTCTCCTTTCACCGCCTCGCCCAAGCCGTCAGCCTGTCTCAAACAACAATCATGACAGCCTCTCGCTCTTGGTCCCCTCCACCAGCCACCAGCGACTCGTCCTCGGCAGCAATCACACGTCCAACACCGAGACAACGTTCGGGCACCCTCTCCGACTTGGTAGAATGGCGCAGGGGCAGAGCAGCCTCCGGACTCTTCGCAGGCGACGAAGGCTGGTCAGGATTCGGCACCGGCGGATCCATCTCGTCGAGCGAGAGCGCTAGCGGTAGCGATTCCGCCTATGGGACGTTGGATGAAGCAGATTCGGATCAGGGAGGACCAGAGTGCGGTGCATGGAAGGCAGCGGCAGCAGCGCCCGGAGGGCCCAGCAGCAGGTTGCGCAAGAGGGGGACGCGCTCACGGAGCGTCGGCGACCAGATCTTCCACTGGCCCGTCGTTTCAGCGCCGTTGGACGTGCAGGCGACTGGAGGAACCCCCGTCTTTCCCGTGGCGGTCGACATCGACTACGACGCCGACACGTCCTTCGACAGCGTCGAGTCGTTCGCATCCACCACGGCCGAGTCGAGCGTGCGCTCTTCCCCCGAGCCGAGCGAGTGCGATTTCGAACTCTCCGCTGCGAAACAGGAGAAGCGGAAACGGTTGACGCATCGCAGCCTCGACCTGGACAACTTTACAGCCTTCCCGGCGCTCTCGAGGCGACACACCGTCCCGAGACGGCGGCACAAGCTTCGCTCCACCTCCATCTCCATCTCCATCGTCTCGCCCTCCCTCGACGTCTCCCTCCCCCATCGGACCGACGCCTCGCCATCCTCCTCGCCGCTCCCCTCCCTCCCCTCTCTCCCACCGCTGACACTAGCAGCCGCGACCCTGTCCCTCACATTATCCCTTCTTGCCCAACTCTCGCCCATCCCACTACTTCCCGCATCACCAGTTCATCTCCTCCACACCCGCAACCACGCTCTTCTCGAGTACACCAACGCCTTCCTATCGCCCTTCCTCGTTCACGGATCGACTTCGGCGCTCGCTCTGGCAGGGGCTAATCTGGCTAGCCTGAAGAGCATCGAGGAGGAGGCGTTTACACGGAGAAGCTTGAGCGTCAAAGCTGCGATGGCGAGTGGGATGTGGGTCGCGATCGTCGCGCTGAGGGTGCTGTTGAGCTGGGTGTTCGGGAGGGTGCTCGGCTGGGCTCATCCCGAGTGTTTCGCCACCTCGGCGATCCACGAAGTTGGCTCTGGTAGGTTTCTCTCTTGCTAGCGGTTGAACGCTCGCTGATGTCTCCACTCCAACAGGTCTCGCGCCATTTCTACTCGCCATCTCGATCGTTCGAGCCTACTCGGTCAACGATTCGACCTCCTCGGCCTCACTCCTTCAACTCGCCCTCCTTGCCGCCAACTTTTGCACGCCCATCGAGCAAGGCGGCTCGGGTGCTTGGTTCGCCCTTAGCGGAGTCGTAGTCGGTCTTGCCGTCTGCGCCGTCCTCTTCGCCGTCGAGCAGGTCCCTTCCTCAAGACCTTCCTCCTCGCGACCAACCAAGCGATCGCATTCCTTCCCCCGAAGTTACCCGCTCTACTTCGGTCCCCTCCTCGCCCTTCTCTTCCTCCCCCTCCTCGCCACCTTCGCGCCCGCCGCTCCTTCCCTTTCCCTCGCCGACCTCGACGCCTCCTTCGCTCAACTCCACCCTCGCCAACCCCACCTCCTCACCGTCCTCCTCATGACCGCTCCTCGCCCCGGCAACCCCGACTACCTCGTCCAAACGATCGCATCGTGGCTCGACGCCCTTCCCGAACCCTCCCTCCTCGACAGCTCTCGCAACTCCTCATCGTCCACCGACCGAGTCCGCCTGATCGTCTACACCCACTTTTTCACGCACGAGATCTTCGACACGGCTCGCTCCCTCTTCACCACCCACCCGACCTACGCGGCCAAGTCGGCGCAGTACGTCGAATGGCATCGCGATCCTCGAGGCGCCAACCGCTTGGATCAGCGCTTGCACGTCGCGAGGGGATTGGAGTACGCCGCTTCGAGCGGAGGGAGCTCGGCGTATGTCATGCTCGCCGAGGATGACTTTCCGCTGTGCCCGGATGGCGGCGAGGAGGCGAGGCGACCCAAGCGAGGTCAATGGGCGTCGACTTGGGAGGAGCTACAACGTGTCCTCCTCGCTACCAACACCGCCATGCCCGACTTCCCCTCTTCTACCACCTCTCTCGCACCCATGTCCCTCCTCGAGCAAGAATCCACCGCCGGCCACTGCGGCCTCTTCGTCGCAACCGGCGGATCCGGTCTCGCCATGCGCGGCTTCATCGCCGCCAAGCTCCCTGCTCTCCTCCTAGGGGAGCACGACCCGCATGGAACGGACCGCGACGAGCGAGCTTCGAGGGGCGAGTTCTCCGTCAAGCACGAGGACGAGGGAGCCGATACGCCTGACCTCGTCATCCAGGATTGCCTCCGCGGGAGGCTGCCCGAGTGCAGCGTCTGCGAGGCGCCGAGGGAGGAGAGCGTGTGGGATTTGAGGAGCGCGAGGAAGTTCCCTGCTGGGTCGGCGAGGAATCCCGGTGGAGTGAGGGGGGATCGGTGGGGCAAGAGCGGGCTGGCCGGGACCGAGAGGCTCATGCAGCATCATCTTGGGTACAATGCCAGTACATTGCCGGGGAGGAAGTATGGCAAGGAGGAGTGGGCTTGTGGTTGGAGGCAGCCTTTTGTGAGTGTTCTCTCACTTTCTCGCTGCTCGGCGTCGACTGATCTTCATTCCTTCCCGCTCACAGAATGGCGAGCCCGACGTCCTGACCGTCTAACTTTATACACACGCGACCATCATATCTATCCCCGTTCGCTCTCAGCAGACACTTCTTCCCGAGTTCGTCTCTCTTCGCACCACCACACATTCTTATGTGCTCCGAGAGCCACATCTCTCGAGCCCCTTCCCAGCCCTTCCACATTCCCTCACACTCTCACAAGTGGACACTCTAGCATCTTCTCCTTTTTCGCAACACCTCGATAGCACACCCTCACCACCCCCGCCCTACACCTCTCACCCTCTCACACTCATTTTTCAGCTTATGGTTCTCTTTCTCAGTCTCAGTGGGCGGGGGGTTTATTTGGTAGTCTCGGTGTTGTGTAGCATTGAATGGGAAAAGATTGCTTCGAAAAGGAACTAGCTCGGTACACGCGAGCAAGTGAAGCAACAAGCCGAGGTCGCCGAGACCGAGGAAAGATCGACGAGAAGTGTCGACGCCTTTCTCTTTCTCTCGCTGTTCACTCGTCTCCTCTTGCAACACTCGAAGCAAGTCATGCTCGGTTTCAGGCGTCGTCTGCCCCTCCCTGCCGTGCTGGACAACATCTTCACCAAGCACCACGATCCCGCGCCCGTCGAGGACGACTCGCGTCTCCTCCTCTTCCTGCCCGTGCTGGCTCCCTCGCTGCTCCCTCCCGACTTTTGCTACCGACCACCTGTCGCCAACCACCATCCCCCTGCTCACGCTGCTTATGACTCTTCCCTGCTCTGTAGGTCCTTTCGCTCGCTGTTCTTTTGCGTCGCCGAGCCGAGGCGAAACTCGTTAGTCATAGCGCTAAATTCTGACTCGGTTTCATCGTTTACAGCCTACTATGGAGCCAAGGGACATCTCACTGTTGCTGTAGACCAGGCGGCTCGTCTTGTCGCTTTGAGTGGGCTGAGGGAGAGCTTGGTCGAAGATTTGGAGCTCGCCGAGGACATGACCGAGGTCGGCGTAGCGCTCGAGAGAGGGGGGGCTTTGGGATTGACGCATGGATGTGAGTAGGGACATCAATGTTTTCCGGACGATACGCAGAGCTGACCGAGCCCCTTCTCTTACCAAATAGACCTCGTTCGCGCTCAAGTCCTCACGAAGCAGGCGCCAAAGTTCAACGGCGAGCAGACGAGGTGGAAGACGTGCAGTGAGGGTTGGAAGTTCCACTCGGGGAGCAATGGTGAGCCCTCTCGACTTCTCTCTGTATCTTCTGCTCAGCTCAAACGACTCCCCTGGCAGGCCTCGGCTCGATCTTCGTCAACTTCATCATTGTCTGAGGGGTAGCCTTGCTGCTTGAGGGTGGGATGAGGCTCGGGATAGGTTTGTAGGATATGCTTGTACATAGCTGTTGACATGAATACGGGTTCTGCTTTCTCAGCGGGGGGGAGTGAGAGCAGCGAAGTGAAAGCCGAGAGCCGAAATCTCGCTTGTCCTGGGTAGCAGGAGTCTTGAACACTTGAGCGCTAATCGGCATGCTCTGAAAAGTCCTCTGTAGCCCTTCAGCTCACCTGCAGCCTAGAAAAAGCGGCAGACGACGATGCCGAGCAGGCGATGGCCGAGAGGCTTGAAAGGGGTCAAGCTCGAGTTCCGTAGGTCACTGCAGCAAAGTGAGTGAGCTCTGCTCATCGGAACCTGTCCACGCTACCCTCCAGAACCATCTGTAGGTGAACCGACCCCCTGCTGCTCGAACAGCTGACGAGTCGCGCTGCTCCCTCCGCTCTCTTCCTCCCGCCACATCGAGTCCTTTCGACTCGACTCAGCTCCCCGCTTCCCTTCAACCAGCGTGAGTGATACGGTGCAGAACTACAGAGCGCCGTACTGACTCTCTGTACCCTTGCAGTCCCCCTCGTTCGACTCCCTTATCTCCCCGCCGCAAGCACCTCCCCCCCGTCCAGCCATCATGAAGGTCGTCGCCCTGCCCGCGTTCCTCTACGTGGCCCTCTTTACGGCCTGCTCTGTAGCGAGTCCCGTCTTGAGCGCCGACATTCCTCCCAACTTTGTCCTCGCTCCCATCCACACCCCTCCCCCACCTCCCACGCCCGCTGGCGTCGTCGCCACGGAATCGCACATCATCTCCGATTCCTACTTGATTGTCCTACAGGATCATTTGGAGGACCACGAGATTGACCGTCACCACGCCCATGTCCACGCTCTGCACCAGCACGACCAGAAACTCCGCCTCATGACGAGCGAGTCGGCGTCGACCCCCGAGGTCAGCCCCCTCGAGGGACTCGTGCACAAGTTCAACATTGGACGCAAGGCCAACAAGGCTGCTCGCAAGGCCCTCAAGGGTTACTCGGGCAAGTTCAGCTCGACCACGCTCGACCGCATCCGCGCCATGAAGGACGTCAAGTACGTCGAGAGGGACTCGCTCGTTTGGGCCTCCGAGATTGAGCGTGGCGCTCCTTGGGTACGTCCGGCGTTTTCACTTACTGTACTCGTCAATTGGAGCTGCTGGTTGACCTTTCGAGTCGCTCGCAGGGACTCGCCAGGATCTCCCACCGCAAGCCTCTCGGGTTCGGCACTTTCAACCGCTACGACTACGATTCGCAGGGTGGCGAGGGCGTCGACGCCTACATCATTGATACGTGAGCCCGATTTCTGAGGCTCTGTAGCGTTTCTGACCGGTGGCGCTGACTCGCTTTCGCCTCCTCGTGCCCCAATTGCATGCTCGCCTCCCCTCCTTTAGCGGAGTCAACATCGACCACGTCGAGTTCGAGGGAAGGGCCAAGTGGGGCAAGACCATCCCCAAGGACCCGGATCAGGACTTGAACGGTCACGGATCTCACGTCGCCGTACGTTGATTCAACCCTGAGCTCCTGCTCGTCGGGCGCCCCACTCTCCCTCTCAATTCGCATCAGCTGATCCCGCTTCTCCTACAGGGAACCATCGGTTCGGCCAAGTACGGAGTCGCCAAGAAGGCCACCCTCATCGCCGTCAAGGTTCTCGGCGCCGGAGGATCGGGCACCATGTCGGACGTCGTCGCCGGTGTCGCTTGGGCTGCTGATGCTGCCTACGAGAAGGCCGAGCTCAAGGCTCAAGGCAAGGCTCCCAAGCACAAGGGTTCTGTTGCCAACATGTCGCTCGGAGGAGGCAAGAGTCAGGCTCTCGACGATGCCGTCAACTCGGCCGTCGATGATGGACTTCACTTTGCCGTTGCTGTACGTTGTCACTGCTCGTTCACTCCACTATATCGGGGCTGACCGTTGCATCTATCTTTCCGAATAGGCCGGAAACGACAACAAGGGTGAGTTCAGCTTCGAGCTCCGTAGCTCTCGGTCGCCGAACCTTCCGCCTTGTCCAAGACGTGCACCCGCTAGATGAGAGCAGCTTCACTGACATTGACACACCACTACAGACGCCTGCGCCTACTCTCCCGCTTCGGCCGAGAACGCCATCACCGTTGCCGCCTCGACCATCGCCGACGAGAGGGCTTACTTCTCCGTGAGTCGCCTCCGTCCAAATCCGACCTTGAAGGCCTCTCAGCTAACCCAACGCCTTCTCTCTCGCATCACTATAGAACTGGGGCAAGTGCACTGACGTCGTAAGTGTACCGCTCTGTGTTGCCGTCGACATCGCCGTCCGGCGCTGACCCTTCCCTCCCGTTTCATAGTTCGCTCCCGGACTCAACATCCTCTCGACCTGGAACACCGGAAACTACAGCATCAACACTATCTCCGGAACTTCGATGGGTGAGTCGCCGTTCCGACCTCTGCCTTCGTCGCCGCCCGTAGTTTCGGCGCCGAAGCTTCAACGCTCTCCTTGCCGCCTCGGATCTTCAGCTGACGGTCCTTATTTAACGAAAAAAGCCTCACCGCACGTGGCCGGCATTGCTGCGTACTTCCTTTCGCTTTATCCCACTGGCTTCAACGTCGAATCGGAGGACTTCTCGGAGGCTTCGTACGAGGAGATTCTCGGCGCCTCTTCCTCCTACCTTCGTCAAGGCTCCCAGTTCGTCATGGGCAAG
Source organism: Leucosporidium scottii (assembly GCA_003054985.1). Classification (NCBI taxonomy): domain Eukaryota; kingdom Fungi; phylum Basidiomycota; class Microbotryomycetes; order Leucosporidiales; family Leucosporidiaceae; genus Leucosporidium; species Leucosporidium scottii. The sequence goes on along the minus strand of MWVB01000054.1, from coordinate 57,036 downwards.
GTCCAGCAGCTCACTGGCGGTCGCCCTGCTACCACTGGCGGTGACAAGCCCCTGTCGCCCAAGGCTTTGAAGAAAGCCATCCTGCGCCTCGCGACCAAGGGATCTCTCACCGTACGTTTCGCTCTTCTGCTTCAAGCCAAGCTACCACTGACACTCGTTTCACCTACAGGACGTCCCCGCCCAGACCCCCAACCTCCTCATCTACAACAACTACACCTCGTCCTCGATCCTCGAGGCTCTCCACTCCTCGGTCGCCGAGATTGAGCTCGAGCAGTAGTTGGCTCAAAGATACACGGACGCTTCGATCTTAGCTTCCTCTCGTCTCGCTCTGCTGTTGTACCTGCAGCTTGCAACCCCCCCTCCGCTCTCTTCGCCTTTCGCTTCCGATATTCTCCTTCCCCTCCGCCGAAACTCGTCCTCATAACCACAAACCGTAGCTCTCGCTCTCTCGTCTCTCGTGTTCTCTCCTTGTAACCAGCAAATTGAATGTCTTGAATCGTAGACTGGTGGTGAGGCGAAGCGCGAGTCGAGGCCAAAGGTCGGTGAGGAAAGGAAGAGAAAGCGAACTCGAATGAAGAAGGAGGGTACACAGGTAGCAGAGCCCAGACTACACATTTGGAAGAGAGAGAGATAGAGAGAGAGAGAGAGAGAGGACTGCTGCTGCGAGCCCGACCTAAGAATGTTGTCACCCAGCGCAAGCAAGTCTTTGCGAGCAGCGTTGCGCGCTATCGCCGAGCTCAGCTCCGCAGGCCGGCGAGGTCATGAAGCCCGTTTTGATATTCACCCAGGATCAGCTTCTTGTTTCCAGCTCGACGCTACTTCTAAAAGACGGGATTGTCGGGATCGAGGACTCGGACGGGCTTGCCGTTGAGGAAGGCGAGGATGTTCTCGGGTGTTTGCTGCCACCATGGGACGTATGAGGTATCGTCGACGTAGCCTACGGGCGGAAAGGTCAATTAAATCCCTCTGAGCGAGATGAAGGAGAGTACTTACCCATATGGGGCGAGAGAACGACATTCGACGCCGAGCGAAGGGGATGCTCCTTCGGCAGAGGCTCTTGGTCGAAGACGTCGAGTCCGACCCCGCCGAGCTTGCCAGCGACGTCAAGCAGAGCCTTTTCGTCGATGATGGGTCCTCGCGAGGTGTTGACGAGGAAGGCAGTTGGCTTGAGCCAGCCGAGTTGCTCAGCGCCGAGCAGGCCTGTCGTCCGCTCCGAATGGACGATGTGGACCGAGACGACGTCTGAACCCTTCAAAATCTCTTCCAAAGTCGCCGCCCGCTCCACGCCTGCTTCCTCGGCCCTCTCGTCCGTAAAATTTGGGCTCCAAGCTACGACCTTCATCCCGAAGGCCTTGCCAACGGCAGCGACCTGCCTCCCTAGTCTCCCAACTCCGATCAACCCAAGCTGCTTGCCTGCTAGGCCCGTTGCGAAACCGGTCTGCCATCCTCCGGTGCGAAGAGCGTCGTATTCGGGGACGAGGCGGCGGGAGAGGGCGAGGATTAGAGCCCAGGTTTGCTCGCAGGTGCCGGTCGAGGCGTTGCCGTTGGCGCTGGTGCCGGAGACGGTGATACCAAGGGATCGAGCTGCGACGAGGTCGATGCCCCGGCTGTGGAGAGGATACGTGAGCTGAGGGTCAGAGCGAAGGAGTCTCCGCCGAGCCGACTCACTTCCTCATTCCCGTTGTTGTGATAAAGCGCAAGTTTGGCAGCTGATCAAGAAGAGCCTTACTGAACTTGGTCCTCTCCCGCATCGCATGGATAATTGTGTACGGTTGTAAGACCTCGGCGAGCTGCTCGGCGGGGATAGCTTCGCGCTTGACGGTGATGGGGATGTGAGAGAGCTTGGACCAATCGGCGAGAGTCGAGCTGGCGTCTTGGTAGTCGTCTAGGATGATGATGGATTGTTCCGAGGGAGACGACATGCTGGTATGGGGACGGGAGAGCTGTGGGGCGGATCTAGTCGCCGAGCGAAGGTCGGCGGGCGTGAAGGCTAGAGCGAGTACTGTACTAACCTACAAGCCTACAGACTCTGCTCAGAAGCAGAAGAAGTGACAGCACGGCGAAGCAGCTCGAAAGAGTAGGAGCGTAAGAGACGAGTTGCGCTAAACGACCCTCTTTCTTCGCCATTCCGCTGCTCGATTCCATCTCGGTACTCTGAGCCAACATGGTGAGTAGAGCGTCAACCGAAAGCTGCCGTGGCTGCTCTCTGTACTCTTCGCTGACTGCTTCTTGCTCACCTCTCCCAGAGCGATGTTCTCAGCCATCTCGACATCTCGCGACTGCTGCTCGCCCACGCTGGACTCTCGCTCGTCAGCTCCTTGTCGAATGCGCCCGTCTGGAACTTGCCCCTCGCGCTGTACGGTCTGGTAGTCTCGAGCAAGGAGGACGGCTCTGACGCTGGCGAGGCGATTCGCAACGTGAGTGCTGTGTCCGAGGAGAGGTGGTGCTCGGTTCGGCCGCCAGAGCTGACTTGATACATCTACAGTTCTCGCTGTTGTTCGGCGTATCGGCGTTACTCGACTTCTTCTGGCTCGTCGGCGGCAACGTTCCGGGCACTCTCGCCTGGTTCTTGATTGTATTGAACTTCCTGCTGAAGGTGGGTCTCGGCTCAGCCAGACTACTCGAGCTTTTCAGCTAAGCCCTGCCGCTCCTCTGCAGCCCGTCACGCTCCTCAGCGCGCTCGGACATCTTCGAGAGCGAGGACACCACTTCGACCTGCCAGGCGGCTTTTCGATCCCTGGTACCAACGGCGGAGGTTCAGGAGGTTTCCCACCATCACAGCAGAGGGCCAACGAGACTCGTAAGTGCTGCTCGATGATCGTACGAAAGCCGAAGCTGACCCTCGGCGCTGACCCTCCGCCTCCCATTTCTACAGTCTGGTCGGCTCCTACTCAGCAAAGCTCTTACCACCAAAGCTCTGATTCGTTCGACGCTCCTCGGCCTGCTCCTTCTCGCGCCACCGCACCTCCAGTCTCTTCAGCCCCTCCCGCTCCGGCTTACCAGGCTCCTTCACATGGCGCCGAGGGCGGAGGATACCATACCTTGGAGTAGCGATGCCGTTTAGCAGTGTAATCGGTTATTGCAAATGTTCTGCATGTCCTGCGAGGGGCTTGAGCATTTCTGCAAAAAGGACTCGCCCTCCGCAATGTGCGGCTCCACCCTCTCTCGCTCTCGCTCTCTCCTCGTCACTTGCGCATCTCATCAGTAGCCTCAGCACCGGCGCTCACAGTAACATGTCTGCACCACAAAACTCAGCAGCACGCCCTCCTCGCGTTCTCATCACCAACGACGATGGCCCTCCCGATCCCGGACACTCGCCCTTCGTGTACCCTTTCGCCGAGGAGCTGGCTCGGTCAGGCTGGGAGGTTAAGGTCGTTGTACCCTCTTCTCAGCGCTCCTGGGTGTCCAAGTCCTACCTCATCGCGCAGGAGACCACGGGCAGCTACTACTACCCGAAGGGGCCGGATGGTACTGAAGGGGAGAAGACGGATCTCCCTCGACCGCTCAAGGAGGGAGAGCACGTAGAGTGGATTTTGCTCAACGGTACCCCAGGTGAGCTGCTACCGGTGCTTCGAGCTAGCTTTCCCCGCTGGCCGCTGACCCTGCTGGCGTCACAGCTACCTGCTCAAACATCGCTGTGCACTCGCTGTACCCTCCTGGATCGTTCGACATGGTCATCGCGGGACCTAACTATGGCCGTAACACCTCTACCGCCTTTGCTCTATCCTCGTGAGGCTCTCCTGACTGCTCGGCTGGAGTTCGGCTAAACCTCTCTCGTCGCAGGGGAACCATTGGCGCTGCCATGTCAGCCGCCATCTCTGGAGTACCGTCCATCGCTCTGAGCTGGGGTCTGATGACCCACTACAAGCCACCGGGCAAGGAACTCGTCGATGCCGCTGCTCGGGTCTCTTGCGACGTTGTCAAGCGCCTTTGGGAGCTCGGCTTTGGCGAGGGAGAGAACAAGTGCGATGTCTACTCGGTCAACGTGCCGGTGAGTACTGTCGGGCTGATGCTGAGCACTCCAGCTCATCTTCATCGCTCTACAGCTCATGCCCTCGATCCTCGAACCCTCGCCCGAGATACAATGGACCACAATGGCTCCTACTTCGTACCATCGCCTCTTCAAATCCATCTCAAAAGCCCCCGTATCTCACGAGGATGAAGGTGGACCCGCCGCCATCGCTCAAGACGAGGACGAGAATGCGACGGTCAAGGAAGGCGAGGAGGACTGCCTCAAGATGCATGAGGAGCACCTCAGCCGACCGCTTAAGTTCGTCTTCGCGCCCGAGATTGGATCGCTGGTCAATCCGACCCCGAGCTCGTTGGTGCGCCCTTCGATCTTGGGACTGGAGATCGCCGAGAACTGGTCGACTGACAAGCCTCCTCACTCTCGCAGAAAGAGGGCACCGACACTCACGCTCTATTGGTGAGTCAACCATTTATCTTTCTGTGCTTTCCACTGATCTTTCTACTCCCACAGGGCGGCGCCATCTCCATCACTCCCATCAAATCGGCCTTCGCTGCCGCCGACATCCCTGCATCCGCCAACGTCGCTCAGAAGGGTCTCAAGTGGAGGCTGTAGATGGCAAAGGTGCATAGACACTTATTTGCGCAACGACGGAAAGGTTTAATCGACAATATCGAGAGGGTTGTCGCGAGGATGACGGTCGGCGCCGAGGAAAGGAGAAGTCGACTTGCTGCTTCTTGAGAGTTGGTCGAGGGTCGCTCTAGTAAGCTCGGGATGGGAGCAAATATTCGCTTGTCGTCGAGCGAGGAAGCTGCATCACTGTAGGGCTGAGGAAGCTGCAGCTCATGAGCCGACCTGCGAAGGGCCGTGGTCCAGCAAGAGGGAGTGCAAGGCATCGCGAGGCTTGGAACAGCTCAGATAGGGTGCATAAAGCTTCATAATTCCCTCCTGTAGCTCCCTCAAGTCAGCCGAAGCGACGCAGCGAGTCCCCTCGGAGCTCAAGTACGGCGAGTCAACCCGCGCTCGCTGCTCTTCCTCCTACTTATTCGCATCATGGCAGAACTACTCTCCAAGACCAAGGAGTCGGTCGTCGAGGCCCTCTCGCAAGCTACTGCTGCTGTTTCACTCGACTCTGCTGGTCAGTCTACAGCTCTTGAGCGCTCCCGAGCGTTTTGTATCTCGAGCTGGAAGCTCAGCCCAAGATGCAGCGCTCTTCGCTTCTTCTACGGCGAAAGATAACTGACTCTACTCTCGAATGATCAATTACAGACAAGCCCGCCACCTACTGCGTCGACGAGGCTAGTGGAAACGACTCGACTGGAGACGGCTCGCCCTCGTCGCCTTACAAGACGGTCGCCGGCGCCTTCATCGCTCGCGGCGAGTCCATCACCGCTCTCGTGCGTCAGGCCAAGGACGAGGGAGAATCTTGGGAGCCCGCTTCGGCCTCGGCCGTCAAGAAGGCGAAAAAGCTCTACGCTCAGCACCAGACCAAGCTCGCGCGCCAGGAGGAGCTCAAGAAGAAGGATGAGCTCGAGGGCGCTGCGAAGCGTGCGGCGGAGGCCAAGAAGCTCGAGGATGCCAAGGCGGTTGTCTTGGAGGAGCCCACCACCCCCGCTACCAAGATCAAGATCAAGCAGGCCGTCGAGAAGCGCGGCGAGCGGGTGCGGATATTCGGATGGGTCCACAGGCTCAGGCAGCAGGGTGCCATGATCTTCATCGTTCTCCGTGATGGTACTGGCTTCCTGCAGTGTGTCCTCACCGGCAAGCTCGTGAGTTCTCCGCGCCCTCGGTTGGCAGCTCGGCGAGGAGACGGGAAAGCTGACCTATTCCTCATCTTCGAACAGCCCCAAACCTTCGACGCCCTCACCCTTACCCTGGAGTCGTCGATCCAAATCACTGGAACCATCAACGAGCTTCCCGAGGGCAAGACTGCCGTCGACAACCACGAGCTCTCGGCCGACTGGTTCTCCGTCGTTGGCAAGGCTCCTGGAGGAGATGATGCCTTCCTCAACAAGGTCTCCGAGGTGAGTTGGAACGCTATCGATGGGATGGGAAGCGAGAGCTGACGCTTGTCACATCGACAGGACCGCGCTCCGGACCTCCTCGCCGACGCTCGTCACCTTGTCATCCGTGGAGAGACCGTCTCTAGCACCCTCAAGGTCCGCGCCGCCCTTCTCCAATCCTTCCGCGCCGCCTACGCCGACCTCGGTCTCCTCGAGGTCACCCCTCCTTGCATGGTCCAGACCCAGGTCGAGGGAGGATCCACTCTCTTCGCCTTCGACTACTACGGAGAGCAGGCCTACCTCACTCAGAGCTCCCAGCTCTACCTCGAGACCTGCCTTCCCTCCCTCGGAGACGTCTTCTGCGTTGCCGAGTCGTTCCGTGCCGAGAAGAGTCACACCAGGAGGCACTTGAGCGAGTACACCCACGTCGAGGCCGAGCTGGCTTTCCTCACCTTTGAGGAGCTTCTTGAGCACATCGAGGAGGTCGTGAGTACTGTCCTTTCCAATTTCATAGCACCGCTGACCTACTCTTGTAACAGATCTGCCGCACTATTGACGGAGTTCTCGCCAACCCCAAGACCAAGGCTCTCATCGACTCGCTCTGGCCCGAGGGACAGTCCTTCACTCCTCCTTCGCGCCCCTTCATGCGCATGGACTACCGCGACGCCATCCAGTACTGCATCGACCACAACATCACCCGCCCCGGCCCCGACGGTGTCGAGGGACCTCACGTTGTCGGAGACGACATTGCCGAGGCTGCCGAGCGCAAGATGACCGACCAGATCGGCAAGCCCATCTTCCTCATCAACTTCCCCAAGGAGATCGTGAGTCTCTAGCATGCCTTCGAGTGCCTTGAGCTGAGCCGAGCTGATCCCTGGCGCTTATGCTCGCAGAAATCCTTCTACATGTCTCGCATTCCCGGAGACGAGGGCTTCACCGAGTCGGTCGACCTTCTCATGCCCAACGTCGGAGAGATTGTCGGTGGTTCGATGCGCATGAGCGGCCTCGACGAGCTGATGGAGGCGTACAAGACCGAGGGCATCGATCCTACTCCTTAGTGAGCTTCAATCTGACTCTGCTTCTCAAGCAGCTCGCTGACCCACCTCCTTTTGCTACAGCTACTGGTACACCGACCAGCGCAAGTACGGAACCACCCCTCACGGAGGTTACGGACTCGGCCTCGAGGTGAGCTCGCTGCTTTGATTTCGATTTCGCTTTCAACGGGCTGCGCTGATCCCTCGATGCGCCAACAGCGTCTTCTCGCTTGGCTTCTCAACCGCTACACCGTTCGCGAGACACAACTCTACCCTCGGTAAGCCTGCCTTCCTCGCCTCTTCCTGCCGCCATCGCCATCGCCGAAGACCAAGCGATGGCGACTCTTGCCTTTTCCTCGAGATCGGGTAGCTGACACTCGTGTTTCTTCTCAGCTACACCGGAAGGTGCAGGCCTTAAGCGGGTCGTCGCGAGTGCTGTACGGCGGGAGGGAAGTGAGAAGGAGGTGTGGCCTAGAACGGAGTACGAGGGCTCGCAGACTCTAGAGGAGCTGTCGCATGGAACCGAGCCTATTCCAAGAACGTGCAGTTGTCTGCTGGCGCGGTCTGGCACGGGGTAAGCTCGCTCAAGCTCGGCGCCGAAGCCATCCGGACGCCCAGAGAGCGCCGAGCGAACTGCCGATATTGCCTCGAGTTCAAGGCAGCTTCGCCGTGCAGATTCAGGGTATAGTGACTACGTTTGATGGCGCCTAGCAGAATCGAAGCAGATCCAGATTCAGGGGTACACGCTGCGATTCACGCTTCGACTGGGCGCCGCCCTTGCTCCTCTTGCTCCGCCCAAAGTTTCGCCCTCTTCGACTTTCTCGCGGTTTCTCCTTGGTCCTTTTCGACTTTCGACCCGCCAGCAAGTGCAGCGGCTACTCTGTAGGTCTCTCCCTCCCCCTCGTAACGCCGCTCCAACGAGGAGGCGTGTTGGTCGACCATCTCGTGTGAGCGTGACCAGAGCTGCAGAGCTGACCGCCTTGCTTCTCGCCCTTCCTCCTCGTTCTACACTGGTACATCTTTCCTTCCTGCACCTTCACTTCCCTGCAGTTTCACCCTCCCTTCGGCTCCCTTGCCAAGCGCCTTCTCAAGCACACCGCGAGCTCGCACGTCGTTAGGACTCCGGCACTTCGCAGCTTCTTACGAGTCAGGCGCTTCTTGTTTCTTCTTTTTCGATACAGCCAGGTGAGCACTGTGGTCCTCTCGATCCCAAACACTCGTCAGCTAACGCGCGCCTTCGCTACTCCGGCGCGCGTCGCTCGAGCAGTCGTCGCTTGGAATCATCTCGTACAGGCTCGCCCACAGCTTCGCGTGGTAGTCAATACTTCAGCAGCTACCTCGACACGCGTTTCAGCCCTCTCCGACACCTCCTGCCCACTCGAGGCCAGAGTCTCGCCCGTCGCGCTCTCATCTAGTTCCAAGTGCACCTTCGCCAGCATGCCTTCCGCCGAGGACACCCGTCTGTACAGTGGATTCCCTACAGCTTCCACCTCTTTCATCCCCAGCGCCGCTGCTTCCTCCTCGTCCGAGGCGCTCCCCCTCCACCCTGGCTCGACGTCGACAACCGCCGACTTCGACGCGATGAAGCGCAATTTTGAGGCGGTCGCCCTCACCAACGGCGCAGCTGCAGCTGCAGGAGCGACGACGAACGGCACAGGCGACGCGAAGCAGCGCTTCCCTAGCGCAGGCTCGTCGGGAGGTGGAGCTGGTCAACAGCCTCAAGTCTACCCTTCGCTGCAGCCGGGATCGCCGCTGCTCGGCGGATACGGAGATGTCTACGCGGCGGCGGGAGCAGGATCGTTTGGACAGCTGAATGGAGCTGGAGTCGGTCCGCAGGGAGCTGGAGCAGCGCCCTTCGTGCCAGCCGCGCAACAACAACAACACGCCGGGCTGCAGGGCCAAGGAGCTGGCGCCAGCCCCGATGCCGCCTACTCGCACTCTGGATCACCTTACATCAGCGTCGAGGGCTCTCCCGACCCCAACGCCATCCCCTTCGGCTCCCCCTCCGCTCAGAGTGCCGCCCTCCCTCAGCACGCCAGCTACCCCACTTCCCCCTACGATTTCGACCCCACGCTTTCTATGCCTACCTCTCCCAATCCTTACGCCAACCCTTACTATGGCGGCCTCAGTTTCGGAAATTCGGCCTTCATGGGAGGATTGATGTCACCGATGCTCGGCATGGGCATGGGATCGCCTCAGATGGGCTCGTTGGAGATGCAGCAGAACTACGGCATGCAGTACAACATGATGGGCTCGCCCGACTTCGGCATGTCGGCCTCAACGCAGACGGTGAGCTTCTAGCCCTTTGACCGAGCTTTCTCCTCGCTGACTCGCTTCGGCGCTCCACAGGGACGTACCGTCTACGTCGGTAACCTTCCTTCTGACGCCTCGGTCGACGAGCTCCTCAGTCAGGTTCGCTTCGGACCCATCGAGAGCATCAAGATCCTTCCCGAGAAGAGTTGCGCCTTCATCTCCTTCCTCGACCCCACCACCGCCGCCGCCTTCCATTCGGACGCCCTCATGCGCAAGATTCGCTTGCACGACCAAGACCTCAAGATTGGTTGGGGGTGAGTCGAACGATCAGACGGAGCAGAGTCGATTGCTGATTCTCAATCCGCCTCCAGCAAACCGAGCGCCGTCCCCGCTGCCGTCCTCCAGGCTGTGCAGACTCAGGGAGCGACCCGAAACGTCTACCTCGGCAACCTCGACGAGTCCGTCACCGAGCAAACTCTACGAGACGACCTCTGCCGCTTCGGACCCATTGACCAGGTCAAGATCGTCCGCGGTGAGCTTCATCCGGGCGCCCTGCACTTCTCAACATCGCGCTGACGACCTTCTCGCATCACTCCCAGACAAGAACATTGGCTTCGTCCACTTCCTCTCCATCGCCACCGCCATCAAGGTCACCCAAAATCTCGTCAACGAGCCCGAGTACGCCGGTCGTCGAGTCGCCTTCGGCAAGGATCGCACCGCCTACGTGCCCAAGAACCAGCACCAACAGCAGCAGCACAACATGGCTGCCGCTGCGATGGGATCCATGGCTGCTAGCTTCGGTGGATTCGGCGCGATGGGAGGCTTTGCTTCGCCGACAATGGGAGGCTTTGGAAGCGAGATTGGTGCGTCGAGAACTTGCGAGCGTGGCGATGAGCTCGAGCTGACTCTTTCACCTCTTTACAGGCTCGCCTGGACTCGCATCACCCGGAGGAACCGACCCTAACGCTCAGCCAGGGAACCGCACCATCTACCTCGGCGTGAGTTTTGCCGTCTTCTAGCTCTCAGCGCCATTACTGACCATTCTCGATCGCAGAACATCCATCCCGAGACGACCACCGAGGAGATCTGCAACACCATCCGCGGCGGCATCCTCCAGCAAATCCGTTACATCCCCGACAAGCACATCGTTCGTTGCTCCTTCTGGCGAAGCCCTCGGCTGCCTCGCTGACCTCTTTTACATCCTCCCAGTGCTTCGTTACCTTCGTCGACCCTCACTGCGCCCTTGCCTTCTACCAGACCGCTTCCTTCCAGGGCATCGCTCTCCACAACCGTCGCCTGAAGGTCGGATGGGTGAGTCGAGAGTGCCATCTCATTTGACGCTCCTTACTGACCGCGCTCTTCACTCACAGGGCAAGGTTTCGGGCCCAACATCGCCAGGTATCGCCATGGTCGTGCAGTCGGGAGGCTCGCGCAACGTCTACGTGGGCCGAGCTCTCTCTTCTCCGTCGAGCGAGACGGGCGCTGACGCATACTCGCCTCACAGGTTGGCAATATCGAGGACTTTGACGTCTACTCGGAGGAGAAGCTCCGCAAGGACTTTGGCGAGTATGGCGAGATTGAGCTGGTCAACGCTCTTCGCGAGAAGCAGTGCTGCTTCATCAACTTCACCAACATCGCCAATTCGGTACGTCGGTGTACTCTGTTTTCCTACGAGACCTTCATAGCTGAGTCGCCCCCCCTCGCTCGTCCTCAGATCAAGGCCATCGAGGGCATGAAGGCCAACCCCGAGTACTCGCATCTGAAGATCAGCTTTGGCAAGGACCGGTGAGCGACTCTGCTCCGCTCTCTATCAGCATAGAGGCTGACTCCCTCTTCCTTCAGCTGCGGTGGTGCACCTCGCTCCTTCCGAGGCTTCGATCTGCAGACCGGCGAGCGTCGCAGCCGCCGAGGGGACAGCAGCAACGGACCCAACAGCGCTCGCTCTCCCTTCACCGATGGTATGCCGTTCCCCGACATGGGCAGCCCCGTTCCCCTCGCCTCGTTCGATCCCGTCGCCGTCGACGGCTTCGCTTCGCCCAACATCAAAGGCGACCACAATCCCGAGGAGGCCATGCCACTAGGACTCGGCGTTGGAGTCGCTGGACCCGGAGCGCTCGAGCTGGATGAGGCAGCAGCCGCGGCGGCCACCACCTCGTCGCAAGGTTAAGAGCCACTTTCGTTCGCTCGACAGCATAGAGATTCGAGCACCTTCTTCAGGTACAGCGCCTGCGCCACTCTACCCTCCTTCCAATCCTCTACCACATACCCCCTTGCCTTTCCTCCTTCCTTGTCGCCCAACCTTCCCTCTCGTGCTTTCCTCGATACCCCCCGCCATCTCGCAGCTCTCCTCTCTTCGCTTTCTACTACAAATCTTCGGGCAGGTGGTCTCTTTTTCTCTGAAACAGAGTTCGATACTCGTGCGTTCCGGTGCGTATGAGAGGGACGAGCTCGAGCGAACGAGAGAGCGATAAGGGCTCGGCGATCATTCTCCAGAAGAAGCTCGACCGGGCCCGACGGAGGGGAGCAGACAGGCCTCACTCTTGAGAGCGTACTGACTCCCATCCTCTCGTGAGAAGCGGGAGCCGGTCTCGGCGAACGGGCGCCGAACCGGCCACCTGTGCTCGCTTCACCTTGCTTCTTACTGTGCTCGCCACCATCGTCGTCATTCAAACGAGTTTATCCGAGCCTTGGACACTAATTATGCGACATTATCGCTACAGCACGCCTCGCCCATACCTCGCCTCTTGGCCTCAAGCGCGCTCTCATCCAGTCAGCTCAATCTGCACGCCCTCCTCCTCGGCGGCTCCTTCCAACGCATCCACCTGCGTCACGGAGTACTCGGCTTGCACCACATCGACCGAAGCCGGTAGTCGTCGCTTGGAGGGCGAGAAGGTGAGGACAAAGGTCTTTTGCGCGTCGCCGAGCACTGAGGTTGGGGAGTGAGGCACTGTGAGCGACAGAGGGAGGGTCAGTGGAGCTCGGACGGGAGTGTAGAGGATATATGGAGCTTGATGGAGCGCCTCAGAGTCTACCAGCGAAGCCGAGCAGCTCACCTCGCTCGACGTTGCCGATCCAGTCAAAGAAGTAAGCGACGACCTCTTCGAGACCAATCTTGTCGACCTCTGGCGGAGGTGCAGCGGATTCATCGTCGTCGTCGGACGAAGAGCCGTCTTTGCGTCGTCGTTTGCGAGGTCGAGAGAGATGCGGAGGGATGACGGGGGTGGAGAGCGAGAGGGCGGCGCGGTCGTGCAGGATGAGTAGAGGTGGTGAGCTACAAATAAAAAGGGTGAGCGCTCAAAGAGATAATCTGCAACTCTGATACGGCGAGCACGACTTACGAAGGGGTGAGGTAGGCGAAGGTCGTAGAGAAGAGGGCGAGGGCCGAACCGAACGCCTCGAGGCCAGCTCTAGTGGAGCGACGCGTGCTGAGCGACAGCCTTCCTGCTTGAGGCACAAAGCGGACTTACTTTTGCGCGCTATCCTCGGCCAAATACTCAGAGGCATTGTGCAGCACGACGAGCGTCGGCGGGAAAGGGAGGTAGGAGGGGTCGACCGAGACCTTGGCGCCAATGTCGACAAAGGCTTTGCGCGCGGCGGCAGGACTCGAGTGAGTGTAAATGGTGGTGAGGAAGAAGGTGAGATGTGCGGCAGTCGGGAGATGCCTGTGGGAAGGGATCGAGAGGGTGAGCTGACTTCGGCGAACGAGTCCAGCGCCGAAAGCTCACTTGATGTCGATGCGATCAAGAAGCCGCGCCTGGCCAGCACTTCTTCTACTCCCCACTAGCGAGACGTCTCGCTCATCTGCCAGCTGCTCCCTCAACAGCGCCTCATCCGAGGTGAGAATCAGAACGCGTCGCTCCCTCGCTTCATCAAGCTGCTGTCGAGCAGGGGCGGCCTGTACTCCTTCCGTAGACTGTGTAGCAGGAGCCGGCTCCTCGTGTAGGTGGTGCAAGGCGAGATGGAGGAGCGACGAGTGGGGCAGCGGCCCCGACAGGGCGATAGAAGAGCAAGGAGCGAGGGCTGCTGTAGGAAAGTACGAGTGGCCGAAAGGGAAGAGATGCGCTGGGCTGAACGAGTACACCTTGGGCGAGCTGCTGAGGTTGCGCTGTAGGCTAGGGAATGGTCAAAAGCCAACCCTTGAGCCCGTCGCCTCGCTGAGCTCTCTCTCTTCGCCGTGTCCTCTCGCTCGTCTTCCCTTCGCCGCCGAGGCTCCCGCGCCGACTCGTTTCTTTTTCCCTGGTTACGACTCTGTACGACTGCACGACCTACAGGGCTACAGCTCCCTACAGCTCTGGTACCGTCACGCTCTCTCCCTCCTTCCCCAGCTCTCCGACCATGCCTTCAACATCACCAAGAAGCGCCGCTTCGCCCCTCCGCCTCCTCCTCTGTACCCTCCTCCTCGCACTCTTTGCCGCTCTCATCCCTTCGGCAGAGGCAAGCGCTCTCACTACGACCATCGCCGCCAACGAGCGGACGTGTTTCTTCGCGCTGGTAGACAAGTCGGGCGAGAAGGTGAGCTGGACTGCTTTCGTGTTGTCTAGTATAAAGCTGACTTTCTGCGCGTGCTCCTCAGGTCGGCTTCTACTTTGCTGTAAGTCCCAGCAAGCGACACGCGAGCTCACCAACGCACGCGCCTTGGAGACCGGCGCTCTCGCTCTCAACGACAGGGAGCTGACTCGCTGTAAACCTACAGGTCCAATCGGGAGGATCCTTTGACATTGACTGGACCGTCACCGACCCTTCAGACACCATCGTCATCGAAGGCGAGCGGGAGCGTCAAGGCGACTACATCTTCACGGCCCACCTCATCGGAGAGTACTCGTTCTGCTTCTCCAACGACATGTCGTCCTTCTCGGAAAAGCTCGTCGATTTCGACATCATGGTCGAGTCGGAACCGAGGCCCGTCGCGCCCGCCAAGCCTACCGCCTTGACCGAGCAGACGAGCAGCTTGGAGGAGAGCATCTACAAGCTCAGTGGAAGTCTGAGTAGCATTCAGAGGACGCAAAAGTACTTTAGGACGAGGGAGAACCGGAACGTGAGTCGTCTCTGGTCTGAGCTTTCGAGCCCGGAGCTCCCACTGATCCTCCTTCTCTCGCTCGCCCGCCTGCAGGTGAGCACGGTCAAGAGCACTCAGTGGAGGATCTTCGCCTTCAGCATCAGCGAGAGTCTGCTGATGTGCGGTATGAGCGCCTTCCAGGTCTGGGGTAGGTCTCGCTCTTCCATTCTCCTCGCGGCGCCGCGCTGACCCATCGCCCCTCGCTTCGCAGTCGTTCAGAGGTTCTTCTCGGGACCATCTCGTCGTCGTCAAGTCTAAGGCATGGAGCTAGGAGCATGGAGTGGACATTAGTCGGGTACAAATGTCGTAATGAGAGGAGCAACTCGTCGCAATCGCCGCCCGTCCATCGAGAGGGCTTCCATTTCCGCTTGCTCTCTTCTCTTCTGAAGCTCGAAATGTCACCGCGATTCACTTCTTTATTTCGCTACAGCTATATATCACTCGCACAGCCCTCGAACCCTCAACAAGCACTCTCCCTCGCCCGCCATCCTCTCCACTCCAGCCAACCCGTCGACCACATCACTGCTGCTGAGCCTGCGCTTGCGCTTGCGCCTGAGCCTGAGCCTGAGCCTGAGCCTGAGCCTGCTGCAACGCCGCCTGCTGCTGCTGCTGCTGCTGCATCTGCTCCCTCTGCCTCGCCACAAACGCCATCTGCTCGGGCGTGAGCTGCATCGGCTGGCCGTTCGGTGCGGTGAATTGGCCTGGGATGGGAGGGGTTCCAGGAGCGGGGGAGGAGGAGGCGGAAGGGCGTTGGACGACGCCGGGTGCGCCTGGTTGGCCGGGACGAGGTTGGGCGTTGGGAGGGAAGCCTTGAGCCGGGGAAGGGGCGTAGCGGACTCCACCGTTCTGTCGGAGGAGATGGAAGGTCAGCAGCTCGTTCGGAGGTCCACTGAAGAACGATGGCGTCGCTCGCTGGCAAGCGAGCGCCCAGTATCGCTCTCGCCGAAGCGGGGAGCGAATTGAATTACCTGCTGAGCCTGCGCCGCCTGCTGCTGTTGCTGAAGCCTCTGCTGCTGGTTCTGATACTCTTGCTGCTGCGCGACGCGATGACGAGACTTTCGGTCGTCCTCCTCACGCTTGACAGCGTGCCATTCCATCGGCGAAAAGAACGGGCGGGGAGGGAGGTTGTGCGAGTCGTGCATCGACATATTGATGCGACGAGGGAGACCGGGTGCTGTGAGAGTTGGGAGGGAGAGGTCAGCGAGGACGAGGGGGGGAGAAAGACGAAGCGCTGAACTCACGAGGCTGCTTGGCGGCGGTCGCCTCGCGCTTCTTCTGCACCTTGCGCATGGCATCGTACACCGTCAGATGCCTCAACCGCTTCTTGCTACCCTCAAAGTTGGCAAATTGTGGACCCTTGCCCGACTTGTCTGCGGGAGCGACGTACTCGGGCGGAGGGATCGAGATCTCGGTGCCGTCGGGCAAGATCTTCCTGCTCCCTGGACCGGCAATCTTGTCCCAGCGGTCGTAGATGTCCCATCCGAGGCGGTTGTCGGAAGCGGGACGAACCATCGACGTATTGAAGACGTCGGCGATGAGGTTCCAGTTCGAGCCGTACTGCTTGACGAGGGCGAGGATGCGAGCGTCCTCCTCGGGCGCCCAGTGGAGAGAGGCGGCGCGAATGTCGGGGTTGGGAATCTCGGCGGGCTTGATGAGAGGTTCGGCGGCGCCGTCTTTGGGCTTGGGCTTGGGGCCAGCGAAGAGGACTGCGAGGGGCGAGGAGTTAGCTTCTTCCTCGTATCGCGCTCGAAAAGGTCAGAAAGCTCACCTGATGACGTGTTGGGTACAATCTCCCTTGGGTCGACCATCTCCTTTGAATCGTCCAAGTAGACGCTCGTCGCCGGCTCCCACCCCATCGTCGTCCTCGTCCGTCCCGGCTGCACCGTACTAACCAGCAACGGCTTGCTCTCCAACAACTTGGACACATGACTCAACCTTCCACTCCAAGCACTGGAATCCTCGATCCGCTTGTCCATCTGCGGGTCGCTAGCGAGGAGGAAGTCCGAGTAGACGGGCAAGTCGGGGAAGAGGGCCGAGAGGGAGAGGGCGATACTCGCGTCATCGACGTTGCTGAGGGCTCGAGGGTCGACCAACGTAGCATCGACGCCGAGCTCAAAGACTGGTGCGCGAAGGGCGATGAGGTTCTGGATGTGCATGGCGGCGGCGGCGTGGGAAGCGGCTTGAGCTCGTTGAGCGTCCGTTGGAGCCTGAGCCTGACCGGCACGGGATGCAGAGCCAGGAGTGGCGGGTCGAGCTCCTGCTGCCAGTGCTGCTGCTCGTGCGGGCGTCGACGCTCCATCGACCTTCG
>MWVB01000054.1:18868-40380 GCA_003054985.1 Leucosporidium scottii | reverse complement strand
CGCCGTCAACGTCCGCATCGCCATCCGCATCGACCGTCTGCGACTCGGAGTCGTGCTTATCCGCATCGACCGATCCATCCGCATCGAGGTCCATCTCGCCGCCGGTGGAGGAAGTGTTGCGAGAGGCGAGGGCGCTCGAGGTGCCGGCTTCGGCGTTGGCTTCGGAGGGGAGGGGGAGGAAGTTTGGCGGAGAAGTCTTGACGCAGAGGGAAGGGCGGTCTTCCGGCGAGGCGCGATGCCACGCCTTGACCGAGCGAGCGAGGTTGTAGGCCGTGGCGACTTTCCAGCGATGCTCTTGACGGAAGTCGGTTTGGAGCCATCGCTGTAGGAGAGGGGGGAGGTCAGTGAGGTGCTTTGTGCGATGAGAAAGGAAGAGCTCGACGCACCATCTCGTCCATGAGATGATCCCAATGCGCTTTCGGCACGAGGCCTACTCGCTGCTTCTTGGGCTGCCTAAACGACCAAGCCTTCTCCGCCTTGAGCTGCTCAATCTTCTCGAACGCTCGAATCGCCCTCAGCTCCTCCAATCCGACCTGTCAGGCGCGAAACGAAAGGGGGGGTGAAGGGTCAGCTCGGCGTTGCTCGTTACCCCTTCTCAGCATTCGGCGGGAGAAGTTCAGACTCACCGACCAATCATGCGTGCTCATCACATTATGCACCCTCTTGCCCCTCCCTAAAAAGTTCTTGGCGCCCGTATGCACCGCCTTGGAGTGCATCTTGTAAAGATCCGGCGGCGGCAACTGGTTGGCCTTCTCCTTGCCCTTTTTCCTCACGCTACTGTTCAACCGATTCCTCAGCACCTCGGCAGGTAACTCGGGGAGGGACGAGGCGTAGGAGGATGAGATTTCGGGGATGCCGAAGAGGGAGGTGTAGGGTGCTGTTGGAGGGATGATGGAAGAGGAGGGGAGGGAGTTGGCGGTGGGTGATGCGCCGCCGGCGAGGAGGGAAGGGGAGATAGTTGCTGTTGCTGTTGCTGTTGTGGGTGGTGGTGGTTGAGGAGTGGCGGAGAGGACACTGAGGCTGGGAGAGGGAGTGAGGGCAGGAGTCGCGCCGTAGGGAAGGGCCGAGGTGGAAGCGCGAGGGGTAGTCGCTTCTGCTGCTGCTGCCGCCGCCTTGGTAGCAGCAGTACCGAGTAAACTAGCAGCGACAGCCTTGGGGCTCGCTCCTCCACTATCCGAGTTGGTCGCCGAAGGGGGTTCGACGATCATAGTCGGAGGCTGCAGAGCGGGAGTGACGGTCCCGTTGGTGCCCGAGGGAGTAGCGTCCGTCTCTCCCTCTGCATCAGCATCAGCGTCTCCCTCGGCGTCGGCATCGGCGTCGGTAGTGGTGGTGGAATCGACGTCCATGCGATTCGACGAGTCGGCGGTGGCAGCGGCCGATGTAGAGGCGGTTTGAGAGGGGGGTGGGGAAGGAGAGAGTGGTGGTAGAGTGAGGTCAATCGAAGCGAGGCTGTAGCGGTACAGACGCGGGTCAGTCAACTCGTCGCGTCGTCGCCTGCCCTCCCTCGCCCTCTCCCAGCTCCGCCGAGCCGAGCCAGCAGGCCCTGTACTCACCTTTCCACCGTCTCATGCTTCTTGATAAAGTCCTTCAACCCTTCTTCATCATCCACTTCCATCCTCTCCCCTTCCTCGTGCTTGGCAGCAGCAGCAGCAGCCGCGGCCGCTCTCCTCCCACTGCTCCTCAACCCGCTCCTCACCCTCCCAGCTTCAAACTTGTTGGCCTGCTCCTTATCCTTGATGGCATAGTACAATTTCGTCAAATGTTCTGTTCGAGAGCCTTGTACCGTCCTACAAACAGAGCGAGAGAGTGAGTGTAAGCGGGGCTGGCTCTCACAACACTCGAGACGACGGGGCGAGGCCAGCAAGCAGTGAGGTATGAGAGAGAGAGAGCAGGACTTACGCCAATTTCGATTCTTGAGGCTTGAGCGCTTCCACTTGAATCTCCTCCATCGTCAACGGATCCGGTAACTATCGTTGTACAGCAGGAGTCAGCTGGGCTCGCCTCTTCCCCTCCCAAACACGTCGCTTTAAAGCGGGGCTTTACCTCGGCCACGGCACTCGAGAGGGGGTGAGGATCCATCACAGTAGAGGGAGGGAGGGAGCGATTAGGGCCTACGAGTGCCCTACAGCAAAGCGATCGGAAGGGCGGCGAGACGATTGACAAGCGCTGGGGAGAGGTGGAGGGGGAATGCAAACTCGGACTAATCCAGGCTTGTAATCACTCTTTTCGAGTTTGTTAGTCAATTTGTAATGGGGCAATTCGCGAGGCTTGTCTCTTGATCTTGGTGCAGGATGTGCACAGAGGAATTCAGATCCACATAGCAGTAGAAGGGCAAAAAAGTGAAGGCAGACCCAGGGTGGCTCTAAGGGCAGGGAAAGAAGGGAAGGGAAGGGGGAGCAACGCCGACGCGAGCGCCGAGTTCCGAACCGAGGAGGGGGTATCGCTAGATCAGAAGTGGAAGGGGAGAGAAAGGGAGAAAGAGTCCATTGGTATCACCTCGTCGAGAGGTCGGATCTACTGAGCTCTGCTCTTGCTGTGAAGGGGTAACGACCGAGAAGGGACGGTCAGCGTCGGCAGGTGAGCTGAGAGGATGAGGGATAAAGACGAACCGGTAGTCGGCCTCAGCCTGCACACTAGCCTCCTCAATCTCACCCTGCACGCTCGCGAGGGCCTGTTCAAGCCAAAGCCAGCAACTCGTCAGCTCCTCATCTCGTTCTCGTTGTCGACGCCCAAACTCACCTCAGCAGCCTCAGCATAGAACTGCTGCTGCGCCTTGACCAACGCAGCAATGTTCCTGATGGGCTCGGGGTTGTCGAGCACCGAGCGCATGAGGTTGATGGCCTCCTCGGTCGCGTTGACGAGCTTCTCCTCGGCGGCCTCGACTGGGGGAGTCATGAAGACCGGTGAGCGGTGGTCAGTGGGGTGAGGTGAGGTGAGGTGATGGCAGAAGGTGGGATCATTGCAGCGCGAGAAGGGGAAGATACGAGAGAGGAATGGTCAGCGTGCTAGACGACCCGATGAGAGAGGACCGAAAGCGTACCCTCCAGCCTGGCCTGCTCCTGACGAGGTCCGCCGGTAGCGCTCTTGAGAGTTCCCCTCAAAGCGTCAAGGGAGATCCTGTAGGTTGACGATCCTATCAGCCTTCTCGATCTTTCTCGGAGAGAAGTCGGACAGGGAACCCACCTCGCAGCCTTGACGTTCTGCCTCGACTTGATGGCAGCCTGCAGCGACGAGTTGAGGGTAGCAGACCAGGGCTGAAGGAAGTTCTTGGCAATCTCCTCATCCTGGATGGTCCTGTATCGCTCGTCCGAGAACCAGATCAGCCTCCATCTCAATAGCTCGGCGCAAGCTTATCGGCCGGAGTTTGAGCTCACCTAGCGCTTCCGACCTTGTCCTGCACGACGGCGTAGGTCTTGAGCACGTTGGCGAGACGACCGGGTCCGACTTCGACTGCTCCGGAGGCAGAGGCGCGCGAGAGAGCGTGAGGGAGCGTCTTTTGGACCTCGATGGGCTTCTGCTCGGGTTCGGAGGGGCGGGTCAGCGAAGCCCTCGAGCAGCGAGACGAAGCAAAGAACAAACCTCGGAGACGGCGGGTTGAGGGAGGTTGGTTCCTGTAGCTCGACAAGGGATCAGCCAATCGCTCAACAAAGGCCCCCCACCTATCTCTCGCGAAACGGGCTGCCAACTCACCCTTGGTAGCCGCAGCGGCCCAGTAGCTCAAGTTGTGAGCGAGGGAGCCCCCAATCTCTGCGACCGACTCGTTGATGTGCACAGGGTAATCATAGGCGCCCTCATAAGACTTGGCGACCTTGAGCAAGTTGAGATGGGCCGTGCGGAGGCCGTCGACCCTACGTTCCAAGTCGAGGTACTCTTGGGGCAGTTCGGTAATGTCGTCGGTGCCTACGCCGCCCGTCTTCTCCTTGACCGTTTGCTGGAACGTAGCGAATCCCCTCGAGAGCTTGGTGCCCGTAGAGTTCAAGTCGACGGACGCGGCTGCTCCTGCTGCTGCTCCCGCTGCTTGCGAGGCGGCTTGAGTGACGGAAGCTTGGAACGTTTTCCACGAGTTCATGTTGGATAGTAGCGAGCTGATTGAAGCTAGCGAGAAGCGAGAAGAGAGAGAGAGACGGACGGGGTTGGGCGAGGAGGAGCGTCAGCACGCGGTGCAAGGAGAGCGTTACAAGTGTAGCACAGCTGTAGCTTGGTAGGTCGGAGAGTCAGAGCTGGAAACCTACAGAAGAGTGAAAGAGAAAGTGCAGCGAGTGAAAGGCGGGAAGTCAAGCAGCTCTCGCTCGCTCCAGCTCGTCGACCATCTCTCGCTGGGGACGAAGGCGGCTCTCCCTCCTGCCTCTCTTTCGCCTGCTTCTCGTTCAACTCGTTTCACACAACTCGTACAAGGCTACAGATTTCCTCTTACACATTCTCCTGCCATCCTACAGCCTCTCTCGCGTACAGCTCTCTCTCTCACCTCCCTCTCCGCCGCCATGTCGTCTCAAACGGGCTTCGACTTCTCCAACAACCTCCGCAACAACACTCTCGGCAAGCGTAACCTCGCTCTACCCAAGGTGAGCTTGACTCTCTACCTGTTCTGCTGTATTACAGCTCGTCCAAGCAGCCAGCAGCTAGGACGATGAGGCGGCCTCCTCAGGTCAGCGAGCTCAGCGGGGGGCTAGGGACGGCTGTAGCGTGGCAGAGAAGCTCGGAGTAGCTATGTATTATGCTACGCTACCCCCTGCTCCGACTACTACCCATCTTCGCCCTCCGCATCGAGCTCAGAAGGGACGCGTATGCGGCTTACGACGTCCTCGACTCGCTGCACTTCCAACTCGGCGTAAGAGACTAGCGCAGCTCGCTAACCATTTTCTACGCTGTGATACAGGCCACTTCGACCGGAACGACCATCGTAGGATGCCTCTTTGATGGTGGAATCGTCATTGGCGCAGACACGCGTGTGAGTAGTCCTGCTCCGACTGTGGAGCTGTTCTCTCTGTTCAGAACTTCAAAGCTGACTTGAACCTGTTCTTCAAACCTACAGGCCACCGAGGGACCCATTGTCGCTGACAAGAACTGCGAGAAGGTGCGTTTCTCGAGTCGGAGCGAGCGGAGGGCTTGCGAAGCGCCGAGATGGGAGCAAGGCTCACCTCCCTACTTAATGACAGATCCACTTTATCTCCGAATCGATTCGCTGCGCTGGTGCCGGAACTGCTGTGCGTCGTCGCCTTGGCTGCTCGGCGATTCTGAGACGAGCTCAAGCTGACCTTCCTTTTGACCCACCCGCCTACCCTCTCATCCTCCTGCATCACCTTCATCACCCTTGACATTCTCACTCGGCCTCTTCTCTCCCTTTCGTCGTCCCACTCGCGACCGCCCACCCTGCCCTTCATCCATGCTCGCCCCCTCCTCTCCCGCTCACAGGCCGACACCGAGTTCACCACCGCTCTCATCAGCTCCAACATTGCCCTCCACGCTCTCTCGACCGGCAGGAAGCCCATGGTCGTGACCGCCATGACCATGCTGAAGCAGATGCTCTTCCAGTGAGTGGTTTCGTGCCGCGACTTGGTGAATCGAGGCTCGGCGGTCACTGATCTCTTCCTCTCCTTCCCGTCTCCCTCTCTTCCCCTCCCCTCCCATGTTTCTCGCACAAACCACCTCTTCCTCGGCATTCCTGCACAACTCCCTCCTCGCCCCCACCCAACCCACCACAGACACCAAGGCCAAATCGGCGCCGCCCTCGTCCTCGGCGGCATCGACGCGACGGGTCCCCACCTCTACACCATCGCTCCACACGGTTCGACCGACAAGCTCCCCTACGTAACGATGGGGTCCGGTTCCCTCGCGGCCATGGCCGTCTTCGAGTCGTCCTGGACCCCCAAAATGTCGAGGCAAGGGGCCATTGATATTGTGTGCGAGGCGATCGAGGCCGGAATTTGGAACGACTTGGGTTCGGGAAGTAATGTCGATGTGTGTGTCATTGAGGAGAAGGGGACCGAGATGTTGAGGAATTATAGGACGCCGAATGAGAAGGTTCAGAAGGAGAAGAGTTACAAGTGGAGGAGGTACGTTTGCTTCTGTTGCTCTCCCTCTCTCTCTCTCTCTCTCTCTCTCTCTCTCTCTCTCTCTCTCTCTCTCTCGTCGCCGAGGCCAAAGCTGACCTTGATCTTGCTTGTACTTGCAGGGGCGTCACCGCTTGGACCAAGGAGGAGGTCAAGCGCTTTGTCGTCGCCGAGGAGACGATCATTGCCGGCGGCAAGGTTTCGGGACCAGAGGGCACGGGCGCAGGAGCTGCCATGGAGGTGGATGCTTGAGTAGAGCTGACGCGAAAGAGGGCTTTGATTTTGTGTACTCGACGCCGGCGCGGAGAGCGGAGAAGCGAGCGAGGCAGAGTTCGGCGTTCGCTTGGGCTGGCTTTGAGGCTTTTGCGGCTTCATGCTCGCTCGCTCGGCTGTTGATGTACGTGTATCGTTCTGTGCCACGGCTCTGCTACGCTATAAGCAGCTCGACTTATCCTGGTCGTCACTGGAAGCGATCCATCTCTGCTCGGCGAACCCTGCCTGCGCGAGAAGAAGGCTCAGTCGACGAGTTCGCGGGGGGATCGAGGACGGGATGAGGTTTACCTATACAGCGCTCAAGAGCGGCGAATTATCAACCTGTGGAAGTGAGCGAGTCAGCGAACCGTAGGGAGGGCGACGAGAGGGAAGCGCGCACTCGAAGGAGAGTTGGCCGAGTCGTCGGCGGTCGCCGCGCGCTCCATGGCACTCTTCTCCTCCAGCTTGGTGACTGTGGAGAGAGAGGAAAGGTCAACGGCTGCTTCTGTCAGAGAGAGGAGAGACTCGACTCACCGAGCCCCATCGCAAGACGTTTCTCCTCGCTCCAGAGATGCGCCCACTGCTCGTCGTCTTCGGCGTCGAAGGCGTCCGTCGACCAGGGTTCCGAGTCATCGGTGCTGATTGCCGAATGCGAGTCGGTGGAGTTGTGCTCGATGTCGCCGCGGCAGATGCACCGGTGTTGAAAAGGAATGTCGTAGCGAGACGGTTGACCGTCGCCCCAGTCCTGGTACCCTCCAGACAGGTTGCAAAAGCACGACACACCATATGGATCCGCCATGTCATATCTCCGATCGGATATAGCGCCCTCCGTCCCCCAGGCGGCGGGGTCGTTGGAGGCGAAGACGATGTCGAGCCGAGTGCAGGTCGATTTCAGCTCGTCGGCCCACTCAGACCCCCAGTACCTCTCGTAGACGTCGTCGTCGTGGTAGCCCCGGTTGAAAGGAGGTCTTACGCCATCGGTGAGGTCGATGGAGAGGAGCTCAAGGCTCGGATGCGTCTCCACGAAGCGTTGAAGGATCTGAACGATCGCCGAATCTTGCGAAAGCTCCGTTCGTCGGGAGGCGATGGTGATGGCGACGCGCCTCGAAGTATCCGAGACGTCGAGAAGCTGTTCCGCCGAGTCATCCTGGATGGTGAGCTCAAGACCCTCCAACGACGGCAGCAACTCTTCGCCGAGAGCCTTGCAGCCCGGGGGCAGCGACGCTCCCTCGCCAAGCAAAAGCCAGCGCAGTACGGGGAGAACGGAGGAAATTTTAGGGATAATCGATGAGGGGGTGAGCACGGCATCCTCGTCCTCGTCCTCATACGGCTCACTGGTGACCGAGAGGAGCTGCAACGAGGCGGAGGAATCGGCTATCCAAGCCAAGACCTGACCCTCCAGCGTCGAAGACACGGAATGGACGGAGAGCTCCTCCAGTTTCCAGCGAGTCGAGAATGGAAAGGGATGGTAGAGTACGTCCTTGAGCTCGACAAGGACCAGTCGCTGGAGGTGGGGCAGAGAGTCGGCGAGAGTCGAGGCGGCGTAGCGATCAAAGTAGGGAGAGCGTTTGAGGTAGAGGGTCGTAATGTTTGAGGGTAGCTGTAGATCCGGCGCGAGTGTGGTGTTGAAGTAAAGGGTGCGAAGGTTGCGGCAGGCGTTAAGCAATCCCTGCTGCTCCTGAGGTGTAAGGCCGTCGCTGGGCAGCGCGAGGCTCTGAACTGCACCTCCCAAATTGTACTTGGAAATGATCCTGTATGACAGGGGCCAGCTCCACCTCGAATGGCGGGTGGCGAGGTCGCGGACGAAGAAGGGGAGGGCGAGGGCGTTGAAGGCTTTACTGACGAGGAGGAAGGGGCGGAAGACGAACATGAAGAAGCAGTCGTCCACACGATGACACTCTGTAGGGAGGGCGAGGGCATGAACGGGTCGGACGTCCTCGTAGGCGAGCTCGAAGATGTACTTGACGAGCTCGGCGGGGAGGGTTGGCGCCATCTTTGCTCGGCGATGAGAGGGAGAGGGTCAGCTGGTGTCGTAGATGTAAAGCTGAGCTGCTGATATCCCCCATCGATGCTGTGTACCTCTCCTTCCTTTCGTCTGCTGCAGCTCAAACCCGCTCGACGACTCTTTGCTCCCCGTGGCTTCCTCACCCCTCCCAAGCGACCCGACTCGCCAAGTGCAAGAGGCAGCAGTCGAAAACTCACCTCTGTAGCTTCTTCGATTCGCAGAGCAGCAGGAGCGACTTCCCGAGCGGCTTCTCCAGCGGCAGCACGCGTTCCGTCCGTCAAAGCTTTGAGGGCGGCGAGAGCGAGGTGAGAGGGGCGAAGGGGAGGTGTAGCTGAGCTGTAGCGGTGTAGCTTTATCCTCCGGTGCAAGAGCTTCTAGAAGCGAGCGACGAGACGAGACGAGCAAGTTGTGGTAGGAAACCAATAGACGCTCGCTCCTCGTCTCGCCTTCTCCCCGCTCGGCGCTCGAGCCTCTCTACTGCGCAAGAGGGGTCGTCAAATTGTATGCCAGTCGATGTGGCAGTTGATAATCTACTTGATAGCTCTGCATCCTCTGACTCGCCAAAGAACACCTCCCAACTCAGCGCCGAGCTCTCCCTCACGGCCGAAGTCGGATCGAATCGCCTCTTGTCCTCCTGCCACGTCTATCTCTCTCTTCGTCTCTTTCGCGCCTTCGGAGATCATGGAGCAGCCACCAGAGCGCATCCTCACCAACATACAACCCTCCAGCGGATCTGCCCTCGGACAGGACGTCTCCAACCAACTCGCTCAACTCTCCGTCCACGACAACGAGCAGTCTCGTCTTCCAGCCGAGCTGGTCTACCGCATCCTCCGCATCGCAGCGCCGGTCATCACCGACTTCGACGAGCTCAAGGGACCTGGTGGCAAGCAGCGCAACCGCTTCCTCAACTGTGGAGGGACGAGGCGCAAAAGCTGCTGTGGGAGTGCGTGACGATTCGCAGCGAGGCGGGAGCCAAGAGCTTCTTGTCGAGCAAGGATGCAGGAAGGCATTCGCACATCCTCGTCGTGGATCCGCCCGAGAAGGAGCCCGTCTCCGAGGTCGAGGTCGCCAAGGTGCTCGCCAGCTCGTCAGGTGTAAGGGCGCTTTCACTCGCGGGAGTACGTGCAGCGAGCCCCGAGGAAAATAGGGGGAGTAACATGAGCTACGCTCCAGCTACTGGCGTGGCCGAGGCGCTCTCATCTCCATCGCTCATCCGTGAGTCCGCACCGAAAGAGCCGAGGCGCCGAGCTGACACCTTTTACGATGCAGACGTCAAGGATCTCATGCTCCACCGATCGGTCGAGTACTTTATCGAAGCTGCGCCCTTCCTGCATCGCCGACTTCCCTTCTCCCTCGGCAAGCTCGTCCTCGAAGGGATCTGGGGCGACTCAGAGCGCGAGGATGGACTTCCCTTGGCCCTCATCGTCGGACTATTCAACAACTCCGCCAAAGACGTTACGCTTCGTCTTCGCGTCGCTCAGGAGATGGATCGCGACGGCTTCTACGCCGTGCCCTTCGACTTCAGCGACGACAGCGACTGGGGCTCGGACCCGGACTCGGAAGGCGAGCTTGAGACGAATCCTGCAGCTCCAAGCGGACATCCCTTCAAGAAGAACTCGGTCACGAGCCTCCAGCTCCGTCTGAACGACGAAAACATCTACGAGGGCTACAACACGGGTCCCGGCCTCACCAAGTTCCTCGCCCGCTGCACCGCTCTTCAGCACCTCCGGACCAACCTCCCTACCCACGCCCTACTCGTCTGCCTCCCTCGCCCCCTCAAGACTCTCGTTCTTGTCAATCCTGACGCGGACGACTGTAGTCGACTCCTCCAATGCCTTCGAGCCGGCGAGAAGAGCTTGAAAGCGCTCAAGTCTCTCGAGTTTGCCTTGCCCAAGGATCGCAAGGCAAGGCAGGAGAGCGAGGCAGAGTCTACTCTGGAGCGAGTGGCGTTGAGGAACGAGTGCCTCCGCCGCGGCATCGAGTGCTTCAACACGGCGAGTGAGTTGCCCGCCCAGCTCGGCCCCTCCGAATTCTCTTCGGCGTTCCCCAGACTGACGGCAGCATATCGTAGACCTTTTGCTGGACGACTACAGCGACGAGAAAGAAGACGAGGAGGAGCTCAGGGCATACTGTGGTGGTGAGGATCTCGATTACGCTGGCGATGACTGGTCGGACTCGGAATTGGAGTAGCGACGACGCCTTGCTTAGCTTGAACACAGAATCCAATGAACACACACTCCCGTCTCTCGCAAAATCTTTTGTCTACTCCTGTCACCCCTGCGAGCTCGCCAATCGTGTCTCCCCGTCGCTCGGATTAGACGCCGCCGAGCTCGGCGCCCCTGACATCTGCGCTTGGTGTCAACGGCGAGGCGTAATGACCTGCAACACGATGCACCCGAGAGCATGACCGAATAGCTCGAGGCCACAGCGCATGCGAAGTAGCGACTATGCTCAGGTTGCAAGGCTTCGGCGATGCTTCGGCAGCGGCCCACATCTTGAACTCGGCGTAGCGCCGCCTTGTATCCAGTACGACACTTCGAAACTAAATTAGTGTACTCTTGCCCATCTCTGACCGAAGAGAAGCGCTGCCAGCAGCTCGCTCGTCGTCTCGCAAGAAAAGGGGCGATCGCCGAGGTGGGATGGGGTGATCCCTATCAAACCGCAGGTGCAAGTGCAGGGGCTCCTTCCGGCTCTTTCGTGTCTGCCGGCTGGTCGACGACGCTTCGGCAGGGCATCGGGGTCGGCGAGATCAACCCAGCTTGTCTCTGGCTCGTTGTCTCTTGCTCTCCCGCCTTACTCTGCTTGATGCGCTCGTTCGTGCAGGCTCTACGTCGACCATTCATCGCTGCTGCGACCATGGCCGTCACCGCCCCCGTCGTCGTCTCGATCCCAGCTCAGCGCGCGCAGGAGGATGCCAACTTGAAGGAGGCGGGAGGGCTTGCTCCGCTCTCTCATCACAAGAAGAATGGAGGCTTTGTGAACCCATGGGACTCATTCACCGTACGCCTGCTGTTCTCTCCTTCATCCGATGCCCTTCCGAACGCTGTACAGACCGCTGAACCGGCTCCGCGCGAACGACAGGATCAAGGGATGTCACCCTTCGTGCTGTGGCAGATGTGGCGCGATTGGCAATCTCATCCGGTATGCTTGCTCCTGTTCTACTGTAGCCTCGCACTGACCTGGTCCATCTTTCGCAGATCCCGCCTCCCGAGCTGCTGCCGCCCATCGTCCCCGTCGACTGGGGACGATCTGCCTCTGCTTCTGCTGCTGAGGTCGCTGCCTGCTCCAAAGACATCAAAGCGACTTGGCTGGGTAAGGAGCGCAGCCTCGAGCCTTTACAAGGCCGATACCAGCGCGCCTCCGTCATCGCCGACCCTCGCTAACGCTGATCCTTCGTCCGCAGGACATGCTTGCTTCCTGGTCGAATGGCCTACACCCGAAGGAGCTCCTCCTGGAACCCGTGGAGCCCGCGTCCTCTTCGATCCCGTCTTTTCCAACCGCTGCTCGCCTTCGCAATGTGAGCCGAGTCCCTCGCAGGCCGACTCGCTTCCCCAACTGACCTTTCCCTCCACAGACATCGGCCCTGCTCGAGTTACCAAGCCTCCCATTGATCTCAAGGAGCTCCCTCACGTCGACGCCGTCGTCATCTCGCACAACCACGTCCGTCGCTGCTCCTACTTCAACGCCGAGCTATTGCTGACGCCCCCTCACCTTACCTCTATGCTGTATATGCTGTACATCCTACTCACCCCAGTACGACCATCTCGACGTAACTACGCTCAAGCACATTGCATCTCAACCCAAGGATTCCGTCCACTTTTTCGCACCGCTCGGCAACGCTTCGTGGTTCAAGTCCGTGATCGGCGTCAAGAAGGATCAGGTCACCGAGCTCGACTGGTGGGGTGAGAGGGATCTCAAGGTGAAGGTCGGCGAGGGAGAGGGAACAGAAGCTCAACTGAGGATCACGGCGACGCCCTGTCAACATGTGAGTTCTCGCTTTCTTTCGGCGACTTGTAAACTGACCGACCTCTCCCCTCCAGTTCACCGGCCGTGGCGTGCACGACGTAAGTCTTTCGCCTGCTGGAAGCATTAAAGTGCTCATCGCTAACATGTCACGCTCTTTCGCAGCGCAACGATACCCTCTGGGCGAGCTGGGCCGTCACCTCGCCCACCGGCGGCAGCGTCTGGTTCGGCGGCGACACGGGCTACAAGAGTGGTCAGCTTCGGGGCGTCGACGTGGCTTCTAGCGTTCTACTGACCATGACTCTACCTCTCACAGTCCCTCGTGGAGCGACTACCGAGGAAGGCCTCCCCGTCTGCCCCGCCTTCGCCGAGATCGGTCGTCGTTTCGGTGGCTTCGATTTCGCCTGCATCCCCATCGGAGCTTACTCGCCACGCTACTGTAAGCTCTCACTCTCTTCTTTCCTTCGTTCGTCAAGCACAGGCTCACTGACGCGGCTGCTCGCTTGCTCCCCTCTGACGTCCCTCTTTCCGGTCTGCAGTCATGTCGAAGGTTCACTGCTCACCCGAAGACGCCGTTGAGCTTCACGTTGCCGTCAAGAGCAAGAAGAGTATCGGTAAGCGCTCTTCTTACCGTCCAGCCATCCTTCGGCGCAGTCTTTCGACTTCGGCGCCTCTCCGGCTCGACCAAGACGCCCTTCCGAGCCCCAAACTGACCTCAAACTTCCTTCCGACGTTCATAGGCATGCATTGGGCCACCTGGGTGCTGACCGACGAAGAGATGACCGAGCCGCCGAAGCGCCTGCGCGCGGCGTGCGAGGTCAAAGGCATCACGCCCGAGCAGTTCGGCGTTTGCGCCATCGGTGAGTCGCACCCTTTTATTTCGCCCGAGATCTCTTCCAATCTCTCAAAAGTGCTGTTCTGACCTTGTTCTCTGCAGGCGAGACGATCCGCATCACTCCTTCTCCGGTCGCTTAGAATTCCTTCTCTCGGGCTTCACACACTGGTCTTCTCATCAGCAGCCTCTTGTAGCACTATAACTCAGACCGTATTACCATATCAGGCCCAGTCGAGAACCGGGTGTCGAGTCGAATAAAAGCGAAGGCGCAAGAGCCTTTCTCGGCGTTGGTCTGCGAGCGATTTTCGGGCCTGACTTGCGCTCGCTCAGCAGTAGGCCGACTTCAGGTATAATATTGATGCGGAAGAGTCAGGTACACAACAGAGAGATCACCAACAACACAGAGCACTGACAAATCCTAAGGGCTGCTCCCCCATCACGATTCACCATCCATCCTTGTTGCCGAACCGCCTATACTCCTCCAGCCTACAATCGCTCGTCGAATCCTTCCCCAGGCCTACTACTGACGGCGTGGACGGTGCTCCATCAGGCTGAGCTCCCAGTGAGATGCGGAACCATCCTCCCGAGTGAGTGACGGCGACGATTTGAGACTCCTTGGTCGGCATGGGAGGGGGAGGCGGCGTGTAAGAGGAGGAGAAGCGACGCTGTTGCTGTTGGTACTGAAGACGGAGGTTCTCCTTGCCCCCTCCTCCCCCTGCTGCTCCGCTGTCGGTCCTCTCGCGCTCCTTGCCCTTCCTACTCTCGCGCGACTCGGTGCGCTGCATCGTCGGCGAAGGCGCAGGCATGGCAGAGGGAGGTGGTGGCGGCCTCTCAACTTCGACCCAGGTGCAGATACAAATGTCGTCTTCGATGGTGGGGGTGGCGGTGCGGCCTGGCTCGGAGGGGTTGGAGAGGGAGAAGGGGAGACGAGAGGCGGGAGGAGCGGGAGGAGGAAGGCGGAATTGCGAGTGCGACCATTCGGAAGAGAAGTACTTGGGTAGGTAAGGCTTGAGAATGTCGAACTGCTTTTGCCGGGGGGATCTGTGATGGATTAGAGGTCAGCGAGGCGGACGACGAAAAGCGCCGAACTGAACTCACTCCGACTCGGCCTCAGCTTTCCGCTTCTCATCCCTCGTTGTCGTCAAATCCCAAACATGTACCGTTCCCTTATCACTACTGACGCACAGCGCTCCCCCATCCTTCCTGAACGCGATGCCAAAGATCTCCGCCGAGTCGGTGCCCCTTCGCAGCTCCTTGACGAGATGCGACGACTGGGCGTCCCAAACGCGGACGAGGGTGCCCTTGGAGGAAGCTGTCGCGAGCATGGATCCCGAAGGGGTGGTGGAGAGGGCCGAGAGAGGGGTGGTGTGGGCGAGAATGATGGAGACGGAGGGGAAGGGGGTGGTTGAGGGGTCGTGGGAGGGCGCCGGAGGGAGCGGAGGGTAGCTAGAGTCGAGGGGAGGGAGTCGCACGAGTTGAACTTGACCAGCTTGACGGCCTGGAAAAGCGAGTAGCGAGGATCCTTCCTCTGTAGCGAGAGCGACTAGACCTGGTGACCCCCGCGCCGCACAAGTCAGCTCGGGCTTTTAGTGGCGAGCAGGTCGAGTGTAGCTCACCGGTAGGATTCGGTGTAGTCTCGTAGAACCCTTCACGCCATACTCCCACGCCTCCCTTGCCCAGCACAAAAACGATGACCCTCCTTCTGAGCACCACCACCAACCGATCCCTCCTCGCTGCTAACCCTCGTACATCCTCCCGAAACTCGAGCTCTGCTACCGTACGGCCGAGCTTGTCATCCCAGAACAACACCTTGTTGGGAGGGTACAGCGGCGAAGGAGGGCCGCCGACGAGGAAGAGCAGGTTAGACTGCTCCAGCGGCAGCACGATGCGGAGCGAGCCATTGGGGAATTCTATAAGGAATGAGCGTTAGCAGGGGACTGTAGGATGACACGGCGTTGTTGCCTACCTCGCCGGCTCAGCACTTCGAGCGGCTCAGTCCTGTAGACGACCCAGCCCTCTGTTGTGGCCGTTGCGAACGAGCTCGAGCCTGACGAGTTGAATGAGACGCCGAGGATGGGTGACCGAGCTTCGTCGGCTAGCGTGTGAGCGGGTAGATGTAACGCCATCGTCCCCCTCCGGTCGACGTGTCGAAGTAAAGCGATGAAGCGGAGGAAGAGAGGTGCGCTCGCCGCTTCGCTTAGGCTCTCAATCTGTGGCATAGTCTCGTTCGCATTTGTGTAGGTTCAAATTGCTGCATTGAGCATCTATGGCTAGCTGTACAGTCTATGGGAGAAGCTGCGAAAAAGAGACAAGCACGGGAAAGGGGTCGACCGAGATGGCACAAGTACAGCGGAAGAGGACTCTATCTACAAAGCGGCGCAGGGGAGCAAAAGGAGAGCATCACAGATAGTACCAGCGAGCTTGACGCCCGTCTTGGCGCAGATGGCAGCCAAACGGCTCACGTCGTCCTGCAAAAGGAGAGCGCCGAGAAGTCAGCTTCGGCGTTCGCTTCGGCCTTCACTCTCGCTGCAGAGACGAAAGCTCACCTCCTTCCTCCACCTAGACCACATGGGCACCTCGCCCATTGAGCTGCTCCTCCTGCCGACGCTCACATCCACGCCAATCTCCTTCAACGTCGTCGGTTGCTCGTTGCTCTGCAACCAATCAAGAACGTGACCGAGGAGAGGGTTGCGCGGGCCATGGAAGACGAGGGAAACGAGGGGGAGGTGTTGGAGCGTGCTGAAGAAGGTGGGAGTGATGGAAAGTTGGGAGGAGACGATGGAGAGGCGCTCGAGCGAGTGAAAGCCGATCAGAGCGGCGTCGACGTTGCGCTGTTGAAGGTGATCAGGGTCAGTCAACCTCGTCGAGAAGAAGTGTAGAATACAGATTTAAATACTCGCCTCAAGATAGCCCGTGGAGGTGAAAGTGAGAGCGCGCAGGTTCTGCCTTGTGAGGTCGCCGAGCGATTCAAAGACTCGAGGGGCGTCGGTCGTTCCACTGCGCAGGTCCAGCTCGCGAAGACGAAGGTGTTCGAAGAAAGCCTCGAAATCTGCGGTGAAAGAGGTCAGCAGCTGCTCCCCTCGCTGTCATCAGGGAGCACTCACCCGCAGAGTGGGGTTCGGCGCTCATGGCCAGCTTCTCGATTCCCGACATGCACGGCTCAAACATCCCGCTGGGCGTACCAGCCTGGTACCTCATCGGCGTCTTGATATCCAACGTCCTGAGCGAAGGGGAGAGGTGGAGGTTCCTCAGCGCCGAGTAGTCGATATTGTCGCCCGAGCTGAGTTCGAGGGTCGTCGCCGACTTGAAGGCCGCCGAGGTCATGATCCTTGCGCTCAGGAGCTCCCCGGGGTTGCACCTCGTGATACTGATCTTCTGGACGTGAGGCATGCCTTCGAACGCCTTGATGAATGAAGCCTCGAGCCAGGCGCCTCCCGCGAAATCGGCCCCTTCCAATCCCGAACGACTCTTGGGCTCCTCCTTGATCTCAATCTCGTTGACGAGGAGGCCAAGGTAGGGATTCAAGCTCAATTGCTCCCCTAGAGCCGCGAGCGTGATGTCCGAGTCGATGTGAAGCGAGCGATAAGCGTTTCGGCGAGCGAAGCTGAGGTGACCTCGAGAGATGGCAATGGCCGAGGGAGCGAGATGGAGTGTCGAGTCGTCCCAGATTTGAGTGAGAAGCTCGGGTGGCAAAGTACTGAAGACGTCGCGATGCTGTTGAAGAGACGAACGGACGTCAGTCGGCTTGTTGATTCTTTTGCGAGCTTCGTGCGAAGGACGAAGGAAAAGGGGAAGGGAAGGGCTTACCTCGACGGCGGCGAGGCTGTCCGGAGTCATTGCAATGGCTTGTTGTTGGGAGCGGAAAGGATGGTGAACGATGGCGAAAGAGTCAAGAGTCTCTTGCGATGGTGTCGTCCCTGCTCCAAGCGAGGATTGGGGAGCCGAGGGTAGGCGCTCGGGGCTTCTGAGGCGTCAGAGAGCGAGATGTAGGACGGTGAGGAGGGCTGAGAGTGCACAAGGAGATCAGGCAGAATCGAATGGCGCTTCAGGTTGCTGGGATCCTCGGGTTAGAGGGTCAGAGGACCTTTGAGGCCAACTGCCGTGACCGAATGAGGCACCTCGGCTGGGAATTGCAGGGTCGTAAGAGAGGGGTACAGGTCGAGGGAGAGGCGCATGGTATGCGGTGAAGGATGGCGAGAAATTCATGGCGAGCCTTGGGTTGTTGACGCTGGACGGGTAAACGCCTTGAGAATGCGAGAAGAGAGGTGGGGATGCGCCGAGCAGGGGGAGCAGAGAGGCGAGAGAGATGCTTTGTGAGCTGTAGCAGGGGTAAGCACCAGCTCCATAAGCTATCGAATAGCTGAAGACGGCCGACAGAGAGGCCAGGGCGCGGTAGAGTAAGAGAAAGAGCCTGGAAGAGCTGATCTCGGAGACTTCGCGACTGCTTTGCCTTCGTGCGTCAAGGTCGCCTTGTTTAAAGCTCTGCAAAGACGTGCAGAGCTGCTGAATTGGGTATATACACCCTCGCCTTCCACTCTCACCTCTCTGCACCTTGTCAAGCAAGCTCGACAGCGCCGTCCCCACACCTCGCTCGCGGTCTGTTCCGTCGAGTTGTGGCGCAGCTTGCTTCGCCGTTTCAGCTGCATGGGTATGCCGTAGAGTACTGTTGAAGCGCGCACAAACCTTCGCATGCCTGGCCATCCCTTCAAAGACCTTCATGCAGCTCTCGGCGTTCGTTTGGAGCAGTCGTCGAGGCTTCGCCGTTCTTGACGGCCAGAGCGCACTCTCGACCGGATGGCAGAGGGTAGAGTTGCTTGCAGGTACACCGGAGTAGAAGAATGGAGGACATGAGATGCAATGCAGGGCAGCCGAAGGCTCGCCCGAGCTCTAACAAAGAGTGAACGTTCGTGGCTGATCCGGGAGAGCTACTCAGTCAACTGGCCGCCTGAAGATCGTCGGACGACGATGCTGTTCGGAAGGGTAAGCGCGCTGTTGTCGGCGGACGAGCCTGATGGAGGAGAAGGGTCAGCGACTGCATCTCGGCGACGAGCTCAAAGCCTTGCGATCCCATCCAGCAACCACAGCGAAGCAAGCACAACCACCTCGAGCTCGAAAGCTCAAGGAGATGTACCTCTGGTACAGCACTCAGTCCCGAAAGATGGTATGTCATGAAGTGTTTTTGCATTGACCCCCCGCCGACTAAAGCGTTTGTATGAGGGCCTCAACAATTTGGGTATATGATTCTTCAATCATCGTGGTGCACCAGTGAGGTAGCCCTTAAGGCGTACTTGCTTTGTGTGGTGGTTGCTGCTGGACGAGAGCGAGCGCGCGAGCGGGAAGAGAAGCTTACGAGTTCGGCGAAGGCTGAGTTCGGAAGAGATCACAAGAGGCCAAGCAGAGGAGTCGTAAGCCATGCTCTTGGTGCATGTGCAGTCTGCAGAGGAGGAGCGAGGTCAGCATGCAAAGCTTCGAGTTGAAAGATTTCGAAACGCATTAAGAAGCGAGCAAGAGGAGCTGAGCCATCGCTCCCGAGCTGGCTGAGGAGCTGAAACGAGTCGGCGAAGGAAAAGCAGGCGGAGGAAAGGGCGAGGAGGAGAGGCGGGAGGAGGAAGAGAAGCAGCGCGAGATTCCCAGTTCAGGTTGAAGAGTTGCAATTTGTAGGGAGCTAACGAAGTCAAGAGGACTTTGACCCTCGCGCGGGCCGATTTTTCGCCCTCTGTCGCTGGACTCGGGCTGAAGCTGGTTTCCCTCGTCCGATTTCGCCTACTTCGCTCCACTACTAAAGGTGAGCAGCAGCGCAACTCTGTACCCTTACACAGCTAACCCCCGGTACTCCCCCGCCAACAGATGGTCAGTTCTTCTTCCTCAGCACGCCCTCGCTCGCCTCGACACCTCTTGCTCGCCTCGCCGCCTCGACCGCTCGTCGACTGCTAAGGACGACCCAGTCCATCAAGCTACAACATTTTCCCCTTGCCGACCCTCCTCAGTCATCGCCCCACTCCGCCACCGGCCCCCCTCCGTCGCCCTCGAGCAAAAATCCTCGCCTCTCACGTCGCTTCGAGTTTTCGAGCTTCAGAGGGCGAGAACCAACGCTACTCCAACGAGGGCGAATCGGTAGCGGGTGCTGTGTATCCAATCGGAGTGGACGGCAAGAACTACAAGGCCTCGGGAGCGGATCCCTCGAGCATAATGGCCCAAAGTCGGCCGCGAGAGCGGAAATGATGCCCCCAACTTTAGAGCTTTCCTGGTGATGCGTGAGGGGGTTGGTGGGGAAGATGGTAGCTTGGTTGGGCTGGGTGGTGCTTGGCGTCGAGCGGTCGGGGGTTGCTGCAGCAGAGTATCGGGCGTCGAGGGCAGAGGCTTCGCGAGGGGGATTAGAGCTCGGGATCGCCTGCGCGGTGGTCCCGGTTCTTCTCCCTCTGCACCTCACCGCTCTCTTCGCTTCTGTTGCACATCCTGACCCTCTTCGTTTCTGCTCCCTCCCTTCCCTCCTGCACCTCTCCTCATCCACCTTCGCTCCTTCTCGGAACTCGATGACCCCGCCTTCCGCCAACACCTTTCGACCACCTCGCCAACAGCCTGCCGCCAAGACCAAGTCCGGAAAGAAGGTTGCCCCCGCTCCCTACCCTGGAGCCAAGCCTTCCGCTACCAAGAAGAACCCTCTCTTCGAGAAGGCCCCCAAGAACTTCGGTATCGGTGCGCTCGCCCTTTCTCTTCGCGTTTGGTACCTCGCTGACCCATCTCTCTCACTTCTACAGGCCAGGACATCCGCCACACCACCGACCTCACCCGTTTCGTGAAGTGGCCCGAATACGTCCGCCTCCAGCGTCAGAAGGTCATCCTCAACCAGCGCCTCAAGTGCCCTCCCGCTATCGCCCAGTTCTCCAACGTCCTCGACAAGAACACCGCGACCCAGCTCTTCCGTCTCCTCAACAAGTACAAGGGAGAGACCAAGCAGGAGAAGAAGGTCCGCCTCGAGGCCAAGGCCGCTGACCTCGCCGGAGGCAAGAAGTCCGACGAGTCGAAGAAGCCCTTCTTCGTCAAGTCGGGACTCAACGTGCGTTCTTGCAACCTCTCCTTCTGTTCGCCTACATTCGGCTGACCCCTCTACTCGTCTACAGCACGTCATCGGCCTCGTCGAGCAGAAGAAGGCCAACCTCGTCATCATCGCCGACGACGTTGACCCCATTGAGCTCGTCGTCTTCCTCCCCGCCCTCTGCCGCAAGATGGGTAT
This sequence comes from Leucosporidium scottii, assembly GCA_003054985.1. Classification (NCBI taxonomy): domain Eukaryota; kingdom Fungi; phylum Basidiomycota; class Microbotryomycetes; order Leucosporidiales; family Leucosporidiaceae; genus Leucosporidium; species Leucosporidium scottii. The sequence goes on along the minus strand of MWVB01000054.1, from coordinate 20,041 downwards.
CCCCTACGTCATCGTCAAGGGCAAGGCCCGTCTCGGTGCCGTTGTCGGCCGCAAGACCTCCGCCGTTGTATGTGTTCCGTCTCGCTCTCTTCGCCGAGCCTTCGAGCTGACTCTTCGCTCATCACAGCTCGCCTTCGGTGAGGTCAAGTCGGAGGACAAGGCTGAGCTCGCCAAGCTCGTTTCGGCCATCAAGGTCAACTACGAGGAGAAGTACGCCGCTACCCGCTCCCACTGGGGAGGAGGAATCCGTGGACACAAGTCCATTGCCAAGCTCGAGGGTCGCGCGAAGGCACTCGGACAAGACCCCACCAAGGTCTCCCACACCGTCTAAGCGGTTGTCCAGTCGAGCGGTCTCCGTCGGCGGCGGAGAGTGTGCTGGAGGACGAGTCGGGATGTTTCGAGTTCGAAGCTTGTTTTGTATTTTACCCTTTCGTTTGTGCACAACTCGCTTCGTGTTCGACGTCCCGCATTCCTCAATAGTCTCGAGAGCTGAGAGCGAATTGAATCGAGCGAACTCGCACCGAGCTCCACCAAGTTGAACTCTCCTTCTTCTGCAACGTGGTCCGCCACGCTGTGCTACAGCTCCGCTGACCCGTCGTGACTAAACGCCTCCCTGCTATCGGCGCGGTGGCAGGTCATTCGCTGTAGCTGGGCGTAACAAGGTCAAGGAGAGGATGAGGGAGGTGGGGGTAAGCGCGCCCTTCATCGCAGACGAGGCTAGCGCCCATTCTAGCTCCCCAAATTCACCTGTGTTTGTCAGCCTTCATTCTTTTCTGTACTCCCCGCGACAGTCCGCAAGGCGTCAAGGCATCAAGAGCTTTCGCGACGCTTCGGCGAGCGCTAGAGCGCTGGCTTCGAGCCGGGAAGTCAGGGCAGAGGGTCAGCAAGGTAGCTCAAGATATACTGAGTAGCTATGAGTGCACTCGAGCACAAGCTGCAGCTCGTCGTCAAAACGAGCTTGGCGACGAGGTCCAAGCGCCGACCTCTTTCAAAACGGCTCGCTTCGCCTCTTTCCTCTCTTTCTCTCCTGCCACATCCTTCTGGAGTGGTCGTTGCGTGTAGCATCCTCAAGCATGGTGCTCTCGCTCGTGTTAGTGCAGGCCTTCTGCAAAAGGCTCTGCCACTGGATCAAGGCCCGACTCTTCCTCGTGTGAAGTGCTCGTCGACCTCCAA
>MWVB01000054.1:0-18181 GCA_003054985.1 Leucosporidium scottii | reverse complement strand
CAGCAAGAATAGTGTTGAGCTGCTTCCTTCTCCCAAGCTGACCTCTCTCTCGCTTCCCCTACAGCTTCAACTCGCTCACCTTCGGGTCGAAGCTCGGCGCTCGATCTCCAACGCCGGTGAGTCCTCTTTCTTCGTCTGCAGCTTCCTTTCAAAACGCTTGATCGGGAGAAAGTCTTCAAGAAGAGCTTCTGCAAGAGAGACTTTGAGGTCCCTGTGGAGTGGAAGGGCGAGGGATGCTTGCTCTCGTTGAGCCGCGAGCGAGTGTCCATCCGATTTGACGCTTTCCAAGGCGGGACGAATATTATTATGGCTCCGAAGAGTCTCTTGAGGGTCTAGAGTTGGTCGATTGATGCACGGAGGGTCGCGTGAGCATCGGTTGGCCGTGCAAAATGAGAGGGGAAGCGCCGGATTCATTCTCTTCCGCCGAAGATAGCAGCTGACCTTCTGTCGTTCTTTCTGGATGCCAGCATACCCTGTTCCGCCCTAAGACAATGGCAAGTCTCGCGCCTTTTCCTACTGCCCCTGCCCCTGGGGAAGCGAGCGCTGCTCGGACCCTTCCAAAGGGGCGCTCGCTGGCGAGTCGGGGCAACGTGTCGAGTGACGGGGTCGACTACAAGATGAACAAGGAGTCAGTTCGACTACGGTGGCAATTGAAAGAGGGGAGCAGCTCGAGTGCTCTGCGAGGAGGTACCGAGCGGAAGCGAAAGCTCAGTAGCTGCGCCTCGAGCTCCGAGACGGTCAACGATAGAATGCATTCTGGTATGACACCTTCAAGTAAAGATAGAAAGAAAGCGACAAGACAACAGGCGAACATCTCTCTACTCCTCATCCCCCTTCTCAGCTCCCTCGGCCTCCTTCCCCTTCCCCTCCTTCTCCTCCAACCTCTTCTCCATCCTCTTCAAGCTGCTCTGAAGCTCGGCCACCATACTCATCAGCGCCTTCATCTGCTCTCCACCCGCTCCAGGAGGTCCAGCTCCTGCGCCCCAATGCCCACTCGTTCCAGCCGCCGACATCGTCTGCGCCCTCGCCTGCTGACCGAGACTCAGTCGCCTCTTCAAGCCTCCGGCACCTCCAGCACTCGGGAGACTCGATCCGCTTCCATCGGTCTCGCGGAACTGATACAGCTTGGCGAGGGGCGACTCGAACCTCCCTGGCGCCGAGGGAGTAGGTGAATGAGGCGAGGTCGAGAGCGCCGAGCTATCTAGGTTGAGGCGTTCCGGCGAGCGAGTGCGAGATATGGAGCCGCAGCCTCCCGCGGAGGCGTTAGAAGGCAGCCGCTCGTGGTGTTGATGATGCGAGGAACGAGGTTTCGGTCGAGAGGTGGATGGCGAAGGATGGGAGCTGTCGAAGCGGACGCCCTGCTTGGAGGGTGAAGGGGAGATGGGAGTGGGCTTTGACGGTCCAGTCTCGGCGGTAGGAGGCGAAGTCGGCCTCGTGGGCGGGAGCGAAGGTGCAGGGGAACCCGAGGGGAATGGCACGCTCCCGGGAGCGGTGAGAGAAGCTGGCACGGGGGTGCTGGCCCCGCTGATGTTGCGCGTTGGAGCGGCGAGGATCCTGGAGGCGCGACCACAGGTGCTGCGCCGCTGAGCCTCGGGGTCGATGGCGTCCTCGACCTCATCCTCCGAGAGCGGTTCAATCTCCTCGTCCGAATCTTCCTTCTCGTCGCCCGACGGGGTGTACTCGAAAACGGCCTCGCACTCCCAGTGTGCACCTGTGAAGGGACAGCCGTCAGCAGAGGCACCTGGTGCACGATGGGGATTCAAAGCTCACCTTCGAGGAGCGAGAGCTTCTGGTTCCACCGAGAAGGCAATGCTTGGGTCATCCTGACGCGCAAGTCGGAGAACCAGGCGCGGATCGGAGAATTGGGGCTTGACTGGCGTTCGTACAGGGCGATAAGGAGGAGGACGGGCATGGAGAGGAGGCGGCAGGCGGCGACGTCTGTCAAAGAGCAAGGTCAGCCCACGCCGAGGTACGTTCGAAACGGGGAAGACTGCTCACTGATCTTGTGGAACCAGCGAGGGCTTGTGAAGTGTGAGATTGGCCACATGATGCAGAGAGCGAGGAGGTTGAGCGGCGGGAAGTCTGCAAGCGAAAGCCGAGAAGGTCAGTAAACTGCGCCGAGGAACGGAGATAACATAGCACTCACAGTCGAAGAGCGAGTCCGACTTGACACCCTCAAAGGTCAGCACGGCCTTGCGGAACATGTCCTCGGCGGCCTGCGGAATGAAGCAGGTCAGCGCGGAGCCTCTCAGCGCATCCAAAGTACTCACAGCATCGGCAGCGATCTGGCTATAAGTGGTCGACAAGATGGACACCAAAAGCGACACCAGCAGCGTGTTGGACAGCGCAGCGTAGACGGTGATCAAGCCCGGGCCGAGCAGAGGGTGGAATTTGGGCGACTTTTCGAGACCCGTGCCGTCCAGGCCAAACCAGATGAAGATGAGCCATTCCGAGATGCGAGAGATCGAGTAGGCGCCGTCGCAGAGATGGTTGAGGGCGAAGACGAAACCGAGGAAACTGTTGGCGGAGGGCGAAAGTCAGCGAACAGCGCCGAGACGCGGCGCCGAGGGATCGCACCAGAAGACAGCGATGGCCTGCAGAGAGAAGAAGGGTTGGTGAGCACAAGTGAACGTGGATTGACGAGCGCAACACACCATGAGGTAGAAGAAGTCTGCTAGCATGGCGCGAAGGCTCAAGATGAGAACGTTGTTGGAGACGGCAGCGAAGGCGAGCCTGTAAATGCAGAGAGATCAGAACCGATCAATGCACCCTCGAGATATGCGAGGGCTCACCTCGGGAACAGCAAGCAAGCGGCACAGGATAGGATCGCAAACGCCTGTTCGCTCGCCCACTCCTGATTCGTCCAAACGCTGTGAATCCTGAACCCAAAGCTGATGGCGATGATGGGCACCGTCATCAAATCCAATCCGTTCGTCAACCCGCTGGCGTAAACGCTCCATCCGTGCTCGGCGACGGAGGCGAGCTTGTCGAGGGAGTAGCCGAGGCCGTAGAAGAAGAACCACTTCTCGTGCATAGATAGGGCGGCAACGGGAAGGTCTTCGTCTCGCTTGTGATGGTCGACCTGGATCAAGAAGAGGTGAGCCAAGGAGGAAGAGAGAGGGAGCGAGGAGAACGGACGATGACGGCGATGAAGGAGATGAAGAGGACGAGGAAGGACCCCGTGTCGATCATGGAGCGGTACTTGGCTGCAAGAAAAAAAGGTGAGCTGGAGGTCGCGCTTGCGATATCAAGGGCGACGTACGAACTCGCCTGTCGAAGAAGCAGAGGTCAGCTCGGGATCCTTCGACGTAAGGACGAAGCTGCTTACAGTCGGTAGTGATCGAGGATCGGAGCATCCTTGACGCTGTAGATGTTGATTTGTTGAATCTTCCAGCGATCTGCAGGCGTAGAAAGGTCAGCTAAAGCCTTCTCGGCGCCGAGCTCGAGGAAAGCAACCCACCGGGCAGGATGTCGATGAACGAGGAAGACGAGTAGACGACCTTTCCTTCCCAGATGGCCGTGATGACTCGTTGAGTAGCCTGTATGGTCACATAGCGGGTCAGCTCCCCTCCCTCGGCGATGCCTCCCGCCGGGACTTGCCTGACTCTTGATGAACATCCTCGCCCTCCCCAGGATGGCCAGCTCCAACGCATTCGTCTTGCCCGCTCCTTCTGCAATGACCCTACTAGCGTACCCCTCACTCTGCCTGATGCGCTCCAATACATCCTCCTTCGCCCCCTGGAACGCATGAAGTCCGCCCACTAACGCCCTCGCCATGGCCAGCAGCCCCGCATTCCCTCCCTTTTCGATGGTCGACTGATGCCGCAGGAGCTTGATGGCAAGCAACTCGCATAGGTGGGCCCGAGTTTCGTTGAGCGAGGACGAAGCGAGGGTGCTGTCGCGCTCGCGGAGGAATTGAAGGCGAACGAGGAGGAGGACGTAGACGATGGAAGGGTCGTTGAGCTCAGCGAAGGAGGCTTCTAAAGGCTGAATGATGGCGAATTGGATCTCGGGGCTTGGAAGAGGTGCAGCGTCAGCTTAAGAGCGCGCGGAGAACGAGCAGCCATCTCACCTCCTCATCTGCTCGTCCGACAGAGGTACATCCACCCATTGCCTGATATCTCGATACACGCGATGCACAGCCGAGTAGACGTCCAACTGTGCTCAATCAACGCGCCGTTCGTCAGTGCGCGCATCTCGACAAGTGCGTGGGTGAAGGTCGAGCTCACTGATGCTAGATCGGGGTGAGCTGGCGCGTAACTCCCTACCTCGGGCTTTGCAGTACCGATGAGAGGCGCCCGCTCGGAAACAGATATCCGCGACATCGAGGTGGGACGAGCTGAAGACGAACAAGTTGTGGCGAGAGGCAAGCCCGGCCTGAGGCTGAAGGGGGAGGACCTTGACAGTCGGTCGCAGTCGTTTCAGCGATGGATTGAGTCTCATTCCCTGAGTACTGAGCCAGAGCCTCGAGCAGTGCTGTAGAGTTACACGCGTCAAGGTGCAGCTTTCGCAACTCTCGGCGCCGAACCCTCTCGCTCGCTCTTTCTCCCTTCGGTCAATGTCCAACAAAATTGATCAGAATCGCGCCCCTAAGCTATTTACTCCTTCTTCTTTCCCTCTCCAGCACTAAATGAAAAGAGAGAGGTGTTTTCGAGCCGCTCGACAAGCACCGTTCCCAGGGCCGTCGCCGGCGTGAGAGGACCTCCTTGCTTGGCGATGGGAGGGAGACGGTCGTAGTCGAGGACAATAGATAGAGCACACTCCGTGATCATCTTGGCGGTGGCAGCGTAGCCCTGTAGCGTGGGTCAGTTTCAAGGCCGAGTTGGTGAGGCGAAAGCGAAAGGAGACGTACGGGATCTCCCTTGCCCTTCATAATCATCTGCGTCTCGTGTTTTCCATCCACCGATTTAGCCGTAGTTACCACTTTGAACCATCCCGTCTCCTGCATCTTTTTATCAGGCCCACTCCCAGGTTGAGGACCCCACTTGCGAACCGCCCAGCGAGCAGGCGCGAAGAGGGCTGTGTAGACGAGTATCGGGACGGAGATCAGATGTGAGAATGTTGAGACAAGTTTTGGGACGAAGGTCAGATGCGAGAAGAGTCAGCCGCGCGCTGGCGCGGGAGGGAAGGGAGGGCAAAGCGAGACCGGCTCACCGAGAATGGTGAAGCCGAGCAGCAGGCTGATTGACGTGAAGAAAGCGGAGATGGGCCCCTTCATGGCCATGAACTCGTTGTAAGAAAAATCGGGGCCGTACGAGAGGACTTTTGAACTGGGGTCCGACGTCTCGAGGATGCCCCAGCTTCGGCGAACGATTTGCGAGTTGTAAGGCCCCTGCAAGGTGCGAAACGAGGTCAAGCATGGTCAGTGGATTGTCTGAGAAGCCGCTGCATGTGAGGAGCGACATACCATGACCCAGAATGCTCCCCAAGTCTTCTTGCCGGCAAAGGTCGACGAGGTGACCACGGTCGGCAAAGGCTTGTAGGTGCCGGCGACTGTAGCGGAGAGGTGTGAGATTAACGCCAAGCTCAGAGAATCATGGCAGCTGACGAGTAACTTACTAGGGCTAAGCGCATACGGGTTTGTGCCGATGGCGCGGTCCTCGGGGCTGCCATCCATCATGGTCAGAGCCGTGGAAACAGTCCCTCCCGAGGCTCCGCCCTTGAACGAGAAAGCCGAGCGGACGGGTCCGACCTTGCCGTTTTCTCCCATCAGGGCCTTGAGACGCTGTACGGCGAGGAAGGTGGTGAGGTCCGAGGGAACCGAGTCGTAGCCGCCTTTTGCGAAGTGAGGGTGAGCGAAGGGCGCGGGAGAAGGACAGAAAATGCACTCACAGGCGTGGATGATGAGGGCGTTGGTGCTGATGGCGGTGCGGGCGTACTTGCGAACCATGTGAGCGACGAAGGGAGCCTCTCCCTGCCAGAAGCCGAGCCAATTAGTTTCGGAGTGAGCTTGGAGTCTCGCAGATGCTCATACGGTAAGGTCAACATAGTGAGTACCACACTCGGCGGCAGCGGCGACGAGAGGTTCTCCATAGGTCGTGTAAGGACCTAGGAAAGAGCGAGAGTACGTCAGCGCCTGCCGAGACGAGCTCCAAAAGGCCTGCAGGGGCTTACCGACGAGGGAGATGACCAGCTTGGTTTGCTTGCACATCTGGACCAGACTCTCGTGGTCGCTGGAATCTGCTACGATGACGGGCGCCGTCACCCCCACCTCCTTCATCCTCTCCGCGACCTTGGCCTTGTTGCGCCCAGCTACAGCGAAAGACCCTGCCACGGCGTCGATGGAGGAGAGGTACTTGGCTACCAAACTCCCTGTAAAACCTGTCGCTCCAAAGACGACGATTTGGTAGGCTCGAGGCGCCATCCTTGAGCGAGAAGAGAGAAGCGGAGAGTTCGGGTCGCCGGTTAAGGATGCGATAAGCTGTAGGCGAGCAAGGGCGAATAGCTATGCTGTAGTAAATCCTCTAAAAGCTGTAGCGTTGTCGGCGAGTGTTCAAGCAAGTCGTGGCGGGAGTCAGACCCACCCCAACTTGGCCGTGCCGATGATCCCTCTCTTTGGACTCCCGCCGATTCATTTTCTTATACTATCGACTTGCAGCTTTACAATTTGCGCCGATAGGGCGTAGAGGGAGGCCAATGTCTCTACCTCAACCGCCCATAGCTACCACGCTACAAGACTCTCGAGCCCTCCCTTCCCTCTCGCCTTCGACTCGGTCTCTCCCTCCGCCTCAGTTCGCGCCCGGCGCTCACCTGGACCGAGATCAAGCCTTTGCGCTCAAACGATCAGGCGACGAGGTCGATACACGTACAGAAGCTCGTGTAGCAAAGAAGCCCAAACACTCGCGCGGACTCTCCGACGCGCCGGCCCCAATCCCGTATTCAGCGCCTCCGCCGACAGCAGCAGCAGCAGCAGCAGCAGCAGCAGCACCAGCAGCAGCAGCAGAAGTACCAGCAGCTCCAACAGCTGCTCCGCCAGCAGACACGCCCGTCGGCCGCCTCAACCTCTGGCTCAACGCCGTTCGGCTGCCCAAATCGCCCCCACCAAACTGGCCAGGCGACCAGGCGCTTTGGACCACCACGGCACTCGAAGAGTTCCGTTGGATGAAAGGAGAGGTTGCCGATGGCGGCTCATCTATACTGGGAGAGGCTTGGAAGCAGCTGTGAGTTGGGGGAGCCCGAAACGCCGTCCTGCGAAGCTTTCGCTGATCTCCCTCCCGCTGCCCGTCTCTGCAGTCGTGCAACCCCTCCACCCGACGAGAAGCGGATCAAGATGTATGTCGCTCGCGCCATCGACATCAGGAGGAGGAAAGCAAGTCGTGGCTCGGCGGTCTTTCCCCTCGTCGTCCCCACTTCGATCAGCGGCCAAACGACCACCAACAAGGACGGCAAGGTCGTCATTGACCTCACACTAGACGACACGCCCGAACCCGAAGAGCCTCCCCGTCCCTCTACCAGCGTCGTCATCTCCCAGCCCTCCGCCGCCCCTCCAACTCGGCCTTCCCTCCCTTCTCACCCCTCGGCGCTCGCCGCTCTCAAAGAGACTCCCAAAGCTCCGCAACCGCCTCTCCCCTCTCACAGCGCGGAATCTCGATCCGACTCGGCGCCTCCAACGATGCCAGTCATTCGCCCGCCCGCCGTACGAGCTCGAATCGCCAATCCCCTCCAGCGAGCATCGCCGACGGCGGGGGAAGCAGCGCAGGCGATGCAAGTACCTCCTCAGCCGGTCGTCTACGGGACCGAGGGCTTCGTCCTCTCGCCTCAACTCTCCGCCTCGCCCTTCCTCATCCCGCCTGCGGCCGCCGTCCCGGCCCTCTCGCCACCTCTCCTTCCACCCGCCCAGCCCACCTCAGCGGCTTCAATCCAACCCCCAGCAGCACCAATACCGCGCTCTTCCCCCATTCCTCTGAATCCCGTCTCTTCCTCGGCCCCTCAGACTGCCGCCACCAACACCCTTCCCGCGTCTACAGTCACCACTCCACCGATGCTCCTACCTGTCGCCCCTCCTCGAGAGCGTACCATTTCGCGCGAGGAGCGCCAGCAGCCGAGGGTAACAGCGGCCGAGGTCCGGGAAGCAGCCACTCGAGCAGCGACCGAGATGTATCGCGAGTCCAACGCCGTGATTCTTGCCGAGCAGCGGGCGAGGCGGCGGTCGGCGGCCCACACGGAGGAGTACTCGCCTCTTCGTCCTGCACTGGAGCTCCCTACGCTGGAGCCGGTCAACATCGCCCGAACCGGGCACCCTCTACTCTCGGCTCAGGCTCCTCCTCCACCCTCGGCTCCTCCTCCTCCTCCTCCTCCTCCCACGTCATCAGCATCATCTTCGACTCAAGTTCAATCTCAGCGACCGCAGCCTCAGCATCGGTCATCTGCCGACGGCGAGCCACCATCGTCCACCAACTCGGCCCCTCCTCCCTCCGAGCCCATCGATGAAGCGCAACGCTACGCCATCGGCACTTACGTGATCCCTCTCGCCATGACCGAGTGCTTCCTCCTTTGGAAGCTTCAGTACGGTGAAGAGCGGACGTCAAGCTTCATCATCAGTTGGGGTGTCGAGATTGGACTTCCCGAGCAAGACGTCCGAGCGATCTTGAGTGCGCTCGTCGAGGCGGCGAAGAATGACAATCCAGGGTGGGCGGAGATGCAGAGGAGGCAGAGGGTGTCGGAGAGGCATCTCGAGCGGGTTGGGATGAAGAGGGCGCGGGAGGAGGAGATGAGGGAGAAGCTGGCGGGGCGGTCCCTCTCGGCTCAACAGCAGCAGCAGCAGCAGCAGTCGTTGGGAGTCGGTACGCAGCAGCAACAGCAGCAACGGCGGCAGCAGCAACACCCTCGGCTCGCTCAGGCGACCGCTCCTCCAGCTCGCGGAACTCCCACTGTCGGCGAGGTTCTCAATCAGCAGACCCACCGTTCTTCGGCTCTCGCGGCGCAGTCGGCCCAGCAGCAACAACAGGCGCAGAGGGACTACGGCGCTCAATTCTCTCAGCAGCGCCGTCGAGCCTCGTCGGGAGCTTCCCCCGTCCTCGCTGGCTCGCCGACCTTCGCCACTCACGCGACAGGCTTCAGGAGGGCCTCCGACGGCCAAGCTCGCCCACAGGCTTACTCCTCGAATCCTCCTATCTCCTCTCAGCCCGCGCACACCTCGACCCACCCTCCCCCTCCCGCCTCGCGACCTTCAATCGCCGAGCGCAACGCTTCCGCTCCCTCGGCGGTCGCTCAATTCGGTCCCTCCATCTCCCCCGTCTCTCCCGCTCTCTCCCCTCGTCTATCTTCCGCTACGAACCCTTCCCAACCACCACCCCAGCAGCAGCAGCCGCCCACCCTTCCTTCACCCTCGCCCGTCGAACTGCTGTTCGCTGGTCTACGCCCTTTCCTTCCCGCCATGTACGCGTTCGTCAACGCGTTGGATAGTGGAGAGATTGGGCGAGGTGGAGAGGAGTTGGAGAGGAGGTGGAACAGCCGGTTGAAGGCCATTGAGGAGGGAGAGAAGGAGAAGGAAGTGAGGAAGGACAAGCAGTTGACCGGGAGTGCGCAGTGACGGATCATCAGTATAGCAGTACACATCAGTTTTCTCTCCTTTGTTTGATGCCACTAGTACACAGTATTCTCGGTCTCTCCGCTCTCCCTCGGCGACGAGACGTCGAAACTACTTCACGAGAGTGCGAATTGCGATTATACCAAGACTGGGAGGGAGGGGAACGACTAACCGGAATAGAGATGAATAGAATGGAAACCTGCCAAGCCGAGATCTACTACAGCCTCAATTCCTCGCGCTCCTCCTCCTCGGCCCTCTTGCTGTCGCCGAGCCCCAGCGCCCTGTGCATCCCCGCGGCCGATCCACTCCCTCCCGTCTGCGGCGAAGGCAGCGAAGTGACCGTTTCATCATCCCTCACCAGCTCGGGCGTGCTCATCTCGACTCGTCTGATGCTCCCCGCCTCACTCGCCGAAGCCGCCGTTCTGAAGCTCTCGCCATCGCCCAAGCTCGATGGGAAAGCATCTGAGTTCGTCCTGCTTCGCTCCTCCAGCTCTGCTGCCATCGACCGCCTCTTTGCTTCCTCTGCCGAAGACGGCGAGACGGCGAGGGGAACGAGCTCGGCGGCTTGGCGATGAGTGAGCGTCATGTCGGCGACGGAAGAGTCCATGCTGAGCCTTGGACCAGTGGGGAATGAGGTCGACGTCGAGTCCTCGTCTCGCGGCGGTGGAGGGAGACCAAAGTCCGACTTGAGGAGCGTCGAGATTTCGCCCGAGGAGGGCGTCGATGGACCGGTAAGGGCGATGGAATACTCGCGACCGGTATCCTGGCCTGCGGTGAGACCCTGAGCGATCCTATCCGTATCGGTGTGAATGCCGTGGGCGTCAGGATTGGGTCGAGCGGTAGGTATCGCGAGCTCGGTGGAGGGAGCGGAGGAAGAGTCGACGAGGACGGTGGGAAGGGGAGGGGGCGGCTTGCGCCAGCTCATACGGCTCTCCCTGCTCGAGCTCTTGGAGCTAGCTCCCGAATCGCGCTTGACGAGAGGAACGGCGACTGGTGCCGGCGCCGAGGTGGGCTCGCCTTGAGCATGGGCGGCTGGAGCGGCCGCTCCGACACCGACGACGGGGATGATTTGACTGACGAAGGTGGAGGGGTCGGTTGGCGTCACCGAGGAGGGAGGTGCGAGGGCGGGTTGGGCAGCAGCAAGAGGCTCGTTGAAGAAGGTGGGTGGGCGAGAGCGAAGCTGGTTGGCGAACTCGGTCGAAACGACAGAATTGGGGCGAGTGGGAGGGTCGTCGGGGGACTGTGGGGCACGAAAAGTCAGCTAAATAGTCCGAGCATGAGCTCGAGGCTACCCTACTCACCGACATGCCGCTCAGCTCCTTCAAGTGGGCGCTTAACGCCTCCGCCGAAACCTCGCTTCCCTCGCTGAAGTGCGCCTCCGCCAGCTCCTTCTCGCCCTGCGCCAGCCTCTCCTTGTATCTCCTGTTCATGCGAGTCTTGAGGCTTTCCGCTGGATCCGCCTCGAGGGCGAGTCCTGGTGGCGTAGCGAGGGGAGAGGAAGTATGCGAGATCTCGCGGTCCGACTTCGAGGAGGCAAGGCGGTCGTGTTGCGAGCGAGCCGGGATGAAGGAGTGACGGTATAGGAGGGTTTGAAATGCGCTGGCGATGATTCTGTGGGCGGCGAGAGATGAGCGACGAACGAGCATTTTCGCGCCGAGATCCTAAGTCGACTCACGCTACACACCAGCTGACAGCGAGCAGCACCCGAGTAACGATGGGTGGTTCATAGCTCGATAGCTGATCCGCATGGTGGGCGTTCCCGTCCAGCATGTAGCGCTGTGAAAGGGATAGTGAGCTCGGCGCATCCCTCTTCGAGCCTCTCGGAGCTCACCAATCCCAGCGACATTCCCGAAACCTGGTTCGCGAGCAGGTCGATACCGAGGAAGAGCAAGAAGGATCCGGTGAGAGAAGTAGCGATCGCCTGCGACGACGAAGCGGAGTCAGCCCGAGCAGGCGTCGCTCGAGAAGGGAGAGAAAGACTCGCCATGCCAACGTGCTTTCGCGTGCAAGGGAAGACGAGTAGACCAGCGAGACTGAGAACTCCAACGATGATCCATCTGCAGCGTCTGATCAGCTTGCAAGTCCCGTCTCTCTTGCGCCGAACTCACCGAGCGACGACGGGCAAGTCATTCTCCGCCATCATAGCGATAGAGAAGCCGAAGCTCATTCCACCGCACAAACACATCGCGCCCATCCCCGCTTTCCAGAAGAAGCCTCCAACCGCCAGCCCGACGAGGCCGCTCGCCGTGACGATAGCCCAGATGATGAGGTCGTTCGTTCTCGTCGACGAGGTGAAGCCGCTGTCGGAGACAGTGTTGACGATGGTGATCCACACTAGCAGCTCCAGTACTAGACCTGCTCCGAGCGCTGTTGTGACGCGCCATAGCTTTTTGCCGGCGACGAGAAGGAGTGCGCCGACGAGGAGGGAAGTGAGGGCGAAGAGGAGGAATGAAGGTGACGTCCTGTAGGGTGCTGAACCGGAGCCGTCTGAAGTCGTTTCGACATCTTTGGCGAAGAGATGCGTTTCTCGGGTGGGTATGGCGATGACGGCGGAAACGAGCGAGAGGACGAGGGGGAGGGCGGTCCAGCGGCAGCGGAGAGCCATTGCAGGCAGTCGACGAGTCCTGTAGTGCTTTACGTTAGCTGTAGAAGATGTCGGAGGCGATGTGCCAAGTTGAAAGTCGAACGCAAGAAGTCGAGGAGCGAGCTCGGGACAACGCCCCTCTCGCACGGACGTCGACGCGACCGCGCACGGTTCGCTGCATGTAGTGAAGCAGATCGAATTACTGAAGCTGCAGGACGACTTCTGTAGCTTCACGTGAGTCGTTTCGAGAGCCTTGTAGGTCAATCAGAGCCTCCTCACGCTCTCGGCCATTCCGCAAAAGCGCCGGCACGAGTAATGCAATGCAGACAAGACAGGTGGTGGATATCAGAGAGCTAAGAGTGAGAAGGGTATAGTATATGACGGGTCGACCAGCGCGCCGCGATTGAGAGTATTGACTTAGAGAAGACCGGATGCCGCGAGCGTCGATCTCATGAGGACTGCGAGGATGATAGATCAGCCAAGCCTCGGAGGTAGGTAGCCCAGAGTACTCACTGTCGTTGACGGCGGCAACGACCATCTGTGGGAGCCGACCAAAGTCAGCAAAACAGCACCGAGATCGGTTGGAGCCGAGCGAACGCCGAGCGGGCGGCTCAAGTCGACTCACCTGGATGGACTTGGTGTCGTTGGCTTGAGTAGCAAAGATGTAAAGCGGCCGCTTGCGCTCCTTTGGGTGACGGTTCTCCACCAATGCCTGCATGTGCGAGAGAACCTCCTGCGAGCGCGTTCCGCCCTGGTAGGTAGGCAAGTACCTCTCGAGCGGGTAGAGACCACTCTTGATTTTCTTGCGAAGGATGTCGACCTTGTTGAGGAAGGCGATGATCTGCGAATCGCGAGCTGAGAGTGAGCTCGGTCCGAGATTCAGCGCAGCAAACTTCAAGACCTACGACGACGTTCTTGAGGATCGAGTTGGTGGCCTGTAGGGTATGGAGAGCATCGAATTAGCGACCGAAGCTTGCGAGATGTTTGAGGGAGAGCAAGCGACGCACGACATCCTCGAAGAGGTCAAGAGCGTCGGCGAAGCGGTTGGCGGTCGGATCGTTTGGGCTGCAGACGTTGAATGCCGACGCGTCAAAGACGAAGATGAGGGCAGCTGCGCCGTCGAAGTACGGCCTGGTGTAGGAGACCGGTCAGCGGCGCGGCCTGGAAAGATGGATGAGGAAAGGCAGCGACTCACGCCCAGGCGTGCTTGACTCCGCGAGCACCAGCAGGGTCACTGATGCGGTAAGATTGAGTTGGAGTGACTTGAAGGAAGTGGGTCTCGATTCCGCTGTGCGCGACGGACCAAGATTAGCGCTCAGCGACGGTGAAAGCAGCGCAAAGACAGCTCACCATGTCCGAACTCGCACGTTGAGTACATCCGAATCGCGGGGGAGCCACGTGGGAGTTGCGATGCGCGGGAGCGAGTCGATGAAGCTGGTGAACGACCGAGGGGGGTCAGCGCGGAGTCGGGGGGCAGTCGAGTCGAAGGTCCTCACTACCTGGACGAATCGCTAGGCTCCCATCCTCCGAGCTTGCCCTGGAGCGGTCCTTCTCCTGCAACCAAGCCCTGGTTGACTGCCTCGGTCCACAGGCTCTCAATCTCGGTCCTCAGCGCGGCGACGAGATGAATGGGATCCTCCGAATGGGCGAGGAACTTGCCATCCTCCGTCCAATTGAGGCTCGTGTCGATGATCGAGTTGCGAGCGCTTCCGTTGCCGTTTTGTTGAGCCGTTGCCCTGCGCGACTCCTTGCCGTTGCCGAAGGCGAGGTGACCGAGCCGTTCTCGGAATCCTTGAGGTAGCATCGGCTCGTCGTGGTCCGAGGTCACCGGGGATCCTGCACGGGAGCGGACTTGGTCGCGTCTACGTAGCTCTGGGGATGTCGAACGAGGTGCCGAGCCTTCTCCATCGCGGTACTCGAGCTGTCCCTCGACGGGGAGGACGGCCTGCTGAGCGAACGAGTTGGCGGAAGGGCCCGAGCTGACCGCTCCCAGCATCTCGCGAATGGGAGCCTCCAGTCCGAGGAGAGGGGCGAGGCGAAGCCGGCGCACGGCGATGGCTTCCTGAACTGAGCGAGGCTGGCCGTTCGGACTGAGGGGCCGGGAAGAGGAAGGAGAGGACGAGGGATCGGCGGCGTCGTCCTCGAGGAGAGAGATGAGGGTCCGAACGGTGCTGCAGATGCTGAGGATGATGACGAGTCGTGTAGCCTCCCTCTCGGCGTCGAGACCTAAGGGAGCGTGAGGATCAGCTCGTAGCTCTCCGTGACGACGACGCTGCTTCGAGCGACTGTCAAGCCCACCTTTGCTATCGTAGGTGAGCCGAAGTTGCTTCACGAAAGTACTCTTGCCTGCTCCCGTGGCTCCTACAATGAGCACCTCGAGCTCTTTACCCCCACGAGCGAGCTTGCGCTTCTCTTTCTCCTCGTCAGCGAGTCGCCGGTCAATCTGTATTGTACATCAGAGCCAAGGTGAGCTTCATGTCCTGCCAGTGAGCCGGCATCTGCGGCTCAAAGCGCGAGAGCGCACGCACCTGGTCAGAGACGCGCTTCTCTTCAGCTTCCCTCGCTACTCGCTCTGGTGCAGATTCACCTTCCCTGTTAGCTCCCCATGCTGCCAATGGATCTGCTCCCATCGAGAGCCGGGAGCTGGGTCGTCCAGCTGCCTTCATTGCGGAGAGGGATCGCCGGCCGCTGTTCGAGTGGAGCGGGAAAGTGGTATGATGAGGTGAATGAGCGGTCGAGAGGTGTCGAGTTGTAGTCGAGTCGAATCGAGTCCTGCTGAGCTGTAGTCGAAGGACGAGGTGGTGGGCGAAGAGCAACGGACGTTCGTTCTCGACTTCGAAGACCTTCAGGGACCGAGTTGCCCAAGGCGGGATGGAGCTGGCTCACCACGAGTAGATTGCTCGCTTGCCAGATCAAGTAAAGGCTCTTCATTTCGCTGGAACCCACAAGAGCCTGTAGCTCAAAGCTTCCCGGTGCTCTCAAGCGCGGCATCGAGCGAGCGAAACCTGGTCCGCGAGCTCCGAGCTCCGAGAGAGCGACTCGAGAAAGACGATTTGCAGAGGAAAAGGCGCTATAAGAGGGTACAGCTAAGGCAAGCAATGTATGACAAGATGTGAAAGGGTCCATAAGGGAAGAGAGAAAGGGGCGAAAGAGAAGGAGAAGAGACGAGACGAGAGGGGGGAGAACGCCGAGCGACGTCCGCTCGAACAGCACCTAAGCTCACACACGACCAGCGGCGACGAGCTTGCGCATCGTAAGAGCCCAGGCAGGGGGAGCCTTGGTGTTGGCTGTGGCGATGGCGACCTCCCGGCGAAGGACCTCGAGCCACTGCTCCTTGGTCGCGGCGGCGTCGGCGAAGAAGTCGATCGAGCTGGCATCCTTGAAGATGAGGCGGAACGAGTGGTCCATGGCTCCCAGGTCGGCGTCGGAATCGTAAGTCGTAGCGCGACTGCCGGGAGTCGAGGCGGGTGAGGGAGCGTTGAGGTCGTCGACCGAAGTGACGAGCGAGAGGTCGATCTCGACGTGCGACATCTTGGTCACTTCGTTGTAGGGGACCAGTCGGTTTCCGCGAAGCTTGACGTTGCGGCGACGCCAGATCTGAGCAGAAGCGAGAGAGCGAGAGAGGGTCAGTCTCGAGAACGAGGAAGGCCGGATTGAGAGAACTCACCGAGCAGTCGCCTCCGAGCTGAGTGAGGACGCCCTCGTGAATGATCTTGCTGGACCTCTCGGCCGCCTCCATACCGGCCAACGCCTCGTCCATCGACTTTGGCAAGCTGTCCCTCGGGATCGAAGGGGTAGCGGGGACGTAGAGCATGTCGATGTTCATGGCGCCCTTGCACGCCTTTTTGGCGGCGACGTTGGTGAAAGGGACGTTGAAGCGATGTTTCCTGAGCTTGCACTTGCTCGCCTCTTCGGCAAAGACAAAGTGCGCACTGGCGATCTTGCCGTCTCGGTCGACAAAGTCGTAGAAGGGGTCGGGAAGGGCTTGAGGAGCGGCCGCGCGGACGGGAGGGGGAGCGACCTTCTTCTTGGGCGACGAGAAGACGGAACGGAAGCCGCTTTTCTTGGTGGGCGAAGCGGGAGGAGCGGGGGCGAGCATCGGAGGGGCAGCAGCGGGCTTGGGAGGGACGTGGAGGTCGATAGTGAAGGCGAGTCCTTCGGAGCAGACGCTGTAGATCGAGGTAGAAGGTCAGCGCTACGTCCCGAAGCGCTCAAGATGGACGACCTACAGGTCAAACTCGTTGCGAATGACGACCTTGCTGTCGAGGACTCGGATGCCAGCCTCGACGCGTTGACGACCGTTGTCGAGGGAGAAGGTGACCGAAGTACGCTCGCGAGGGAAAGGCATGCCCTCGATCGACGCCTCGCGGACTGTGGAGGGCAGAAGAGTGAGCTGAGCCGTTCGGCTGAAGCGAGAGGGCGAGCAAGACTCACGCTGAACGAAGAGCTGGCCCGTGAGAGCGCGAGATTTCTTGCTACTCGAGGTGGAAGCGATGCTCATGACCGAGAGCGAGCGGTTGACCTCGTGCTGCGATGGAAACAGGGAGAATCAGCTCGGCTCGATTCACTCGCGTGAGGCCCAGACGACTCACCATGTTGGACGGCCTCTTCTTACGCCAAGCACGTCCAGGATCAACATCTCCGGCGTTCTTGACTCCAGTCGAGACGTCAGCAGCGTAGACGACGGCCTTGCGCTCGTGGACTCGGTAGGTGCGCTGCAAAGGATGAGAGAGGTCAGCTCAAGTTCGACGAGGGGACGGACCAAGTGCAGCTACTCACGTTGCGCGAGTTGAAAATGTCATCCAGCGAGGATTGGACGTTGTCGCCAAAGCCAGCGCTGGTGCCGGGAAGAGCGTCGTTGAGGCGGTGCTCGAAGCCGAACTCGGGCATGGCGCTGAGAGTCGACATGGGGGCCTGCGAAGTCGAGAGCGAGTCAGTAATCTGTGACGAGCTATCCGACAGAGAAAGCGGGCTCACGGAAGTAGTCTCGGCGAGGGGCGCATCACTCGTCGACGAACTCCTCCTCCTTCCACCCCTCCCACCATTCTTACTCCTCTTCCTCTCCAAGATTGCTTTCTCCCTCACCACCATCGCACTCTCACTCCTCTGCATCTGGCCCTCACCCTCCTCTAAATCCCCCTCCTCTTTCTCCTCACCCTTAACTCCAACCCCCAACAGCGAATCGCCCCTCCTCCACTCCTCGCCCTCCTTCCTACCCTCCAAACCACGATGCAACCTCTCCAACGGGCTCTGCATCCCATGCGCAAGTTCCGACGTCAAAGGCGAGCCGACCTCGAGCTCGCGAGCGCCGACTTGGCCCGTAATGGTAGGGAGCATGTTGGACGAGAGGGTCGCCGAACGAGCCTTGGGCGCGGGACGAGCTTGAAGGATCTCCACCGCGTCATGCTCGTGCTCTCGAACGCCGGCGGTAGTAGCAGTGGAGCTAGTAGCCTCGGTGGGGAACCGTCCCGGTTCGAGCGCGGGGGAAGAGACGCCCGAACCGAGGAGCGCCTCATGCTCCTTCATCTTGCGCTGCAGGCGATCGCGACCGATGAGCAGCGAACCGGCGCCTCCTCCCGAGCTCATGGAACCAAACCAAGATCCCACGTCCGAGGGAACATAGGAACTGACGTCCGAGTTGACGATGGAAGCTTGGCGGGAGAGTTGGGCGTTGGGAGAGGAGGGGGTGACGAGCTGCTGCTGAGGCTGGGCGCGAGGGGAGTGGAGAGGAGGAGGGGAGGCGCGTCCGAAGGCGGAGAGGATGGGCGAGTCGGTGCCGGTGGAGATGAAGGATGCGCGAGGGTCGGCGATGCGGGAGGAGGTAGTAGGGGTCGACTGGGAAGGGCTGGCGCCGCGAGGGGAGAGTGGAAGAGTGGTGGCAGGGCGTTGACGCTCCATGTCGAGGGTGACGACCGAACCAGCGGCGCCATCGTCCTCGAAGCCCATGAAGGGGGAAGTGCCGGGGATGTCGGGGAGGGAGAAGGTCGAGTCCCTGTTGGTCGAGTCGGCGTGGGATTCGCATTAGGACGCACCTGGGGTAGCATGCGGCGAGACGCTGGACCCAGCTG
>MWVB01000053.1:132373-164208 GCA_003054985.1 Leucosporidium scottii | reverse complement strand
GTGCTCCCTCGGACGAGGGGCTCCTCCAATCGACTCTCTCGATGCTACACTGCTACTCTACTAGCATGACTCCGCACGGCGTCGACTACGAGGTCTTCTCCGCCGCTTCTGAGGTATGTAGATTCTCCGAAGCCGACCCCCAGATTCGGGCTCGGCGAGGCTCTCGGCGCGAGCTAGTTGCTGATCTGGACCTTCTCTCGTCTCCAGATTGAGCAGAACGGTGCACAGTGGATCTCTGATGGTGTGTACTGCCTCTCAGTCTTCTGTTCACTCCCGCCAGCCACCTGACCCGTGCTCTCACTCCGTAGGCGCCTACGCCTTCATGTTCGAGTCTTGCCGTGCCTTCACCCTCACCGACTGGGCTGTCAAGCGCTCTGGTACCATCCACTACCACGAGGTGAGTCTTGCTGTCTGTGAAGTCGTCTCCGTTGCCGCTCTGGGCGCTTGCTCGGTGCCCAACTCCCACGAACTCTCGGCTGACCCTCACCTCCTCCCGCCCTCCTCTACAGCCCAAGATGTGGGATCCTCTCGAGAGTGAATTTATTGAGCGCCTCGATGAGGTCAACGCCCACCTCGCCACCCTCGGACTTCCTGCGCTCGACAAGGGAAACGCCACCAAGGGCAACCAAGGTCTCGCTACTCGTGCGGTCGAGGGCGGCAGGGTCGAGTCGAACGCCACCAACGGTACTCACTAGGCGAGAAGCGTTACAGGGCTTAGGATACCGGCGAGGGATCGGCGAGAGTTGTCGCCTCGGCCGAGAAGAAGGTGTGAAGGCGAGAATCTTGAGGCTTCGGGGTCATCTTTTTGTGTCTAGTTCTCTTGCATTGGTATCAGTCGTTCCAAAACCTTTCTCTGGAGATGTGCTCCGCGAAGCGCCGCTGCAGGAGCTCGAAGCGAATCGAGAAAGTCTTCGCCGAAGCAGGCTTGACTGGGCCACCGAGAGAAGCTAACAGCTTACTTCTCTCGTTGCCGCCTAGGGTCAGTATCTCCGCCTTGCTTTTGAGGTTCACTTGCCATGATCCGGTACACTTCCCCTCCCTCACTCCGCTGTCATCCTCGTCGAAAGTCCCCTCTGCGAAAGCTGGCGCCCATACCCGGTCATTTGAACTCGCACCTGGAATCGATCTTCAGAGGACTAAATATTCGGCGCATCGTAACAAACTCCGTCGCCCGCCTGGATGTCGCCGGCAGAAGCGGCCAAGTGGGGCGCCTCGAGGCATCAACCTTTCGCTCTTGCCGCTCTGTCGCCTCTTCACACCTCACAACGCTCGAGCAGCACCTCTTCTGTCCTCACTCATACCTAGTACACCGAGCATGCCCTCATACGGCCCTTACAAAGATTTCAAGACCGGCAAGGAAGCCGTCGACGCTGCTCCCAAGACGGGGATCAGCGTGATCATCGTGGGTGCAGGTGAGTAGCAGTGACACTATAGATTGATTTGTCGCTCACCTCTCTTCTCGACCCCTCAAACAGGCATCGGAGGCCTTACTTGCGCCGTCGAATGCGCTCTCGCCGGACACGGGCCCATCACCGTCTACGAGTCCGTCAAGAAGTTCGCACGACTAGGAGACACCATTGGAATCATGCCAAACGCCGGCAGTGAGTCGGAGACCAGCGCGACTGCCCAGCACAGCTGACCTCTCTCTTTCGGCGCCGACCTCTCCAAAGAGCTCATCGGTCGCTGGCCTCAGCTCTTTGAAACTCTCGACCCGATGTGCGGTCACTCGAAAGGGATCAAGATCTGGCGCTATGATGGAGCGCACATCGTGGATCAGATCATGGTGCCGCTGAAGGCTCACGATGGCGAGACGGCCGAGGAGATCAAGCAGCGCGAGGAGCAAGAGAAGCAGCTAAGGGAGAACCCTGCTTTCGATGCTCATCGTGGAGACTTGGTGAGTACTGATACCGCTCGCACAAAAGCCTCGCTGACGTTTGATGCCCTTCATCAGCACCAAACCCTTCTCGACTACGCCGTCTCGGTCGGAGTTGAGGTGAAGCAGGGCATCAACGTTTCAGCTTACGAAGAGACCGCTACTGGAGCTGCAGTCATCATCAACGGAGAGGCGCATACCGCCGATCTTGTCATTGGTTCTGATGGTGAGCTCTCGGCCGAGGCGAGAGCGCCGAGCTGACCTCCCTCTTCCTCGTCCTCCCTGCGCCTCCTCCTCTCCTCGCGTCAATCTACTTCGAATCTTGACTTATTTCAGGCGTCAAGTCCAAGGCTCGCGAGATCGTGCTCGGCTACGTCGACGCCCCCAAGTCCTCCGGCTACGCCATCTACCGCGCCTTTTTCGACGGCGACCGCATCCGGAAAGATCCTCTCATCGCCCACCTCGTCGAGAATCATGTCGACCAGCGTAACGTCTTTTTGGCGCCTGACTGCCACTTCATCTGCGCCGGAGTCAAGGATACCAAGGAGTTCTCCTGGGTCATGACCCACAAGGACGCAGCGGACGTTACCGAGTCGTGGACAGCGCCAGGCAAGATCGAGGATGCTCTTGAGGTTGCCTCTGGCTTCTGCGACATCGTCAAGCATGTCATCGCCGCGACTCCAACAGGTCAGTCTTGCCTCGTCGATTGAGAGAGCCCTTTGCTGACCCTCTTCATCATCAACAGACGGTCTCCTCGATTGGAAGCTCGTCTACCGCGACCCTCTCCCTACATGGGTTTCTCCTCAAGGCCGAATCGCTCTTCTCGGCGATGCCGCCCATCCTTTCCTCCCTACGTCCATCCAAGGCGCAAGTCAATCCATGGAAGACGGCGCCACCATTGCTCAAGTACTCCGACTCGCTGGCAAGAGGGACGTTCCTCTCGCCCTTCGCTCCTACCAGGACATCCGCTACGACCGCGTGAGGGAAACTCAGCTGCTCGGCGAGCAGTACGTCTCTCTCTGCACCTCTTCATTACGCTCTCGAGCCTCTCGCCGCACGAAACTCATGTTTCCTCTTCTCGCAGGGTACGAAACACCTGGCACAGGCCTCGCGACTGGAACAACATCGACCCCGAGTCCGTCAAGCTTCCTCACTCTCCTGCTCTCTTCGGGCACGACGCTACCGCCCACGCCATCGCCGAGTTCCCTACTTCAGCTGAGAGGGTACGAGCCAAGTTTGGCAAGAAGGAGGTCGAGGAGGTGGAGCCGGCCAAGGATGCTCCGATGGATGTTGGAGGAGCAACGGCGGCGGTTGCTATTGCTGCTTAGAGGCTTAAAGTGGCAGCTCGTCTTGTAGAGATATCAAGTATGCTTGTTCCTTTCGCTCGAGCTCGAGGCGCGAAGAGAATCAGCGAGCAATTCTCGTCCTCTTTCGAAGTAGCGAGCCCAAGGTCGCGCTTCGGCTTGACTCTTTAGCCACGGTCTTATGCAGAAGAAGCTCCGGAAGCTGGCGATGCGGCACAGAATCAATTTGTTGCGATATACAGCTACAGAAGCACAGCTTTTCTTCTGCTCTTTCTCCCTCCGCCAAGCTCATCCCGCCTGCCGAGCTGCCCCGACCTTCGCGCGGCGAATGGAAACAGGTGTGGTCGAGTTCAGTTGTTCAACGATGATGTGAATGGGACCTTATTTAGCGCATGGGGCTGTAGGGGAGGGCGCGGAGGATGTTGGTGTCCATCTTCTCGGTCAACTTGACGGTCTGCGAGGAGGGTCGAGAGTCAGCTCAAGGCCTGCATTGAGTGTCGAACACGTCGGAGCGTACCTTGGAGACGGTTCCCGACCTGTTGTGTGAAAAACGAAGTCAGCGAGAGTGTATAGCGAGGTAACAAGTCGGCTCGGAGCTCACCAAGTGTCGATTGCCCAAGCCTTCTGCCTCGTGATACGCCTCTGCTCCAACGACTCGTAGTGCCAGATGTGGTGGACCTGGTGAAGTGTACCGAGCTGCGAGAACCAAGCTCCAATGGGCTGGTGACCGGAAGCGAGGCGAGCCTCGAGTCCAACTCGCCTGCGAAGCCGAGGAGCGGTCAGCTCGAGTCCGGAGGCAATGGGAAAGCTCCGAGCTAGATGTACCACTCGTGCTCCCACTCCAAAAGCGATCCAGGCTTGAGCGAGTAGCTCCTCAGCTCAAAGATGCCTCCCATGTCGGTCGCGGGCGCGGCGACTTGCCAGAAGGCGAACTCTTGGTTGAGCTGCGAGGTGCGGCTCTGGATGAGAGGGAGGATCTCATGGTTAAAGAACTCGAGGTGTCCCTGTTTGTCGGTAGCATCGGAGCTTGTCAGCGAGGCTCACAGGCCACCGTCGGAGGGGCCGCGGGAGACGCACCTTGGATTCCTTGACGGCCGCCTTGGTGCGCTCGAAGCCTGGTAGACCTTGATACTCCCAGATGTGTACTATAGGAGATACTAGAGGTCAGCCTACGCTTCTCGTCTCGAACACTGCCCGCCCACTCACCGAACGTGTCGACTTCGCCGACGACAATCTCCCAGCTGCCCGTGAGCCTCGCGTCAAAGTCCGGAGAGTCGTGAATCCCTCGGTAGTAGTCGGCGATGAGCGCCTTGTACTGCTCTACGTGCTGGGGCAGCACCTTGTGCTCTGTGAGGTGAGCGATGTGGGGTAAAAGAGCGGAGAGATGAGCTGGGGCGCCAGACGGTACAGAATCGCATAGGGAAGAACAGCGACGTACTCTGAAACTCGTGCATGTACTTCTACAGGCCCAGCGTGAGCATCAGAGGCAACGAGTCAGCTTGCAGCCCGGTCTCATGACGCTCTAGCTCTTCACGGCTCTCGTCGTCTTTGAAGGGCTTGGAAACGTACCCCGCGGCCGACAGCGGCCGAGTGCTGCATGGCAGCAGCACCTTCTGCCTGAGCTTCCTCCGACCCATGCAGAAGCGCCTACAGAAGCAGCAGAACGTCGAGGAAAGAGAAGCGGGGCGACAATACCCGTCTGTCAGCGCTCGCTCGTTCCAAGGGAAAGCCTACAGAGCTACCGAACTCACCGAGACAATCCCCTTGGCAGCGCCCAATGGTCCCGAGTTAGTGATGAAGCGCTGCTGCTGCTGCTGAGCTGCCACCTGGACGAGGCGGCGGCTTGAGAGGGCGGAGAGCGCGCCGGAGCGGAGAGGGCGAGTGAGAGCAGCCATGTAAGTGAAGATGAGGCTGTAGGCGAATTAACTGGAGCTCCGAAAGCGAGACGAGTCCTTTGACGAAGTGATGAGGCGGAGGACAAGAGACGAGGGGCACGTGAGTTCGGTCTCAGCGTTTCGAAGTGAGCTCGCAAAGGGGACGAATCGAAGAGGGCAGGCAAGAGCGACGGTTGCATTGCGAGGGAAATAAGTGAACGAGTTTGTACGTGCAAGTGAGACTATTAAGACTATTTTGCGAGGATGCGAGGGGAGAGAAATGCGAGAGAAAGAGAAGGGGGTATCGAAAAGGAGCGCCGAGCAGCTCAGACGGCGGCAGCGAACGAGACGGTGGGCGTTCCGTTGGCACCCTCGAGGTTGTAGACCGAGTACCAGGACTTGAGGAAGGGCACTGGAGGTGAGAGGACGGTGCAGGAGAAGGGAGGAGCAAAGTTCGGCGAAAGGTCAGCGCTCGTTCTTGCTCAAGTCGTTGAAGTAGAAGGGCGAGGAGAGGTGAAAGTAGTAAATCAAGTCTACAACTCACCTCCAATGACACTGATGGGCATGCTGGTGGAGTCGTTGATGTCGACACCGACGACCGAACCAACGCACCTTCCGGCGCCGGCGGACGGGTCGGCGGCACCAGCAATGAGCGCAGAGGCAGTCTGGTGGAACTTGTTGATTGACCCGCGGAAGGAGAAGCCGACCGAAGCGGGCGAGTCGCAAGGGAAGTTGTAGTATTGAGCGCCGAGGCTGGGCTCGTAGAGGCCGGCCTTCGAGTCGGGGATGGCGGCGTAGATGGCCTTGGTGACGTTAAGAGGGAGGTAGGTGAAGGTAGAACCAGTGTCGATGGCAGCGCGGATTCCGCCGCGGTAGACGGTCTGCAAGTGCCGAAGGAACGTTCAGCTCGGTCGAGTCGAGTCCCAATGGAGCCCAAACGCGAGCTTACCTTGTCCCCGACGTAGTATCCGGAAGCACGAATGTCCCAGTAGGTTTGAGTCTCCACAGGGAACTCGGTAAGAGCGCCGGTGTACTTGGTCGCGTCGATGGCGCCGAGAGTGAGAGACGAGCCGAGCTGAGCGCCGCGGTTGAGGTAGACACCGAAGAGGTTCCTGGTGAGCTTGTTGGCAGACATGAGGTTGTCAAGGAAGGTAGGCTTATTGTACTGTTCAAGGACACAAGGCATAAGTGAAACGGTCGGCGTCGAGCGAGTCGCGGTCGAAATCGTTCCGCCGAGAGAACTGAGACTTACCGAGGCCATGGCTTGGAAGGCAAGACCCATGACACCCGCGAAGGGCGCGTTCAAAAACTGGTCGCTGATGGTGTTGACGGCAGCTGAAAAATGATAAATATGGTCAGCGCGACGAGAAGGAGCCATTCCGACCGGCGGGAGGGCTCACTGAAGAATTGCTTCTGAATGGTGATGCCGCCGACGGTGACAGTATCAGTACCAATCTTTCCACCGATGCTGCCGGTAGGGTCTGACAAGACGAGGGGTGGGTCAGCCGAGCTTTGATCTCCAAAAGACCGAGCCGAGGACTGACAAGTGGAGACAGAGTTCCTGTTCGTGTTGACGTAGGAGGAAGACTCGTTGGCGTGGAAGTAGCCACCAGGGCAGATGCCGAAGCATTGGGTCGAGAGCCAGAGGTCGGCAGATCCGGTGTCGAAGATGACGGCTGCAAATGGAGAGCCGGAGGTCAGCGGCGATGTCACAAAGCTAGACGAGGGAGTCGATACTCACGGAGGGTCTGGGCAGGAGTGCCGATAGCAAGGCCACCCATGTACTGCGGTAAACGGCGAAAGTCAGCCGCCGAGTTCGCCAAACGCCGACCGGGCTCGCCGCCGAACTCGTCGCGAGCTGCGAAAACGGAAAATACTCACAACCTGATCCACGGCACCGACGTTGAGCATGTCGACGGTAGCGACTCCACGCTTGGCTTTACGGTGCTTGCGACCACTGACAGCCTTCTCGTGCTCGGCGCGGCGGGCGTACTTGTCCTGGGTGTAAGAGCACTCGCGCTTGGCGATCTCCTTGTTGAAGTTGCCATCGGGGAAGAGCTCCTTGACGGGAGATCCAGAGAGAGTGATGGACCGACTCTCGCTGGTGATGGGCGAAGCCAGCGCCGAAGGAACCAGCAGAAGAGGAAGGAGGGCGATGGCGAGCATGGTGGGAAAGAGTGTCGAAGGGAAGGAGAGACGAAGAGACAGAGGAGAAGTGGTGTAGAGAAGAGAGAGAGGACGAGCAGAGGACGAGCGGCTCAAAAGCTCATGAGAGAAGAAGGGGAAGGCCAGCTTGTCCACTCGGCGTGCTGCACGGAACCTTGATGCACTCATATCCCTTGTCCTCCCGACCGCGTCAGGGTGAGAGCTTCGTGCTGGATGTCTAGGGGGGTAGAGTTGGCGTTTCAAGTCCAAGTAGCGGCGCCCTGCTCAGATCCGGCGAGGAGCGAGAAAGGGAGGGGAAGAGGGTAGCGTGGCATGTTGTAGTGGGGTGAGAGATCCTTCAAACCCTGTGGCGCTTATGGTAAGGCTGTCCAGCAGCTTCAGAGACGACGAGGAGAGAGGAGGAAAACCTCCCTTCTGGTTCCCTTTGTACTTCACCGAGCGAGTTGAAACTGCCTCGGGAAGCTCGAGTTGACGACGTCGCATCTCAACAGAGCTGTACAACGTTTATCTGTGCGCTGGTAATGCGTGAGATGACCTTCAAGCAGAGCGAAACGAGCAGAAGGAGACGAAGAAGGAAAAGCGAGCAGGCCGACGCCTTGATGCTTCACCTCGGCGGTTGAGGGCTCGCCATTCACGTGCTTAATCTTGCTCTAGTAATGCCATTGAGCTTCAACTCCCGCTCCCCACGAACTCTAGAGGGCTTCGCCGAAGAGCCCCTTTCCGACCGAGCTGCACTGCCGACCTGCAGCTCAAGCCGAGGCAGCTCAAACAGCTACACGTGATCCTTCTGCCAGCGCCCCAGAGCCTCAGAGGCAGCCGTGCAGGCTTGCCGACGCTCCTCCGGGGTCAACTCGACTTCGACCGTCGCCAGCTGCTCTTGCTCCGACTGTTCACTCGCCCATTTCTTCCCAGCACTACGACCATAATGCTGATGCTACGAAGCAGCTCCCGCCTCGCCCGTCTCTCCCCTCGCTCTGCTGCAGCACACCCCGCACGCTTCCCCAGCGCTCAGCTGCTCCCCACACCGCTCGCTGCTCGTCGCGCGCTGCACTCGTATCCGGTCTTGCCCACGGCGATTGATGCCACTTCACCAGAGTTTCAAGAGAGGGCGGATGCTATGAAGGTGCTGGAGGACGAGCTGAGGACGCTGTTGACCAACATTGAGATGGGAGGTGGGGAGAAGGCGCGAGCGAGGGCCAAGCAGTCGGGCAAGCTGCTAGTGAGGGAAAGGCGAGTGTTCTGTTGTCACTTCCGGCCCTTCCCAGGCTAATCCGGGAGCTCTACAGGATCAACGAACTGCTGGATCCGTTCTCGCCGTTCCTCGAGCTGTCACCGTTCGCTGGTCATGACATGTACGATGGACCTCTGCCGGCAGGAGGAATTGTCACTGGTATTGGTAGGATTGCAGGGTAAGCTCCTGGACTTGCTCAACTCTCCTGCTACGAATCTGACCGCCTTCGGCCTTTCGCAGAACCGAGTGCATGATTGTCGCCAACGACGTTAGTTCTGGCCGCTTCCACCAGTACAAAAGACACCGGCTCACTCTTGACGATCCTGCAGGCTACCGTCAAGGGAGGAAGCTACCACCCCGTCACCGTCAAGAAGCACCTCCGAGCTCAAGCGATCGCCAACGAGAACCGCCTTCCCTGTGTCTACCTCGGTACGCTGAGCTGAAGCAACTTCTAAAATATTTACGCTGAGCTGCTCTTCTTATAGTCGAGTCTGGAGGAGCTGCCCTTCCTTACCAGGCGAACGTCTTCCCCGACCGAGAGCACTTTGGTCGCATCTTCTTCAATAGTACGCCTCCTCCCTCTTGTATGAGACTTTAAGCTGACCTCATCGATGTCGCAGTGGCTCAGATGTCGGCTCGCGCCATCCCGTGAGCGCCTTCGTCTCCAAATCTGCTGGCTCGGCGCTGACCCTTTCCCTTCGGCGCAGACAGATCGCCGTCGTACACGGAATCAGTGTCGCAGGAGGCGCTTATGTACCAGCTATGGCTGATGGTGAGCATCGTCCAGCAAGCTGGATCTCGCACCGTCACTCACTTTCCTCTCGCAGAGAACATCATCGTCGCCAACCAGGGAACCATCTTCCTTGCCGGCCCACCACTCGTCAAGGCCGCTTTAGGAGAAGAGGTAGACTCGGAGACTCTCGGAGGAGGACAAATGCACGCCACCGAGTCGGGAGTCGTTGACCACCTCGCCGTCTCGGACTCTCACGCCCTCTCGATCGCTCGGTCGAGCGTCAAGAGCCTCTCTTACCACCCTCTACCGTACGAGAGCAAGTACGCTCAGCCAGAGACCAAGGCGGAAGAGATCGAGGAGCCCATCTACGATCCCAAAGAGCTCGGTGGTGTGGTCGGCACCAACTTGAAGAAGACGTGGGATATGAGGGAGGTCGTGGCGAGGGTGGTGGATGGCAGCAGGTTCCAAGAGTGGAAGAAGGAATACGGTCCCACCATTGTCACTGGATTCGGTGAGTCTCTTTGGCTCGGCTGCTTACCTTACGAGCCCAAGCTAACCTCGGCGCTCGGTTTTCGCAGCTCACATTCACGGCCACCCTGTGGGAATCGTGCGTCCTCTCTCCGATTTGACAAAGTTTCGTACTGACTTCCTCTGCGCTTTCAGATCGCCAACAATGGTGTCATCCTCTCGCCTTCGGCCCTCAAGGCCACTCAGTTCGTCCAGCTCTGCGAGCAGCGCGGCATCCCTCTCGTCTTCCTCGTCAACATCTCGGGCTTCATGGTCGGCAAGGACGCCGAGAAGGGCGTACGTGATCGGTCCTTCTCCCCCTTCAAACGCTGAGACTGACCGCTCTCTCCTCGCCGAGCAGGGTATCGCCAAGAACGGAGCAAAGATGGTTCGCGCCGTTGCTGCGACCACGGTCCCCAAGTTCACCGTCATTGTCGGAGGATCTTATGGTGCAGGCAACTACGGAATGGCCGGCCGAGCGTAAGTTCTCGTCTCTTGCCTCTCGCTCCTCGGCGCTGACCTCGACGCCTTGCGTAGATACGACCCTCGCTTCCTGTGGATGTGGCCCAATGCTCGTGTCTCGGTCATGGGAGGTGATCAGCTTCAGGATGTCATGGCCACTGTCTCAAAGTGAGTCACTCTTTTCTCTTCCCGGCGTGAGCACTTGCTGACCTCGGCCGCTCTCGTCGCTCGCAGGGATACCTCGAAGACGTCCAAGCTCAAAGCTCAGATCGAGCACGAGTCTACACCACTCTACACCTCAGCACGCCTGTGGGACGATGGCGTGATCGCGCCCTCGGACACTCGCTCGGTGCTCGGCTTAGGCTTGTCGGTGGCTATGAAGAGCTGGGAGCCTAAGGATCGGGAGAGGGGCAACTTCGGTGTTTTCCGCATGTAATTTTGACTGTTCATGTGATCTGTATGAGCTTCACTGCCCAGCTTCAGCCAGCCTTCCACGCCAGCGCCGAGCACGCGAAGAGTTCCGGCTTTTGGCTCGAATCGAGCAGCTTGCTCGGCTGCAAAGACTTGCAGAATCACAGAATTTGCACCATCTTGCACCACGATCACCTCCCAGCACGAGATTTCTCGCAAGCCTGCACATCTTCGCCGCGTGAAGAACGCCGAAGGACCGAAGGGCGTCGGGCGCCGAGCCCAAAGGAGGTGTATGTAGTTGACTAGACAGGGTTGCCAGAGGGTTTGCTTTGAAATCTGACTGAAGGACGACGGAAGGTGAATTCCCTACAGGAAAGGAGAGCAATCCCGAAATGGGAGGCCGGCGATGCAGCGTGTTGGAGCGTTGGAGCGCAAGTCGCTCACTTTTCTTGCTCCTGCCTCTGCTTATCGTTTCGTACCAACACACTACAGACCTCGACTAGCCTACTATGGCCGCACCCGTCGACTCTGTGCTCTCCCTCATCGGCTCAACGCCCCTCATTCGCCTCGACAAGCTCGCCAAGGAGGAAGGACTCAAGTGCAACCTCTACGCCAAAGTGGAAGCTTTCAATGCAGGTGGATCCGTCAAGGTGAGCTGCGCGCCTACTGCTCAGACTGACCTACAGCTCTGCACGACAGCAGGGGCATGTGGGGAGGCTCGCGAAGCTGACGCACCGTCCGCTCGTCTCGTCTGCAGGACAGGATCGCTCTGAGGATGGTGGAGGAGGCCGAGAAGGACGGTAGACTCATCCCTGGCAAGAGCGTGCTCGTTGAGCCTTGTAAGTACTCGACACGAGCCTTGCTTGCCTCGCCCGTCAGCTGACGCTCGGGACGACGGCTGGCCGCTTCGCGCTTAGCCTCTGGAAACACTGGAATCGCGCTCGCTTTGGTGGCTGCCGTCAAGGGATATCGCTGCATTATCACAATGGTGAGCTGCTCCTGCTTCCACGACTCGAAGAGAACCTCCGGCTGAATTCTCGGTCCTTTCGCAGCCCGAGAAGAGTAGGCTCCCTCCGCCGAACTCTGATCACCTCCGCTGACCCACGACCCCACAGTGAGCATGGAGAAAGAGAACATCATGAAGGGTCTCGGCGCCGAAGTCATTCGCACACCGACAGAAGCAGCCCACGACTCGCCGGATTCGAATCTCGGTCGAGCGCAATCCCTGCTCAAAGAGATTCCCAATGCCATCATGCTGAACCAGTACGATAACCCCAACAGTACGTCTATCTGCCCTCCTGGCATTCCTCGCTTTACTACCGCTCCCCGTCTTGGGAACGCTATCGCCGAACCTTTCGACTGACTTCTCTATCTCGCAGATCCCGACGCACACTACTACACCACGGCGCCGGAAATTATTGCTTCCCTCGCTCAGACCACTCAATCCACTTCCCCCTCAGCCCGCCCCTCCTCTGGCCTCTGCGACGCCCTCGTCGCCGGCGCCGGAACTGGCGGGACCATTTCAGGGTTGTCGAGGAGGCTGCAAGAGAGCAATCCCGAAGTGTTTGTTATCGGCGTCGACCCACGAGGAAGTGTGATGGCGAGGCCGGAGGAGCTGAACAAGCTGGAGGAAGGAGAGAGCGACCAGTACAAGATTGAGGGAATCGGCTACGACTTTGTCCGTCCTTCCCACCCTTCTCGGCCTCTCTCGCAACCGAACTAACTGGTCTTTCCTCCCCTTCAGATCCCCGGCGTCCTCAACCACTCTCGCATCAACCAGTGGATCAAGACCAGCGACTCCGCCTCTTTTGCCGCCGCTCGTCGACTGATTCGCACCGAAGGGATCTTGTGCGGAGGAAGCAGTGGAAGCGCTATACACGCTGCGCTCGAGTACTTGAAGAGCGAGGAAGGAGCCAAGAAGCTCGGTCAGGTCGAGGGGAAGAATGTCGTGGTGCTGCTCGCTGATGGGTGATTCAAGGCGAGATGAACTAGTCGGAGAGCTTCGCTGACTCGCTTTGAACTACACAGGATCCGTAATTACGTCTCGGCGCCGTGGTTGACGACTAGCGAGGAGTTGGAGTAGAAAGGGCTCGGTCGCGATTGAGTTTCGGCGTTCGTTGGAGCGGCTCTTCGTTCTTTAGTATTACTCAGCGATCTACCTTGTAATCATCTATCATCCGCTGCGCTCGACGAAGCCGTTTTGTGGCGAGAAGCGAGCATTGCGAAACCGAGAAGCATTGCCGAGCAGGTTCGCCAAGTGAAATTCCTACGACGTGAAAAGGCGCTCCGGTGGCTTCCTTCTCGCTCTCGCGCTCAACTCATCTGCACTCCAACGTCGCTTCATCACTCCACTTCTACCTCCCCTCTCCCTCCCCTCTAACCCAATCCCCGCTCCTCCCCCCACTCTTCCGAACAACCCTGATCTCCCCAATCCTGCTTTCCATCCCACTAACCGCCTTGGTCATGTCCCACACCGTCAAGCAGCCCACACTGGCCGCCGTGAGCGCCTCCATCTCCACTCCCGTCTTTCCCTCACATTCGACCGTCGCTTGCACTTCAATGGAGCGGGTGGAAGGGTGAGGAGTGAGCGTTGCTTTGATGGAAGTGAGGAGGAGAGGGTGACAGAGGGGGATGAGGGTGGAGGTGTGCTTGGCGGACATGATGGCCGCGAGGTGAGAGATGGTGAGGACGTCGCCCTTTTTGGTGCGCATCGTTGTCGAGCTGGCGCCAGAGGAAGCGTCATCGCCAAAGTCGATGAGCTCCCATGCTGCCTCGTTGAGGAAGATGGAACCAACGGCGGTGGCGGAGCGGAGGGTGATCTCTTTTGAGGAGACGGAGACCATAGAGGCTCGGCCAGTGAGCGGGTCGATGTGAGTGAGGTGGTCGGAGGCGGGTTCAGCCTTGTTGGAAGATGGAGTAGAGAGTGTGGTGGTGGTAGAAGACGCTCCCGGGGGAGGACGACCGCCGTTGCGCGATGAGGACGACGAGTAGCGAGCCCCGAGCGCCGCGCTGGCGGTGGGAAGAAGGTGCAGAGGGACGGAGGTCGCTCGGAGGTTCGAGCTGATCGTCCTCGAACTGTGGCTACGGTGCTGGATGTTACCGAGCGTCCTCGCCGCTGCTGAAAGAGAGAAACGAGTCAGCTTCCGCTTCGCCAAGTCGAGCCATCTGCTCGAGCCGAGGCCAACTCACCTGTGTGCAAAGAGCAAGGTATGATAAGCTCCCAATCTCCCCACTCGTCCTCCCGCTCGACTCGAACTAACCTCCAATCCCGACCATGCTTCCCATCTTCCCATCCCTCGCGATCCCATCCGGTCCTCCCAAGCCATTGTGAGCGTACTTCTTGCCCCACACGGCGGCTCCGATTTGATGCATGAGGTGTTCGTCGGTGGAGAGAGAAGGAGGCTCGGCGCGGAGGAGGGAGCGGAGGGAGAGGACGGGAGGGCCGAAGAGGCAGACCTGTTCGTTCGGCTAGGGATCAGCGCAAGTCGGCGAGAGCAATCGAGGACGAGGTAGCCCACCTTGACGCCACCATCAGCTCCCACACGTAGCCTACTGCACTCTCCGCAAAAGTGATCGCTCATCGACGAGATGAAGCCGACCTTGCCCTTGTAGCCGGGGACTTGCCAAGTCCTCGTCGTATCCGAATGAGGGTCGCGAAGCTTGCTGAGGCCGGGATGAACCTTTTTGATGCGCGAGACGAGGTCGGCAGAGGGGACGAGCTTCTTGGTGGACCAGCGATTGTCTGAGGGCGAGAAGGGGGAGGTCAGAGAGCGAGAGGAGAGATTGAAGGGCGCAACATACCCTCGAATGGCATAAACTCAATAGCGCGGACTGTGATGTCCATGTCTCGGGTCATCTCGACAAAGTCTGGCACCTCCAGGTCGTTCAATCCTAGACGATTCGGCGAGGGTCAACTTAGTGGACTGGGCTGAGAGAAGCTTAAATCGGTCTCGCTCACCTTTGACTACCACCATATTGATCTTTGTCTTCAATCCCTTGCTCTTCAGCCCCTGTGCAACCTCCAACGCCTCCATAACGGCCGAGAATCCTCGTCGCCGAGTCATAAGCTCGAATTTGAACGGATCAAGGGTGTCGAGCGAGATATTGAGATGTGTGAGACCGGCATCGACGAGTGCTGGAAGCTTGCGCTTGAGGGCGATGCCGTTGGAAGTCATGCCGAGGGAGGTAAGGGGGAGTTGACCGAGGCGGGCTACGAAGGAGGAGTCAGTACATCCCAACGAGACGGAAAGAGACCGGACAAGGTAGGCAGCGTACAGACTACGTCCAGTAGATCTTTCCGTACGGTAGGTTCTCCTCCGGTGAGCCTGATCTTGCTCACGCCGTTGGCGACGAATAGGCGAGCGACCCTCTCCACCTCGTCCGTCGTGAGCAAGTCGTCGCGGGGCAGTAATGGTACGCCAGACTCAGGCATGCAGTATGTGCCTGTCGACAGCGGAACGAGTCAGCTTCACTGTGAGTAGGAAAGGGGAAGAAGAGCGCTATCGCCGATGCGGCCTCTGTCGCGGTCGGGGGATGTATTGGAGCGGGTGAAGAAGGTACAGAGAGCAGCAACGTACAGCGCAAGTTGCACTTCTCCGTCAATGAGATGCGTAGGTAGTCATGCTGTCGACCAAATGAGTCCGTAAGGAAGGGCGAGACTGGAGTCGCCTGCACGTCGCGTTGAGCGATTCGCTGTTGGGCCTGCAGTGAGTGTAGAGCGATCAGCCTTGCGCACATGTACAAGATCGGCTACGACGTACCCTCTGCTGCAGCGACGGCAGGACGATAGGCTCATCACCCGCGGCGGTTCGAGTTGACTCGCAGGTGGAAGCTGTAGGGCGACAAACTGGCGCGAAAGACGAGAAGAGCTGCTGACGCTGTAGGAAAGCCGACGGCGGGGACGGCAAGCGCGGGCGAGGCATGTTGGCCAACAGCGAGTGAGAAGTAAGAAGGCAAGGAGCGAACGGGCGGAGTGCGAAGGGGAGATAAGTCAGCCGGCGAAGGCAAGGGGCCGAGCTGATGTGCTGCAGATTTACAATAATGACAGCTCGGCTCTTCTTGAAGCTGCCTCTTATTCTGCTACGTCCCTTCACCCCTGAATCGACCTCATCCGCGAGCTTCGGCGCCGGTTCCACCTCTGTCTCCGCCTCAATCGCTCGCTTTCGTTTCTACTCGCCTACAGCTTGCCCAACATGATCAAGGTGAGCTCTAGTCATGTACAGACTCCTCTGAAGCCCAGCTCACAGGTTTGTTGGCCTACAGATCTGGTCCATGAAGAAGAACGAGGACGCAGCGGCAAAGAAGAAGCCAAAGACTAGTGCTGCTCAGATTAGGGTGCAGAAGGGTGAGTTGCGCTTCTCTTGAGCTATACTGGACAGCTGCGTGACTGCAGAAGGACGAGGGCGAGCCCAAACGCGGTGGCGACTGGCGTGGTCAGCGCGTTAAGCGGCTCAGGAGGAGCTGTAGGGGAGTAGGGCAGAGACAGGGGCAGATCTGGAAGCGAGCTTCTCGGGTACAGATGTTGTCGTCGCTGTAGATGCGCGTGCCGGAGCTGTCAAGCGCGACGGCACACGACCTCGGGCCTCTCGAGCCGCTGAGCTCTGTGCTCGTGTAGTCGAGTCTTGGAGAAGAGAACACGGCGGCGGTACACAGAGCTACATATTGACACTCCTTCTGTGTTACTCCCGTCTCACTCATCGCCTCTTCTCGTCTTCTCACCGCTTCTGCTGCTCGCATCGACCTCCACCACCACCAGATCTCACTGAGCTCGACCTCCCTTCGACGATGAAGACCAACTTCCCCAACGCCGAGGACCTCCTCAACTTTGAGCTCACCATCACCCCCGACGACGGTGAGTTTTGGCTGCTCCATCCGCGCCGAGCTGGGCACTGACCCGTTATGGGCTCGTCTGCAGGCATGTACAAGGGAGGAGAGTTCCTCTTTACCTTCACGATCAACTCCAACTACCCCCACGACCCGCCAAAAGTCAAGTGTGTGCCCAAGGTCAGTTCTCGCCTTGAGTCTGGCTCGACCGAGTTCGGAGAGCTAACCTCTCTTTCTCGCTTCGCACATTCAACTCTACCCTCTCCGCAACACGCCCGCACACAGATCTACCACCCCAACCTCGACCTCGAGGGCAACGTCTGCCTCAACATCCTCCGTGAAGACTGGAAGCCTGTCCTCAACTTGAACGCCGTCATGGTCGGACTCCAGTACCTCTTCCTCGAGCCCAACGCCGATGATCCTCTGAACAAGGGTGCGTTTCGGCTGACGTCTTGGACTTGCGGTAGAACCGCGCTGATCTCTTCTCTCCATCCACTCACCCTCAACTGAATCTTCTCGGGTCGCCTCTCCCGTTCACACTCCACCCCTCACACCACCTCGCCTTCTCTCCGCGACCTATGTCGTCTCGCTACGCCTTTCTCCTACTATCCACCACACCACCACAGAGGCCGCCAAGGACCTGCGCGAGAACCGCTCCCGCTTCGCCCAAAACGTCCGCACGTCGATGAGGGGAGGTTACGTCGGAGACGAGGTCTACGCCGACGTGAGACCCAAGGCTTGATGCCTCTGCCTCGCTTTTGCCCTCTCGCTCTCGCTCTCGTCCTCGATTTGTATACCCCTCCCCTCCCTCGCTTTTCGATCTACCTTGAAGTACCCCCTCCTCCTCCCCTCTCTACCCTCGATCCAGTCTCCTCCTCTTTCGCAATTTGAAGCTGTTTAGACATATTATGGGGCAGGCGAGGCGAGGTCGTGCCAGCGAGCGCGGGAACCTCATCCTCTCAGGTCGCGATGCCTCTCGCCAGGCTTTCAGCGCTCAGCTTGAGTTCTCGCCCTCACTCGCAGCGCTGTTCGACTGTGGTGAGGATGATGCGAAAGTGTGTTCAAATTCGCATGAGATACAGAGGCAGAGTGGTCGAGCCTATGAGCATGGCGAACTTTGAGGCTCGGCCTTTCCTTCGCCGAGAAATCGGCCTCACCAGCGGTGCTCGGTCACAAGCCTTCTCGGTTCTGAATGTCCCTCGGACCGCGGCTCAGTCGTTGGGTATAAACATGTATTTTATCGTCGATCGGCTCCTCAGTTCTTCAGCAGCCGACTCGCTGCTCCGTCAACCTGCCTCGCCGGGTACGAACACCAGGCGTCGGCGATGTAGCTGACCGACCAAGTCCCCTCTTGTGAAGTGAAAATCGAGTACGTTGAGCTCTCAATCCCGCTGCGTAGACGAGAACCGAGTCAGCCACAGTCTGAAGCAGAGGAGAGCGCTTCTCGCTCGGCGCTCTTCTCGGTCGGAGGAGGGAATGCTAAGAATGGCACTCACGTCACGGTATGCGTCTCCAACACGGTCTTGTCTTTCGAACGATCCTGTGGCTTCCTTCTCGAGTAGGTGAAGGTGAAGGGAGGAGTTCCGGTGAAGGAGAAGATGATCTCGGTTTGGTCGCCCTCGCGGATGTCGACAAAGTAGGAATCGCCTTGCTGAACCGACGCAGTGGGGATGGGATGGATCCGCTTGACGCTGTAGGTGCGAAGAGGGCACGTTAGCGTGCAAGTCGAAGGAGGAAGGGACTCGAGGAACGAGAGGGCGGGACGAGAGGAAAGGGAAGACGCAGGAGAGACGAGAGCTTAAAAACGTACAGGTTGACCTCATTCGATCTGCACTGGTCCTGACCATGACCAACCGACACGATCTTGAACTCTCCAGGCTCGGCGGCGAGCCTCGTAAACTTGCTCGTCGAAAGGGGGACGCTCCTCTCCTTGCCCTCGAAGCTGTACCTGACGGTGAAGGGAGGCGCGCCCTGGACGACATACTCGAGGAAGTCTCCAACACAGGCGTCGATGGAGGGAAGGACGGGGGCTATGGAGGCGATTTCGGCGACGGGGACGGAGAGGGAAGTGCGAGCGGTGCCTTTGGTGACGGTGCTGTCGACGAGGCGAACGCAGCCGTTGGCGTCCTGGACTCGGCGGATCGAGATGGAGTGGGCGGAAGGAGTGTGCAGGTCGAAAGGAAGGACGAGAGGCCACTCCTTGGTCGAGATGCCGGAGATGGTAAAGGTCTTGGGCGAACGGTGGCCCTCCTCTCGAACCTCAATCTCCACCTCAAACGGCGACTGTCCCTCGAGCTTAAGGATGAGGTCGTCGCCGCTGCGCGAGGCGAGAGCATCGTTGACGCAAAATCCGTGCTTCGGTCCATGGAGGAAGGAGGCCGAGGGGAGAGGGAAGACGTCCTGCTGGAGGCGGAGGACACCTCGGCGCCCGCTGGTAGGCGCGACGAGTCCATCAGCGTCGGGATCGGTGTAGAGCGAGTCGCCGACGCCTGTGAAGTGGTAGGCGTGGTGCCCAGCCGAGCCGGTGTAGAGGGTGAGGTCAGCGCGAGATTGGATCGAGGCGAGCTGATGACGCTCGGCGGGCTGAGAGCCCTTGGTGAGGGTGTACGATGCCTTGAAAGGCGCTTTGCCTGTGAAGCGCAAGTTCTGTTCAGCTCGGAGTTGTGAAGGAGAGAAGCAGAGAGCGCGCACCATCGAAAGCGAACGCCACCGAGTCGACTGCATCCTCGCAGACGGCCTTGCGAATGATGCTACCGTTACGAGCGACGACGCCAGCCTTCTCCTCGATTCGGAGAGTAGGACGAGGGAGGGTAGAGATGGTCCAGTCCGTCTCGGTCACGTCTCCAGGGCAGAACTCGTCGCGGACGCTGAGAAGAGTGTAGACTCCAGCGCGAGGGTTGGAGAGCGTAATGTCGACGTTGTGCTTCTCGGCGACGACCTCTTGAGCTGGTGGGAGCTCGTTGGGGCGCGAAGGGTGAGGCGGAGGTTGGTAGCGAATCGTCCAGGGCTGCGACGAGGAAGTCACGTCAGCTTGGAGATCTCTGATAGCAGCCAGAGGGGCAGCGAGTATGTAAAGGTGGCGGGAAACACGTACACCATTGCCAGTCAAGCGAACGGGGATCTTGGCGCTGTCCTTCTCGCGAATCACGACCGAGCGAGCTCCCTCGAGGCCGTGGAAGCGAGCGGTAGGCTTGGTGCGCTGAACCTCGACCGTGAGATCAGAAGCAGTGGTAAGAGGTCGCTTGCAGCCGTTGCCATCCTTGACGCTCTCTGTTCGGGGAGGGAGTCAGCGAGGCTGTGAGGAGGGCAGCAGGCGAGGGAGAACAGCGCACCGAGCGACAGGAAGAATTGACCGCCGCGAGTAGCGATGGGCGCAGGGATGTCGATTTCGATCGAGTGAGGCGTAGACTTGATGCCGGTGATGACCTGCTTGGGCTGTCCTACAACAGCGTACTCGAGGTCCCACGGCGCCGTGCCCTGCGAGAGCAAGCGATTCAGTAAGAGCCTCAGAAGGGGATAACACGCCTCTACCCACCTTGAGCTCGACTTCGACCGAGACGGTCTCTCCCTCGCAGCTGTGAACGACCCTCTTCTGCTTGGCGTTCCTCCACTGAGCATCGCCGACGAGCTGAACCTTCTGTTTGCGAGCATACTGGGCCTCGGCGGGTAGCTTGACGTTGTTGTACCACTTGTCCTCGAGCTGTACGAAGCGAGTCTCCCACTCTCCTGGTCCCGGCTCGATGCGAATCTCCTCGCGCGACGAGTTGATGCGCTTCTTTTGGCGAGTGGTGCGAGGCTTGCCGCGGCCGTGCTCGATGAGGTCGTAGTGGACGGTGAAGGGAGGGACTCCGGTGAAGTGGAGGGTCGAAACGAGACCGATCTCGGACTTGCAGACGTCGTAGAGGGATTCGAAGGTGGTGAGGAGGGTGGGGTAGGGCTGGAGAACAACGTTGCACTGCAAGAAAGGAAGGGTGAGCGATGTACAGCGACAGCAAGAAGCTGGTGACTTACGGTGCTTGGGACGAGGACAACGCCGGCGCAGTACTTGCTCTTGACGTTGACAATCTCGTATGATCCCGCCTCCTGCACGTCGACTCTCACGGTCGAGGCTGACGTCTGCACCTCTCTCGTCGTCGTCTTGCCACTCTCGGTCGTGGACTTGACGGTGACGGTCCAAAGCTCCTCGTCCTTCTTGCCTCCATCGCGAAGGCGCCGGCGCTCCTCCTCGATCTCCTGCTCGACGCCGCTGAGACGAATCTCGAGGGTCGTCTTCTTGCCTTGTAGCAGCTTGACGTCCTCTCCGCGTCCGCATTGCCCCGAGAAGGCAATCTCTGGAGGACGGTGGACGACGACGGAGCGAGAGTCGACCATGCCGGGCAGGACGGGGCGAGCCTTCTTGCTGCTCTTGCTGGACGAGAGGACGACGGATTGGTGGTTGCCGGTGGAGTCGGAGGTGCTGTCCGATGATGACTGGCTAGCGAAGGAGACCTCGTTGCCGCAGCCGTCGACGACCGAGTCGAGGAAGTACGTCGTCCGGCCGGCCCTCGTCAAGGAGACGTTCATGGGCACGCGAACGATGCCATCCGTGACGGTCGATGCTCCGCCAACGATGCCCTCCAATCCATCAGCCTTCCTCCTAGGACTGTCGCCCTCCTTCGAGTGCCACTTGACGCTGAGCGGCTCTTGCCCACTGACGGCGAGCTCGAGCGACCACGACTCGGGCGCCACGCCCGCCAAGCACCTATGCGCCTCCTTCTTGCTCTGCTTGAGCTCGAAGCCTGCTCTCGGGCATCGCACGACCTTAATCTCCTCCCATCCCTCGACTCCCCGCTTGCGCCGAATGCGAACGGGGACTCCGTCGGCGTCGAGGACCGACTCGAGTCGGACTGATCCGATGGCGGTGACGGGGAGATAGTAGAGGGACTCGCTGGGCGAGAGGTCGAAGGGGTCGGAAGGGTCGCGTGCGGCGGAGGGAATGCGATGGCGAGGCGCCGAAGAGGCGGCGGGGACGACTGCCCAGGAAGGGAGGTCGTCGTCCTCGTTGTGCTCGGAGGTAGGTGCGACATGTGAAGGGCGAACCAGAGCGGAGGAGGGGACGGTGATGAGTTGCGTAATAGGAGGGTCGGCGAAGGAGGTGAGGGTATAGGTGAGCTTGGAGGGCGCGGTGTTGTTGAGGATGAGGGGTATGAGGACAGGTTCGGGTTTTGGTGCAGAAGAGAGGCAGTAGCAGGTCGAGATGGGGTTCAGAAGGGCGGTGCTGCGATTCCGGGGGATTGAGTCAATGAAGCGAGGAGACAAGCACCCGCTCGTTTGAAACGTACGAGACGGCGAGGATGTGGACCGTGTATTGTCCTCCGAGATGTGACTGCTCGTTACCGAGTACCTTGGACAGTCGAGTAGAGCGCTCGCCCGTCGAAATGTAGCTCACGAAGAGCGATTTGAGGAAGGTCGGTAGGAGCATCGAAGCGGAGAACTGCAGGGCCGAAGCAAACGGGTCAGCGCTTTGGTATAACAGAGCGAACGATTCTGTGTGCCAGCTCCAGTACGCTGTACCCCATCAGGTCTCGCCTGCTTTGCTCCTCCAACGTCACAGCAGCTTCCGAGCTCGAGGAAAAGGGCCATTCGAACGTACCGTCCAGCTACCGAAGCAGAGCCAGTCCACTAGTACCATGGCTATCCGCCCTAGCCATAGCGCCTTCCAGCCCCAATCGAACCGCGGTACTCGCAACCAGCTAACGACTTGGACCGCAAACAGGTCGATGGCGATCCATTTGAGCAGTCGCGACGAGTTGAGGAGCTCTAGTAGTAGTGATGTTGGTGCAGA
This sequence comes from Leucosporidium scottii, assembly GCA_003054985.1. Classification (NCBI taxonomy): domain Eukaryota; kingdom Fungi; phylum Basidiomycota; class Microbotryomycetes; order Leucosporidiales; family Leucosporidiaceae; genus Leucosporidium; species Leucosporidium scottii. The sequence goes on along the minus strand of MWVB01000053.1, from coordinate 142,000 downwards.
AGGTGCTGCTGCTGAGTTTGATGCAGCTGGAGTTGCCAGGTCGGCTACTTTGAGCGCCTGCAGCAGGAGAAACGCCGCGAAGAGGTAAAGGCGCTGGGTGGGAGCGTCGGCGAGCTCGAGAGGGATCCTGGGCTTCGGTACAGCTGTTGGTGGAGGTGCTGTACTTGCTGTGGGCGGCCCCGGAGGCGGTTTGGCTGCCATCGTACAGAAACGATGCGAGACGACAAAGGCAGAGCCGAGCGACGAGTTTCGGCGCGCAATGAGTTCGTTAGTGGGGCGGCTCTCCTTGCCCACGGGCCACTTCAAGCCCTTCGTCTCTTGTCTTCCTACCACTCGCTGCTCTTTCGCCCGCCTTTCCTACACTCCTACACTTCACTAGAACAGCCATGGCCGCACCAATCGCCTACAAGGACAGCCTGCTCTTCGCCCTGTCCAAGACGACAGCCCTCGACTTTGACGGCAATGACAGCCAGCAGATCCAGCTGTACCCTCCTGGTACCTTCCTCGATGTTACCTCCAACCAGGTGAGCTGCTGCTGCTGCTGTTCGGCGCCCCCACGCTCATTCGCCTAAACTGCTTTTCTCGCCTCTACAGGCAATCGTTCGTCTCGAGCTGTTGAAGCCACACCTTCAGCACATCATTCCCGAGGCCGTCAAGGAAGCTCAACAGCTCGTTGAGGAGGGCGTCGAGGGGGCCAAGGCCCGAGATGTCGCCTCGGTCGCGGTTGACCTCTTCGTTCGTCCTTTTAGCCGAAGTCGACCTCGTTCAAAAAACTGACTTCATGGAAAACCAGGGCGTCAAACTCGGAGCTATGATGTACCCTCACATCCGCTCAGAAGGATTCGTTCTCTCGCAATCGAACCCCTCGGCGGCCAACTCGGTCGAAGCCACCGTTAGCCACTCTCGCGCCCTCGTCGCCCTCTTCAAGCGCTACGGTATCCCTCCCTCTCGCCTCTGCATCAAGATCCCCTCCACCCTCGCCGGACTACAGGCCTGCGCCATCCTCGAGAAGGAAGGCACTCGCACGCTAGCAACTGTGGTGTACATAAACGAGCAGGGACTTGCGGCTGGAGAAGCTGGATGCAGGTACTCAGCTGCCTACGTGAACCCCCTCGGCGTCAACTTCATCCCCGGAGGTCACGTTGAGCATGGATTCCACGGCTTGCCCGGCTTCGGCGTTCTCAAGACCGTCCAGTCGACCTACCGACAGAAGGGTCAAAAGACCGAGATCATGTCTGCGTCGTGAGTGATGTCTCATACTACCCTTCAGTATCACTGCTGACCCCTGCTCTCCCAATCAGCCTCATCTCCGTCACCGAAGCTCTCTCACTCGCCGGCCTCGCCTGCTCGACCCTCTCTCCCGCCCTCCTCTCCCTCCTCGCCGCCACTCCCCTCACTCCCGAGCTCGCCACTCAACTCGCCGCGTCTACCGAGCTCTACAACAACACTCCCGCCTCCGACCTGAACTGCAACCTCGACACTCCCGAAGGACTCGAGACAGTGACGAAGGCGTTGGAGGTGCCAGAGACCAAGGCCTTGATGAAGGAGGCGGTGGAGATCTTTGGAAAGTTTGAGATGGAGCTGTTGGGGCTGGCGAGGGAGGAGATCAAGAAGCTGGGAGACGCTTAGAACTCGTTGGAAGAAGAATAGATCGCCGAAGGAACAATAAAACGTCGTGTTCAGTGCCCTCGATGCTTCGCTAGCCAGCTTCACATGTACGAGATTATTTTTGAGCAAGCTACAGAGCACCATCGTGGCGCAGAACCCTCTCTCGCCGTCTTCTCAGCCTTGCGGGTAGCGAGCCTCGCGCTCGAGCAACAACTCCAAGCTTTCGACATCAAATCGAGTCCATTCACAAGATCTGAACCTGCGCAACCGCTTCATCCAACCCCGTTGCAACTGGCTCGGACTCGGCCTTCTCGACGTCGACTTGCGCCGAGCTCGCCTCCATTTCCCTGTAACGGCCCTCTCGACTAGATCGAAGGATCAGCATACGGAGCTGGAGAGAGAAGGCCAAACTCACTTCTCTGGCAAGATGTGAGAAGCATTGTGCCTCGGGTACGCCTGTTCGACGGGCTCGGCGAGGGTTTCGGCAGAGAGTTCGGCTCGGACTTCCTTGAGGCAGAAGAGAGCCTCCTTGAAGGTCGGCCTGTAGTATGGGTCGGCGTCTCGCATGTCCCATGGCAGCTGTCGCAGCGGCTCAGCCGTCTGGATCCTCTGTAGGCGAAGGCAATCAGCTCAAGTTCGGCGAAGCTCGCGTGGAGAGGAATCCTTACGCAGAAGATCTCGAAGGCGCAGAACCCCACCTGGTAAACATCGGCCTTAAAGGGACAGTAGATTTCCTCCTTCAAACTCTCTGGCGCCAGCTCCTTGCGGTAGTCTTGATCGTTATGGCCCCAAGCGGCGGAAGGGATGCCTTGAACGAAGCGGGAGGAAGGCTCCGAGTCGGCGTCGAATTGGATGGAGAGCTCAAAGTCGGTGATCCAGTAACAGACGGCAAAGGACTTTCTCCAAGACCATCTAGCGGAGGGCGGCTCCTTCCGTTGGCTGTCGAGCCCGAAGCGGTGGCCGGCGAAGTTTAGAAGGACCTCGCTCGCTCCGTAATCCTGCAGTGAGGATGAGTGAGGTTTGGCGAGCAGGGTACTAGGAAGGCGCACGTACTCGATGAGTGATACGATGCTCGTGAAGGAAAGCGAACGCCTGTCGCCGCGAATTGTCAACATCCCGTGCGGCGAAAGCGAGGATCAAGCAGCTCACCTCGAAGACCTGACGAAGGTAGTCAAACACCTCGGCGAGATCATGAAACCAACCAGTCAAGTCGCTGGCTCCCACGAATGGAAAGATAGCGAAGACCATGTCGTCCTTTTCGAGCAGCTCGAGGAGGGGGAGGACATGCTGCTTCTCGACGTCGACTTCGGCGAGGTATTTGAGGATCTTGAGGTGCTCTTGACCTTCATCTCCTTTGACAATGATGCGGATCATGACGTCCTTGCGATCTTTGGTGCGAGCAGGGAAGAGTGTAGTTGACTGCGAAGCGCGCGCCGAGAAAGGGGTGAGTTGTCTTTCAGGTTCGCGAAGCAGCGGCGACTCACCTCTACCGGTGTATGTGACTCGCTGGGTCCGATGTAGTCGATCCACTCGTGATACTCGTCCTTTGCGCGAATGGCGTCGGGGTAGTCGCGAGGTTTGGCAAAACCGTGGTCGTCCTTCCACAAGATGTAGCCGTGCTGCTCAAAGAAGGGTCGGAGCAGCTCCCAGAAAGGTGTGGCCGACTTTTTGTACAGTCTCCACTCCAGCAGCCTCTTAGGAAGTTCGAGCATGTTGTGGCAGGAGGAAGAAAGGCGAGAGGCGAGGAGATCCTGGAGCGAGTCCTCGGAGGTCACCTGGCCACCAGCAGCAGAGCGTGATCGGCAGACTGCAGAAGTCAAATATACCTAAGTGTAACGCGCTCACGCAGGGTTGCCGGTCTGAGCGCCATCGTCAGGGGGAGACTGTGACAACAGCAAGCCAAGCTCGGCGAAGAGACGAAGCGCTCAACGAGGCCGGCAGCTGACGACAGAGTGCTTGCAGCGGATCTCACATGGTAGATGAGCACTTTTTACGAGCGTATAGATACCTTTTCAGCTGTTGGATGCGATGCTGGCTCGTTCTGCACCCCTAGCACATCGCCGAACCCGGCGCTTCCCCTGTACTAGAGGCTCAATCAGGTAAACAATGGATACGGGGAGCCCTCGAGTACATTGTTTGTCCACGAGACCGCTCGGTGGCTCTTCCAGCAGCCACAACAGCTCACAACAGTCGACCCAAGTCGGGCGATTCGTCGCGCGCTGCTCTTTCTCTCGCTCTTCTCATACCTCACCATGTCGACCTCGGAGCACACTTCGGAGCAGGTCAAGCTTCAAGAAGCGATCCCTAGCAGCGTCTCGTTGTCTGTAGAAGACTGCTTGGCTTCGTCGAAGGAGCTCAAGGGAAAGGTGGTCGTCGTGACCGGTGAGCCCGCCGGGAGCTCGCCAGAGCACAGAGTAGCTAACAGACTGTACTCCAGGCGCTGGAGCTGGGTTTGGACGCTCCTACTCCCTCCTAGCTGGTTCCCATGGGCAAGTCGAGCCGCTCTCCAGCTTGACCTGGCCGTGGATTGATAATGAGAGCTCACGCTGACCTCTGATGCCCTACAGCGCCAAAGTCGTGGCCTCGGACATCAACCTCGACACCGTGGAGACTCTTGTAGAAGAGATCAAGAAGGCTGGAGGGCGCGTCGCTTCTCCAACCCTAGTTGAAACTGCTCCCTGCTAACATAGTGGCTCTCACAGGGATGCCATCGCTACGCGCTGCAATACCGCCGACTGGGACTCGCAGGTCGCGATGTTCGTACGTCTGGTCCAGCTGCCGTTCGTAGCGCTCCACGCCGAGACTGATCGGTCCCCACTTTGCCTTGTTGGACCTTTTGGTGCCCGACAGCGCCTCGCCATCAATACGTACGGAGTCATTGACAGTGTGGTGGTGAACGCCGGTGTCACCGAAGCTCCTGGCTGGCTGGAAGACAAGGAAGGACCTGACGGCGAGCCAGTCGTGAGTTTCTCTCAGCTCGGCTCCTTCCCCCGAGTCGACGTATTCACTACTCGTCTAGCTCGCTGCACCTCATAACGACCACCGAGCGGCTAAGCGAGCTGACTTTGGTCTCGCACCCGCAGAAACCGCCCAGCCTGACGACCGACGTGAACCTCATCGGAGCTACGTACACCACTCGCCTCGCCTTCTACCATCTCAAGAAGAACCCCAGCACCGGACTGAAGAGTATCGTACTGCTCGGCTCCATGTGTGAGCTCTTAATGTTGGCGTTTGAGCGAGCGCCGAACGAACGCCGAATCCTCAAAGCCGAGCTGACTCCCTCCCCATCGCTCCATACAGCCTCCTTCTTCGGTATCCCTCTAGCTCCCATGTACTCCATGTCCAAGCACGCCATGATGGGCTTGTTCCGTTCCCTCTACTACTCGGCTGAGTCTCTCGGCATCAAGTGAGCTTGCCCTTCGCTCCCGTAGTTGATCCAGTTGACGCTGACCGTCACCCTCACTGATCAGCATCAATCTCGTGGCCCCTTGGTTTGTCCCGACCGCTATCCTCAATACGGGAGCTCGCTTGGCCATCGCCGGCCTGCCCCTCGCCACCGTCGACAACGTCGTCCTTTCCATTTTCAAGGGCACGAGTGACCCGGCCTTCACGGGAAACGTCCTTGCCGTCGATGCCAGGTGAGTCCTAGACTCGTTCTCCTTCCCTGTACTTGTGCAAGACCTCACAAAGCCGTCGATCGTCGTTGAGCTCGACGGCAAGACCGAATGACTTCGGATGCTGACCCTTTTCGCGCCTTGCTTCTGCACAGCGGCGTGCTTTCTATCCCCAACGACGCCTTCATGGTTGGTGATGGAGGATACTGTGAGTCCTGCCCGCGTTCGACTGCTCGGCGCTCGAGCTCACCCGCCGTTCCTTCATGTTTCGCAGACCGCGCCTTCCTCAATCGAGCGGCTTTCACCGTCTCGTCCGTCGCTCTCTTCCCTACATCCTCTTATCGCCGTCGGCTGACCTATCCCCTTCTCACACAGCGCGATGAAGACCGCCCAAGACGTCGTCGCCGCCCTCCGTGTCGGCCGTCGTCCCTCGCCTCAAAAGACGGCGGTCAAGGCCGTCGGAATCGCTGCGATTGCTTGGGAAGCTTACAATGCTGGAGGATACGGAGCTCTCAGTCTCGGTGGACTCGTGGCGAGGGGTGCGGTTGCCGCGGCGTTGTTGGCGATCTGAGGAAAGAGCGAGAGGGAGGGAGGACTTGCTTGCGATTCGGCGGCGCTTAGGAGTAGCTGGTGTTTCGATAATTGGTGTACATCGATACGTTTTGTCTCTGTGCGTCTTCGAGGCTATCATCGCGAGCAAGACAGTGGACAAGCTGGGGATCGACCTTCGCCGAGCTTGAATCCTCTCGTTCGCCTCGTCGCGTCGTGCACCTGAGAAAAAGCTCCCACCGCCCTCTCCAAGTACAGCAGAGCTCCAGCGAGTATGTAAGCATGCGTTTCAAATTTTGTGTGCAACCTGCTCTCCCTCCGCTCCATCTCCTGCTCCTCTCTCCTCGCTATCCAACGACGACTCTACTCGGCCTTCTCCTCGACCTTGGCAGCCTTCTTCTTCGCGGGCTTGGCCTTGAGAGGCTTAGCGAGGGTAGCCTTGAGGGCATCCGAGATGGTAACGTCGGACTTGACGCGCTCCTCAGAGAAGTAGGTGGGGGCAAGCGAGAGACGAGCGGCGCCAGTCTTGGTGACGGTGAAAGTGAGGAAGGCCTGGGCGGAGAGCTTGTCGGTGGTGCTGTGGGTGAGGGGAGAGAGGAGAGCATCAGCGCTTGCTCCAGAGTTGTCTGCTCCGTGAGGGCTGAGGAGGGGGTCGGAAGAGAGAAAGCAGCCACTCACATGACCTCGTAAGGCTTGAGGATCTGGTGCTGAGTGCACTCGCGGATACCCGCTCGACTCTTGGTCTCATCCTCGAGAACACGGAGGGTGAAGGGGAATCCTCCCGCCTTCTTCGAGATCTCGGTGAAGACGGCGCGCGAGTTCTTGAGCTTGAGCTGGTAGGTAGTAGGGGTTTTTTGGTAGATGGTGGTGCGCGATCCGTCGGCGGTCTTGAACTGTGGGATCGTGAGCGAGAGAGGGGATTAGCGCCGAGCTGAGAGACGAGGCGACAGAGAAGTGGGAAGCGCACAGTCTTCTCTCCGTTGGTGACGTTGATGTTGAGACCGTAAACCTCTCCCTCCTCGAATGTGAAAGAGTTGTCCGAGTCCGAGCGCTGCGAGTGAGTAGGGACAGCGACGATACCCTTCTTGGCCTCGATCGAGTTCTGCTCGTGCTGCTCAGGGGAATGTCGGGGGTCAGCTTTCACGATTGAAGAGCTGTACCGAACATCGTAGAACCCACCTGGTGACTCAGGACACCCTCAACACCCTTGACACCGGCCGACTCGTACTCGTCGAGAACCTGCTTGATGGCAGCGGTGACCTCCCAGTTCTTGGATCCGGGCTTGACGGCACGGATGGCGGCCTCAGCAGCCTGGTGAGCGGCGGTGATGAGAGTAGCCTTAATGTCGGTGACGGGGGAGGAGGTGACGACGACGCTGGTTGGGGGCAAGAAGGGGTCAGCTCGACGTCGCCGAAGTCTCCTCGTCATCTACCAAGCCGCCTCGCCATGTCTTTTCCTCTACTGTCGGTGCTTCGACGGGCCTCCTGCAAGCTGTCGAGCCGTCCTCCGAAAATGTACCACTTTCCACCTCCGGGTTCCGCTCCCTCGGCGCCGAGCTTGAAGGACATTGAACTCACGTCTCGGCGGCAACGATGGGGTAGCCATCAATGTGAGCTCCAACGCAGATCTTAACAATGTCATCAGCGGCAAGAGTAGCCTTTGAGGTCTTGTCCGAGGGGAGAACATTGGCGTTCTGGATGTCCGAGTTCACCGAGAGGGTGGTAGGGAAAGCGACACCTGTTGGCGGAGCGGGAAAGGTCGTTAGCTTGTTCCGTGAATCTACAACTCTCCGCCTGTGCATCTGCTACAGCGCCGAGGGAAAAGCGTCCATCTTGATGCGTCCTCGCGTGACCTCCGGCGCAAGAAAGAAGGGGGAGAGCCGACTCACCCTTGGGAATCCCCTTGACCTTGTTGTACAGGCCAGCGGTTCCCTGCTCAATGAGCTTGTCTCCCTCGACCTGGAGCTCGATGATGCTGGCTCCGTCGACCGCCTTGGCGATGATGGCCTGAAGAGTAGTCGAAACGACTTGAGCGGCCTGCGAAACGAAGCGGAAGGGCAAAGGGCGGTCCAGGATCAGCGGGAAAGCTACAGAACTGTCGAGCGAAAGCTACGCACGGCCTTGTACTTGTCAAGGATGGCGGTGGGGACTAAGAATGACGGTTAGGCGAGACGAGAAGTAAAGAGACGGGGTCAGCTCTGTCGGCCCTGACTTGACGGCGGCCCACGCCGTGCTGCAGCTTGTTGGTGCTTGTAAGCTGTGCAGGATGCTCCCGAGCTATGGGCGGTGCTCTACGGGCTCTGTAGTGCTGCAGCGAGGTGGGGCAGCTCGCAGGAGAGTGAAAAGCGACGCACGAGGTCCCTCGGCGGGAGCGTCGGTCTTGGTAGCAGTAGGAGCCTGTAGGGTCGTTCTAGTGAGCTCAGATTGAGGTGAATCCGACGAGCAGAGCGTACCATGATGATGATGCGAAAGGGGGGGAGCGAGAGCCGTTCACGCTTGACGGAGCTCTCTCGAAGCGAATCCGAGATTCGCTCCTTGTCCTCGTACCAACATGTCGCTTCTGCTCAAAGTCGTCTTTGCCGTTGTACTGGCATGTGCTTTGGCCCCAGCCACCCTCTCAAGATTCTACTACCGTTGGATCAGCCCGCTCTTCGCTAAGGCCGTCGACTCGCGCTCGCCGGTCAGGGAACCACCTTTCACCGACAGACCGGTACCAGAACAACCGCAGGCCAGAGCCTCTGCTCCAACTGCGATGCAGAACGCTATGTATCGCCTACGGAAGCATGTCACGGCGCCGAGGCCCGCTCCTCCCGTTACTCGGCTCTGCACCACTTGCTCGCGGCCGGGCGGAGGACCAGACGATGTACTCGAGTCCTTGCTTTGTAGTACATGTCGATCGGTCGCATAGTAAGCTCTCTCAATGCATTCTCGCCGATGATTCGGCTGACCCTCTCGCCTCTCTTTCCCACCCACGCAGCTGCTCAAAGAGGTGCCAGGCTCGTCCAAGTCCACTCGCTTCATCTTCTGATCCTAGCTGACTCTGCTCCCACTCAGAATGCTGATTGGAAGAATCACAAAAAGCGCTGCGCTGCTCTTCGCCGAGAGGAAGAGGCCAGAGACACCGCCGCCCTTTCCGCACCCCTGCAGGCCGCTTTGCACAAGGATCTGACGGCCTACGCTCAAGAGATCGAGCCCGAAATTGCCGCCCTAGCCTTCAGAAGCGCGTTCCGCTTGGGCCACCGAGACGAATGCCTACGAACACACCGTCTCGTCATTTCATTCTTATGGAACCCCGAGTCTCCACGTCTTCGGGAACGCTTCTCTCTAAAATCGGGCGAGACTGAACCGTTTCAAGAAGATGACCGGTCGCTTCGGCCGCCGAGTCTGAACTGGACCATGGAGCTAGGCGCTATCGCCACAGGTGAGGTAGTGCTGAAGGCTGTACATTATCAAAAGAATGAGGTGGTTATCACACATTGTACGTCACTCTTCAGCTCAGCACCCGGGTCAGCTCAGCTCTCGGTCGAAGTCGGTCCTCTCGGCCTTTCGCTAACTTTACTCCGTACCCTTCCTCTGTAGCCCAACCAAACTTCACTGTTCGCCTCGAAGACTTCAGTGTCTATGGTTCCCTCCGTCAGACACCCGTCAACATCGACTGGGCGCCAGACCTACAGGCTTCGCTGCACGACATGATGAGGAAGGGGGGTCTTTTGCTTACGCCGAGAACCTGTCTGTCAACCATTTGCAACGGTTTGGCCGTCAAAAAACTTCCCTAGAGCGTCCTGGACCCAGTTGAGAACCGTTGGCAAATGCTCGAGCGTCTGAGAGCCGTTTTGCCAGAGCTGACCGTTCGAGGG